>JAJKFI010000043.1:5675348-5755457 GCA_029204185.1 Lerista edwardsae | reverse complement strand
GGTCTCCAAGCCCCCAACTCTGCTACTATTTACACAAATACACAACACTTTAGTTAGGATTGGATTGCAAGTCTGAGTTCCAGGCTCCTGTAGGCTATACAGATTGTACAGGGTTTTGTAGCAACCAGCAGCGAAGGCACACAGTTCTTGGTTTGTTCAGAAGAACCCTCAAAACAATTTCCTTACGAAGGCTCGTTCACTTCCCTTCTAAAAAAAATGCCACCTTCCTGACTTAAATGACACTCAAGATGGCTTAACATGTCATAAAACATCAAGACAATAATTCAATCAGGATGCAATCCTAACCTGGGGTTAGGCCGGCGCAGTTAGGCCAGCCAAGTTTGGTCGGCACAAGGGCCACCATAACGTATGTTTGGACCACTCTCGGAGTCAGAATAGCCAGCACACAGATGTGTGCCTTCCTTCCTGACTCTGAGAGGGGTCCAAACACGCTTTAAGGTGTCGCTTGTACCAGCCCAACGTTGCTGCCCCAACTGTGCCAGCCCAACTCCAGGTTAGGATTGTGCTCTAAAAGAGATGAAACTGCAGATAAAATAAAAGCTCACGCAACTGCAAAAGAACAAATAGGATGGTTAAGTAGTTATCTAGCAATGTATGGCTGTGAGAGCTGGACCATAAGAAAGGCAGAGCGCCGAAGAATAGATGCTTTCGAATTATGGTGTTGGAGAAGACTCTTGCAAGTCCCCTGGACTGCAAGGAGATCCAATCGGTCAATCCTCCAGGAAGTCAAACCTGATTGCTCCCTGGAAGGACAAATTCTGAAGCTGAAGCTCAAGTACTTTGGCCACCTCATGAGAAGAGAGGACTCTTTAGAAAAGACCTTCATGCTGGGAAAGATGGAAGGCAAAAGGAGAAGGGGGCGGCAGAGGATGAGATGGTTAGCTAGTGTCACCGAAGCGATGAACATGAAATTGGGCGAACTCCGGAAGCTAGTGGAGGACAGGGAGGCCTGGCGTGCTGTGGTCCATGGGGTCGTGAAGAGTCGGACATGACTTAGCGACTGAACAACAAGTAGTTATCAGCAGCAATGATAAGAAGTTTCACAGTCAGGATCTAAATAGATGCTATATTTGGAACTGGAACGACAGGCTAGACTGTCCAATATTATTTAAGCAAAAGAAATTAATCTTGGAATAATGTTAGGTGGGCTGTGTGTGCCTCCATGCCTCTGAATCTGCCACCCAGTGCAGCCTCTCCTTGCACTTGCCTACATGCACCCCTCTTATGGAGGGCAAGTGGGTGAACAAGTGTGGGATTGCCAGCAAATGTCTTACAGCCATTCATTCATTCATTCATTCATTCATTCATTCATTCATTCATTCATTCACTGTCCTTCTACAAAAAAAAGAAAAGAAAAAAAAGCCAAAAGACTTAAATGACACTCAAGATGTCTTACATGTCATAAAACATCAAAACAAATAATTCAGGGTGCAATCCTAACCTGGAGTTAGGCCGGCGCAGTTAGGGTGTCGTGTCAAAAGCCCAAGACACAAGTCCTGTTTAACCAGCCACAAGGTATCTGGCTACCGTGTCTTGGAGGCAAGGTGGTTGAGCAAGCCTCAGCTGTATTTGTGTTCATCTCATCAAACTTACATTGCCAAAGACTGTGTTGGAGAACTGGAACCTTGGGTTCAATTTGTATTATCACATTATTTATTTATTTATTTATTTATTTATCTATAAGAATTTATACCCCGCCTTTCTCATGCCGAAGCAAATGCCCAAGGCGGCTTACATGGGCAGGCTAGTCTAAACCACCATTTTTAAATGGGGTTTTTACAAATATACAGTATTCTGCGATTCTCTGAATCCTCAGTCCCAGATGCAGTCTTCACAGTGTGGTTCTCTCCTCCTTTTCTCAATTTCATGTAATCATTTTTTATGTAATCGGTTTTGCTGAAAGGTGCAGGGATTAGTATTGAAGCTCTTGGGTTCTGGTCAGCTGTGGCCTGGGAAAAAGCCAGAGGGTCTCTCCCAAGGACCCAAGAATGTCTTATCTATACTAGGGAATGAAGTTGTCCTTAGTAAACAAGAATTGTGATACACAAGTAGCAAAAATACCCTTTTACCATATATGGGCATGAAGACAAAGCTTCTCTCTTTGAATATGTATGTGTATGAAGAAAACCATAAAACTGGGTGCCGCCCATTATCCAGGGGGGTAGTAACAAATAACCGTGTAAAGCTTAACATCTAGGCTTTAAGACGTCATTAAATAATGGAGAAAGATGAGTTCAATTTTGCAAGCTGTTTGGTCTGCTTTTGTGTGGATAGGTGTAAGTATAGCTTCCAACAGGGAGCCCAGAAGGAGGGATAACAAATTCCTCTCACAGCTGCAATCCTTTGCACACCTTCCTGAGCACAATGGAACTCACTTCTGAGCAGACACGTTTGGGATTTTGCAGAAGGAGCATTTGGGAGCAACAATTTGCTCCGTGCCATAAATGCACAGAAGTACATTATTTGAGAATCTGACCTCTCAAATACAACCTGGTTTTTTTCCCCCGTATTGTTTTCCTACAATAGTGGCATTGTTTCTGGTGCTATAGAACTATGCACTGAATCTATCAGGATGGCATTCTGTAAATGGTAGTAGCAACTATTTCTGTTTTATACATTCTCCACGCATGCTATTCACGAGGCATGCTGTGGGAAGCTGCTGGTGTGTCCTCTTCCAGATAAGGGCACAGTACACCTCTACCATATTGCTCCAATATTTTCAAAGCATGTCAATATTCCCTTCCAACACATTCGTAGGCGATCACCCAGATGACATAACAAACTTGTTCTCCAGTGGTTCCTACAGGCGTGGAAAGTCTATTGGCCCATTATGTCAATAATCCACAGATTAAGGGGCCTCAGCAATGTGCATTGGTCTATTTGACTAAGCACTGCTCTTGCATAGGAGGCTATTGATCTGTGGATTTCTGACCCTATCTCTGAAGTCCCAATGTACTCTGCTGTGATTATTAAGCAAGTGGAGAGTATATGTGATCGCTTTTGCATGCTCCCCCCCCCCCGGCCTCCAGTGATTGCTTTTGAAAAGTCCAGGCTTTTCAATTTGTAATTCAAATCATGGAGTAAGGGTCAGTGGCAGACCTAAGGGGGGGCAAGGGGAGCAAATGCCCCGGCACTGGCTGGAGGGGGGCGGCGATGCAGTCCGCCCACCACCACCACTGGAAATGAAGTTGCTCCGGGAAGTTTCCTGGATTGGCAGCTAACAAGTGCTGCCTGCCCTCAGAGGGGCACCCCTCCAAGGGTGGGCAGCTGCATAACTCCAGGAAGCTTTGGCGCTGTGGCAGTGCCAATATGGGGAGCAGCTGTGCAGAGCTCCAAGTGCACCCCGCACGGCTGCTTCTCAGACTAGCTTCGGCATTGCCACAGCATCAATCAGGGAAGTAGCTATGTGGGGCTAAAATGCGCCCTGTGTGGCAGCTTCTCAGACCCATGGGGGGTAACACACACCTGCAGGGGGGGTGCCTCTGGCAATGTTCCTCCGGGTGCTGACCCCCCCCTCCCAGGATCACCCCTGGTAAGGGCTGACTTAAGGTAAGCTGTTCATACATTTATATTTGCTTGTTATTTATTACTCCAGTTACATTCTTGCCTATGCACTTTCAATAGGGATTTGGATTCAACTGTCTTACTCTCCATGTAGATACACAATGTTCTTCTCCCTAGGGAATTCCGCCGCCTTGAGCACCTCCGGGTGAAAAGGCGGGGTAAAAATCAAATCAAATCAAATAAATAAATAAATAAATAAATAAATAAATAAATAAATAAATCAAGTTAAATATATTCTCCAGGGAAAGATATTCTCTGTGAATCCTTCTTAAATGATGTCCCAGTTGGAACTGGGCTTCAAATGGGATTGTATGCAGCAAAGAAAGGCCTATTAATTGAGGTCCTTTAACTGTCTCCTGCTTTGTTTGGAGATGCGCTTTCAAATTAAAAATGGTTTCTTCTCCTTCTGCTTTACACTGTCCCTTTTCAAGACAAAAAAGGGATAGATGATCAAAAGCTGCAGAAAATTTGAAAAAGAAAAGTGGGATATACTTTTATCAGAAAATTTCAAAAAGAAAAGTGGGATATATACTTTTATACTTTACTTTTTATTTATATACTTATAAAAGTCACATCGCTACAGGACGTCTACCTGATCAGTTTCCCCATGAAAACTTGCATGATCAAAGAGTTTTGGGATCACCTTGTGATAGATATGCATTTCTATCCAACTCTGGCAAACGATTATACTTTTTAAACCCAAGAACTTCAATTTCTTGAAAAATTATAGAAGGAATTTTCTAAATGAGCAGGTGCAGATCTGAGAAGACCACGAAGCCCGAATCAGAGCCTCGCGGCCTCGCAGACAGGCTTAGGAAGTGGCGTGTGGCCACCTCCCAAGCCCGCCCACGTCTCACTGAAGTCCTGCCCTCTGCCTCCCTCCCTCCCACCAATCCCCGTGCCGCCCCATCATGGCGCCTCCCCCGTGGCGGCCAGCTTCGGCTGACGCTAAGGAGGTGCCGCATGGGTGCAACAGGACCGGCACAGCTGCTTGGCGCCCCCGCGTCGGCACTAATGCTGATGCAACAATGTTGTATCAGCACTAAGCACCAAATAGGATGGCGCTGCCCATTGGCCTCATGCATGGGCCAGCCTTTCTTGCGCCAATAGGCGACCCAGGTGTTCAAAGGAGCTTGAGACTGTATTGCTGGCCAGGGCAAAATCACAAGAACACTCTTTTTCAGTCCATTGCAAAAACAAGCATAACCGGGATGGCATCTCCTGTGTAATTATAAATAGTAGCTATAAGCTTAATAAGAGAACTGGGGCAGTATCTTCAGAAAGCAACCACAATTTGTTATCCAAGCGAAGTGGTATAGTAGTAGGTGACAGCCTAGACCTTTGCGGTAATCAATTCCCACTTTTCTTTTTGAAATTTTCTGCAGCTTTCGAGTTAACCTCCTGGGAAGAAGAGGCTCCAGCACAATATTATTGGTCAAAAGAAGAGCAGTAATAAACCTAACCCAATCTCCCCTGTAGATGTATTTCTTTTTATGACTTGCCAAATTCCTCAGTGCACTCCCCTTGTTCCAGTATATCAGGTGAGGGTCTGGCTCAGAGTTTGCACAGCTAAAGGGCAAGGTAGTACATATTCATGAAGTCAGTGGCATTTATAGCTCTAATAATATTTATGCACTGCCTGCTGAATGGTATTTGACAGGGCAAATATTTACACACAATATTGCTGACAGTCTCACTAACCGTGAACAGCATTATCTGAGGAAGAATCAATACTCTGCTTTTGCTCCCAGTGGCACATCCTGAACTACACACAGCTTGGAGGAAGAATCCCAGGCAAGATTGCTGTTATTAGGTAGGTCTGCTCTGAAGGATATATCTTTATGTTTCTTTCCCTGACGCGGTAATGGCTTTGGGATGGGTAATGTGCCTTAGCACTGACTGTAAGGATGGAGCTACAAATGACATTGAGAGCACAGTCCTAACCTGGAGTTAGGCCAGCACAGTTAGGCTGGCACAAGGGCCGTAAGGCACATTTGGACCACTCTCGGAGTCAGGGGGGATGGCGCATGTCTGTGTGCTGGCCTCTATAACTCTGAGAATGGTCCAAACATACGTTACGGTGCCCCTTGTGCTGGCCAACCTTTGCTGGCCTAACTGTGCTGGCCTAACTCCGGGTTCGGATTGCACCCTAAAACAACACTTTCCAGAAGAAAACAGCAGCCCTGTGTCAAATTTCCCCCCTTTCCTTACGTAAGGGACAGTTAAACTTAACCCATGTCTTCCTGATGCAACTTTGTGTGTTTCTCCCGTCCCTGCTAGGGAGGGCCAATGAGGTGAGACCAGGGTGAAGAAATGTTCGTTGTAACAAATTTAGGGCACAAGGTAAGTTCTACATGTGATAGTGGATGAAGGATAAAGTTAGGACAGGAATACTGTTGTGTGAAGCCCAGTGGTGGGATTCAAATAAATTAACAACCGGTTCTATGTCCTTCAGGGCGGCCTTCAGGGCAGCCGCTGCCTTTCTTCCCTCTCCCAACCTAAAATTAACAACCGTTTCTGCAGAATTGGTGAGAACTGGCTGAATTTCACCACTGGTGAAGCCCAAACTGAATGTTCTGTTTCAGTGATGCCTCAGCTAGAAGGCTGTGTGTTTAGAAAATGACAGCTACACTGAAGGTAGTACAACATCCGATTGGTTTTCAGAATGCAGATTTCGTTTTCTACATGCTTGCTTACATCCCAGCCCTAAACTGGCTCCTTCCAGCAGGGCAGGCACGCACACCGTCAAAAACATGCCATAAGGCAGTAGTGGTTCTCTAACTGGTCGGTTGTGTCCACCAGGGGAACTGGAAAAGGGAAAAGGGTGGTTTGCCTTTAAGGGGAATGGCCTGGAAATCGGCAGCAGCATGAGCCTCATGACTATGCTGCTGCCTGGCAGGGAAGGGTTTTTTAAATTCACTTAGGGGTCGCTATGGCTCTCCAGAGGGTCTGGGGAGCCTGCGACCCCCTCTGCAGCCCTCCTTGAAGCTTTAAAATGTTGGAAAAGGAGGGAAACCCCCACTTCCAGTTTTCGGCACAAGAAGTGTTTTTTTTTTAAGTTTAAAAATATTTTCAAGCCTCTGGGAGGGCTGCACAGGGGATTGCAGGCTCCCCAGACCTTCCAAACAGCCGTAGTGACCTCCAGGTGACATTAAACGCCCCTTGCCGGGCCAGCAGCATCATGTGGACATTGTGCTGTTCCCCTCCCCCGCCCACCCCACCTAACCATGCAAACAATTACAGGGTTCCCAATGTCTGAGTAGGGCTATTTTCTATCTTGTTACCTGGGCAAAGAGGCACTTTTTAACAGTGGCAGGTCTTGTTATTAGGGGGCGAGGGACTGTCTCAGCTGAGCATGGGATCTTTTCCAGTAGCTGTTTTGCCCCCCCACCCGTATATCCGTATATATCTTTTTAAGACTGGGCCCTCTTAGGACAGGAAACCATCTTCTCATTCTTTTTGCTTTGTAAACCACTTTGACAAATTGTTGTTGTTGGAAAGGGGTATAAATATTGTTTTTTATGGACTTAAAATAAAGCTATATTGACCAGTCTTTGAAAACAAAGAGGTTAAAATGAAATATCAAACGCTGAATTCTGAATTCACCATTTGTATCTCTAAATCTCAGGAAAAAGAATGGTCTCTCCAAAGTCCATTTCAAATCACACATCTCCTCTTCACTTCAAGCCCAGATTGTGTGAGCTACTCTCTCTCTCTCTCTCTCTCTCTCTCTCTCTCTCTCTCTCTCTCTCTGCCCTTCCCTCCCTCTCTCCCTTTTTTCTTTTACAAAAATGAAGGTGACACTACTAATAATTATGAGAAAAGCAAGAGGGGTCACTGGATGACAAAAGTGATGTTTTAAAGCATCACCTTTAAAGCATCTGAACAAAAGAAGCCGACGTGGGCTCACTTTTGGCCATTGGGATGAATTGTTTCCCAGCATTGCCATGGAAACAAGGCAAATGTCTTCAAGAAAGACAGTACCAAGCATTTAACAAGCTGAGATCTGCGAATCTCTCTGGCACCTGCGTGTGTATGTTTGATCTGTGAACGGTGAAGGGAAAAAGTTCAAGGACCAAAGTCTATTCCCGGCTTGTCGATTCATCACTGCTATCTTACAGAGCTGGCACAGCTCTTGCCATGTTTAAGAGTGGGTTTCTCAGCACTGATAAGCAAGCCCAAGTGAAAAAGAGAGCCCACAGAAAAGTAAGTGACTCACATATAACTATCACTAGCAAGGCAGCAAGTTGTTCGGGATCATGCAAGATTGAACTATACAGAGATAATCTCAGAAAAAAAACACACGGTTACATTTGCAGGTGTTCTTTACCCCTTGAATACCTGCATTGGGAAACTCTGGTGACAAACCTTCTGTGGTAGTGACCTTATAACATCAAGAAGCTGACGTGCTTATTATGTCTTTCCACAGACCTGTCATCATGCATGAGATGTATCAGTAGGGGTGGGGTTTTTTGGTGATATTTTTTCCAAAATTTCTTGATTAAAAAAACAAATTGCGATGTGTTTTTTATCCAAATATTTATTGCAAATTGTACAAACAGCACAATAAATAAGCATGAATGACCCTACAAAGACAAGAAATCACTGGCACATACACCCCAGCCCAAAATAACCTATTCAAACGTTCCCAAGCTGCACTCTGGTTGCTGTTTGGAGCGTCAAGAAACTCCTACTTACTACTTCCACAATCCATTAAAGTTGTCCCAGAATGCACTGTGAACTATGAACATGTGTGTTCATGCAGGTTTAAGGAAGTTTCTTCCTGTTTCTGCCCCCTCCTCCCCCTGATTCCTTACTGAAAAGTATTTGTGGATTCCTCAAAACTGTGTAAAAGTAAACAAAAGTGGTGATATTTTTAAGTTGATCTAAATTTGTGTCAAATTCTGTCAAAAAATAAGCAAAAGCGGTGTCATTTTGTGTTTTGTTTTTTGTAGCATTTTCAGTAGAAATTCTCATTATTTAGCGTTCTGTGTTGGTCACCAAAAAAAAAACACAAAAAAAAACACCACTACCTATCAGTTATGTTGCATGATTTTGACTAGCCAAGCTCCATAAAGCCTAGACCCAACATGAAATTGCTTTATTTGTTCCAGAAAGGAAAATGCAGGGGATAAAAGAACACCGACTGAATAATAAACCGGAATTTGCCAGCTTGAAAAATGTCTTTCATGCTGGGCTGGCTCTAGGAGCAGCAGGGCCCGATGTGGGGCATTCCCATGGGACCCTGACCCTTGCCGCAGGGCCCCTCCACTCAGCATGCAGCCACGGTGACAAAAAAGGTTCTTGTGGTGCTGTGTGTGAAGCATGGCACCTGGAAATAGTTGGTGGCGACGTGATGATGTCACTGCTCCTGACAGGTCCATTTCAGGCCATCTGGAGGCAGGTGCAGGCTGGAGGGTTCAACACAAAGCTGCTCTGCTCACCTCTCTGACTTACAGCCAGTGGTGGGATTCTGGGGGTTCGCCCAGGTTCTATAGAAGCAGTTGTTAAATGACCGGGCCCCGCCCACTCGCTTACCTCGGCTGGCTTCGTGTTTTTTTTTTTGGCTTCAGCTATGACGTCATAGAACCGGTTGTTAATTCATTTGAATCCCACCACTGCTTACAGCCCACAGAGATCCCAGCTGCAAAAGGAGGCAATCTGCCTTCTATGATCGTGTGGGGCCCCCCAAAGCTCAGGGCCCAATGTGACAACACTGGTCACATGGCTTAAGGCCGGCCCTGTTTCTGTGTCAAAACCTGCAGTGAACACACACTCTTCTTGCTATTACTAGCACTACACAATTCAAAACCACTAATTTGGCTTTTTTTCTTTTAAAAGTGTTTTTTACCTTGCACCCCCCAGGAATAACGACACGAGACCAGAGCTTGGTCTAACAGGGCCACTTTATTAATTATTTACAAAGTTTATCAAAGAACTTGCAGCTGAATTAACTCACAGAAAAGCGTGCGGGCCTATGGGGAAACGGGCACTAGCCGTCTACCCCCCCGGTTGATCGGGATGATCACGGGCGTCAACCCATCTGACTCCAGACTTCAGCTCGTTGTTTCAAGCTGAAGTCCATCCTCGCCGACCCGAAGGTCGAGGCAACGTGTCCAAGACAGGCTCACACCATAAGGGTAGCCATTATGAATCCGATCAGGGTACGACCCACCGCTCAACGAGCCGGAAAGGCAGCTTATGAGCGGCCCGGCCGATCCCCAACCGTGTTGCCTCAGAATGGACGCCGAAGGCCTACCTGCCTACCCCCCGCACGCTACCTGCCAGGGAAGTGACCATTAACTATACCACCCTAATACCCACCTCAGACTGGGGTAGGCAAAAAAACCAACAGCTAAGAGCCAATCAAGCTGGAGGCAAAAAATTCCTACCGGGCCCTGTAGCGACCAGCTATCTCAGCCTGATGATGGGAGGGTGGGAGGGAATCGCCGGTCAGAGCCAGAATGAGGCGGGGGCAGGGTGAGAACCGACACTCTAAGGTCCCCCGCCCCCTGACCGGGTCCCCATTGGCCCATTCAAGCCCTGTTCACGTGCGTTCAGGGGGGACAGGGCAAATAGGGCTGCGTGCAAGCACGCAACCGTTATTCTCTCTTCCTTTCCTGATCAGAGAGAACAATTTCCTCCCGCAAGTTGTTTTAAGACCACTTCACACAAAAAGGGCTGCATCTATCATGAAGTGATGGGTAGAAGTTGCTGTGGGCCGCAGATTCTAAAAAGTGGTCCTTTCTCTTGCCTCCCACCTCCATTTCCGAGTGTCATCCTTTTTAAAAGAAAACAAGGAGTGCATGTCATCATTTTGACTTATAGTGCGTGGTTTGAAACTGCTGAAGCCTGTCATTGTTCCTTCTAACACTTATGTCTCCAATACCTATGTCAGAAGCCCATCTTTGGGTCCTCCTGGCCTATATATTAATGATATGGACCTAAAATATGGGAATTTGCTGCATCTTTCCTAATCATGGCGGACATCCAGCTTGACTCTCACTGCTCATCCAGCTGCCCTCCCATTAATGAAGCTCCTCTTGTGTTATGGATGGAAGGAACTCATTTCATCCTGTCCTCCTAGTGAAAAGCCAAGCCCCCTCATCGATTCCCGCTATGTCAACTTCACCACTACTCAGTTCGATTCAATAAATTAGCCTTTGTGGCGAGTGTTGCCTCAAACTGAACTACTTGTTAGTTTGAGGTTTTAGAGAGTATAGATCTGTTTCACTCACAGCCATGAACTTTGCTGACTCAAAGGAAAGTGCTTTTTTTAACAGTCCCCCAGACAGACATATTTTTTCCTGCCTAAGTGCACTCAAATTGCAACCTACAACCAATTAAACATACAATTTCTCATTTTTCGCAGTAAACATAATTTTAATTCCAAAAAGTCAATAAAGTGTCCTTTGCTTTTATTTTCTGTATTGTTTACAACCTGGCTTGGTAATTTGGTGAGTCAATAAAAGGAAGGTGGCTGAAGTGGTTAATTGAACGCCGTCTACTTCCTTTTGATAACCCACTGTATTTTTGCAGACTTGTGTATCGTATTCCAGCAGTCAGCATTGGAATAAATGGTTGCTGTTAGTGCACTTACTAATATGCCCACTGTCTTCCACCAGATATATCCAATGCACGTTTACATGGCCACTGATGTGCACACTGCCGTAGCTAATGAAAGTGTAGCACAGTGCAGAGGGCAAAACGATGCTCCAACAGGATTTGGAGCATTTTCATTTAGCATTTTCTCTAGTTTTTTGGCCATAACCTTTGATAGAATTAAGGTCTTTCACTCCAATTTGTTTTATTGCATTCTGCACTAAATTACCTTTCCAATGATCTATAACATGATGGTATTATTCATACATAGCAAGATTTTCACAATTTTGGCCACTAGTGTCAAGCTCAGCTTGCTGCCCCCCTAAAGTTTGTAGCCCGGTGCAGTTGCCCCCCTGCACACACACACACACACACACACACACACACACACACACACACACACCATTTTATTTTGTTGCAGTAATGGATCTTGAGGAGGATAAGCAAGAGCACACTGAAGTCATAATTCAGGCAGTATAGTCTAGCTGGGATGGCCCGAGTGGTCTCAATAGATAAAGAGATTGTGTCTAGAGATTGGTAAGGGTCATTTCAAGCTTGGTAGTCTGATGCTTTAAGAAGTTCTCCTTTAGGAACTTTATGATAAACAATGTGGTTGTTTGTTTCCTGATCAACCAGAAAAATATGGGCTGTCCGGGTTTGGCAGGGGTTCTAGGTCTGACTTTATTTTTTTGCCTGTAAACCACATTGTGAACTTTCTGTTGAAAAGTGAAAATACAGTTTGTTTGTTTGTTTGTTTGTTTGTTTGTTTGTTTGTTTGTTTCTTTGTTTGTTTCTTTGTTTGTTTGTTTGACTGATTGACTGATTGACTGATCTGGCAGACAAAGCTGCTGCTGAGTCTGCCCCAATCATCCTCCATTCTGCCCCCACCCAGCCCCGATCCACCCTCCAGTAGGCCATCAGTCTGAGATGTTGAAAACTGCCTTAGCTGATCTGCACTGCATCACTCAACTCCAAGCTGGACCATGTTGAAGTATCCACACACTATGCTGATGCAATTGCCCAGTACAAATGCACAAATGCTGTTAGAATAGGGGCCCAAACCACAGTGCAGAAATCACTTCTGTGCTTCCTTCTCACTACCTGAATTGATTATCAACACTCTGAAACTGAGAAATATCTAAGGAAGATTTAAATCCCATTTGTCAATGCTCCAAGGGGTCCCCGTTCTAACAACTCAGTTCTGACTGCTGAGACAAGACTCACATTCCATGATGTGAAAGATATAAACTACAGTGCACCAATATGGAGATAGGGAATGTAGTCACCCAAATAAGATAATATTTTAATATTATATCTTAAATTATTATTATTATTATTAAACAACAACAACAACAACAACAACAACATTGTTTTTATTAATAACTGTCCTGCACCTCAGCATCCTTCTTTGTCCTTCTGAAATCTGGCTTAGAAACAGCAATGAAAGGGCAAATAAAATGTAAACAAGATAGTAGTGATCGGATAGCTGATTGCAGTTCTGTTCTCTGTAGCAAATGGGTCAGATGTTGATAAAGAACAGTAAAGGATTTCCCACTGCAACACTGCTCACAGAAGAAGCATCTTAACTATTGACTAAGAAAACAAAGCTGGGTAGTAAAAGATTGTTTAAAGAACAGAACATGTAAGTTTTTCCTAGCCCGTAAATCTTCTTAGCTTCCTGATCTTCAGCCACGTTGCCTTTCTAGCTGACCATCCCTAGGTACTACACAGGGATGGGAACTCGAGTCTTGGTACGGGAGTCTGAGTCACAAAAATATGTGTGTTTTGCTGACTCATGTAGAATCGAGTTACACATGTCAGTAACTCGGGCACTGACTTGAGAATGGATCTGAAAAACTAAAGTCTGAAAATCTGCAAGTCTGGGTGCTTGCTTACTTTTTTTGTGGTCTGGGGCCATCTGAAAGCCGGAGGCAGGGAAGGGTTAATGTTTTGCATCAAGCAGGAGTGAGAGGGGGGAAGGAGGAGGAAGCGAGCTCTCTTGTCCATCTCTGAAGGAACCAATTATCATTGGATGAAAGAGGACAGAAGGAGGAGCCCAAGGGGTTTTTGCCTTAGGATTGGCTGGAGTCTGAGAAGTTCAGAGAAGGGGAGAAGCAAGAGAGGAGATAGATCTTAGTGATCACACATTCCTCCAACCTTATGGCTCTGGCTCTGGCTCTGGCAGGGTCTGGGCTCTATTGTTACCTGGGAGGAAGAAGTCTCAGGACAGTGGGACTATTTCTGAGGATTAGGTTGTACTGCTCATAAGCCTCCCAGCATCTGCTGCGCAACCCTGCTCCGACTTGCCGCTTCTGTCCCCTTGCGCTGTCTGTCCCACCTCATCCTGCCTTTCCCTTTTGGTCCATGCCCTGGCATGCCACCCAGGGCTCACTTCACAAAAGACTCTTGACTTTTGACTCAAGTCATGTCTTTGGATGAGACAGCAAATGGTTCCTGCTAGGATCTGTGCCCAAGTTAAGTCTTGGGGAGCAGAGACTCGAGACTTGATTTGAGTCTTGCCGCAGGGCCAAATTCTCATCCCTGGTACTACATGAGGTTTTCCTTCTAATGCAATCATCACTCACTTGCTCCATAGTATCTGCACTGATAGTTAACAGTCCATAACTGACTCTTCCCTCTCAGAGGACAGAATGTTTGTGAACATTCTGTGGAATCACAGAAATAGCCAGGGAAGTTTGCAGATGGCAAGCAGGTAGGTTAGCGGTTTTCAGTGTACAAAAATGAAAGACGACTATGAGAGAAATAAAATTTCCAGCTGTGTTAATCAGTAGCAGCAAAAACAACAAAGGGTTTTGTGGTACCTTAAAGACTAACAAATTTAGTTCAGCATAAGCTTTCTGGGCAGCCGTCCATCAGATGTCTGAAGCGAAACCCTCAGGAGGCAGGTGCACATACCTGGCTATAGAAAGTTATTTTCTATACTTACTTCGACATGGCTATAGAAAAATAAATACATCGAGGAAATTTCCAAGAGGAAATGAAACAAGGCTGATCTCATAACAAGCTTAAAACGTGCAAGATCGGCATGGGCAAAAACTCACAACTGGGGATAACCTCATAGCAATGCTAATTAACTAACTTAATGTGATAAGATGCACAGATCGCAATGCAGACCCCCTTCTGTGAGGCTCTTGTGTTAGCATTTATGCAGCAATCAAGTGTAACCCACGTTTCCCCTTTGTGAGTGTAACCCACGTTTCCCTACAGTAAATGGATAAAACATGATAGACAGGTACATATTCTTAAATATTGGAAGGTCAGTGCCACAGAGGTTTGGTTGGCTGTGTCACCCTGGAGAGCATCTATTGCATTTTAATGAATGGACAAATGCCCTTCACAATTTACATTTCACTGCAGGAAATATAACTTGTGAATAAAGGGGTCAAGGAGCTTTAAACTGACACTAATGACCACAGTATACACTTAACTAAAAAAATTTCATAGTAATGGTCAAGCACAGTAATGTTGCAGGATGATGTGATGATGCCATCATCTCTCTCTCTCTCTCTCTCTCTCTCTCTCTCTCTCTCTCTCTCTCTGGGCACAATCCTAACCTGGAATTAGGCTGACACAGTTAGTTTGGCTGGCACAAAGGCCACCGTAAAGTATGTTTGGACCACTCTTGGAGAGACCAGCACACAGACATGCGCCATCCTCCCTGACTCAGACAGTGGTCCAAATGTGTTTTACGGGGGCCTTTGCACCAGCCAAACTTTGCTGGCCTAACTGTGCTGGCCTAACTCCTTGTTAGGATTTCGCCCCCAATGTAACCGTGTAACCCTACAGCCTCCGGAATGGCTCTGATTTTGTGTCAAATGGAGGTGTGGGCAGGGGGAAGGGCCATTCAATGTTCCACTTGAAGTCCAAGCACTCTGGTGGCGAATGCTGCGCACCACCCCCAGTGGAGAGCCCAAAAAACCTCTGGTTCACTGCAGGGGGTGGGCTGCCCCAGCCACCCCAGCCCAACCACACCTCACCACTGGTTGTGTATTATTTGAGTCAGCAAGGACCACTTTATTCATTCAGCAGAATCAAATGGTAAAGCCTTTTTTGAACTGTTTCACTTCAAGCTGCAGTCAAGAAAATCTTTAAATGCTCTGCCATGACAAACCTCCCTGGTTGCAGAAAGCTAGCATATGGAGCGCTGATCCTAGCCTCCTTCCTAACGTGCTGCGAGATTTTGGGGGGGGCATGGTTTTGTTCTGTTACTTATTTTCCAAGTGCATTGCAGAATGCGTATTCGGAAAGCTCTTCATATACCCACACCACAGCGGCTGAATTTCAAGCACTTTAAGAAATTACCACAAAGTAGTGAAGTCAAAAGTTGCCATCTATTGATATGCACTGCATGTATAGTTTCTAAACAGTTTATATAGGAATGCCCCCGCACCACATGTTGCTGGAGTGAGTTAAGGAAAACAGTTGAATAAAAAGCAGGAACTTGACAATCCATTGTTATTCTTCTTTTCTTTATGCAGTTGGAATGGCTGATGTGCTCAAAGCAAGGGGGCAGGATTATTCAACCTATGTAATCATCATGCCTATATTACTCAGACATGGTGCAAATCAAGTATGGAACATACTCCAGGAAGCTAGGCTGTGCTTCTTGTGTCTTCCAATCTGCATTAAAAACAATTTCGTTTTTGCTTAAGGGCACAATCCTAACCCGGAGTTAGGCCGGCACAGTTAGGCCAGCAAAGTTTGGCCGGCACAAGGGACACCGCAAAGTATGTTTGGACCACTCTTGGAGTCAGAGAGGCCAGCATACAGATATGCACCATCCTCCCTGACTCTGAGAGTGGTCAAAACAAGCTTTGCAGTAGTCTTCTGCCGGCCAAACTTTGCTGGCCTAACTGTGCACACCTAACTCCAGGTGAGGATTGCATTCTAAAACACATGGTAACACGTGTGTGGAAATACATCCAGAAGCCATGTGCCCAATTTCTTAAACTGAACTGTTTACCAGATTTGTCTGTTTCTTTAAAATGTCTACCTTGCCATTTAGCTCAGTTTCCATAAAACAATAAACAGTAAGGGAGGAAAAAAAAACACTGATCAAGACAAAGGCAACAATGAAGCATCGTTCAAAACCAGCATCCTGAAAGCAGCAGCTTTTCATCCAGCAGGCAGAGAGCAGACAGCTCCACCACTCCCAAACACATGGTGGGAAAAACGTCTTCCCTAATTCCCTCAATGTGTGAACAGACAGGGCCTGGTGGGAGGACACCCCACAGGAACACTCCCTGGCCTGGATCGAACGGCAGAAGTCAGGCTTCAGCATGCAACTCCACTTCCTTGAAATCCATAGCTCACAACTTGAAATCAATTTGAAACACTTCCAAAATGTTTGAAATTATACCCTCCAGTCTTTTTATTCATCTGGATTATTCATCTGGAGCTCATCTGGATTATTCATCTGGATTATTCATCTGGATTATTCACCTGGAGCTCATCTGGATTATTCATCTGGATTATTCATCTGGAGCTCATCTGGATTATTCATCTAGAGCTCAGGCCAACCGGTAATCAAAACAGGACTTCTATCTCAAATCAAGTAGCATATGACACATTACGTTACAGTCCTGTGTACGAAGCCCCACTAGCCCCTTCAGTTTTGCAAAGCTCTGGCCCAGTGATGGGAAGGAAGGGAGTGCTTAACCCTTCCCCTGCTGCTTACTTTGTCAAAAAATTTATGGGCCCCGGGTGCAAAATGACCTAGCTACGCCACTGTTCCCATGGTGTTTGCCCCCTAACTGCTTGATGGTACATTGAGTGGAACTACTGCCACTGTCAGGACTCTGCATTGCTGGTGACTCCACTAATAACTGTGAGCCACCAGTCAGATCCCAGTCCCTGTTACCACTCCAGTAATACACATTCCTTCCTATCTTAAATTTATGTTTGAAAAACAAAGACAAGCATCTGTAGGAAAATGTACAGGCATCATTTTTAGTTCAGTGGGCCTCATCATGAAGCCTGTTCTCAAAATTCATATTTTCCCACCTACTCACACACACAATGATAAGGATATGTTTTTTCCTTGCCATTAAACACCCAACATATTTATGCTTCCTAAATTACATCACATCATAGAGCAAGAGCTCACACAACTGATTCCGTCCATGGTACACTGTGTTTGCAGTATGCGTTAAAAATTGCTCTGTTTTTTTCTTTGCTTCTAAAAATATGGACGCTCCCTGCCGCCCAAGGTGATTTGAGTCTATAGGATTGATATGCAAAAAGCCACTTATAGAGAACAGGCAAAGATGTTGTACCACTGGCATTGGAATGCAGAGCGGAGGAATGGATTTCATTAAAGGTTTTCAAAACTGCAACCCACAATAGCTGACAAATGAGCCAATTGTTGCTCACCACAGCGTCCCCAGCATGTTCCTGTTACAAAACAAACAAAAAGGCCGTGTAAGGTGTGTGTATGTGTAGAGAAAATCTTTAGGACAGGTCCTTTCTAAGAGCAGCACACAAATATTTATTCAGTAGCTCGTAATTTTCCCCAAGAGCAAATTCTGCACCAGATCAACAAGTTTGGGAGTGCAATCCTAAACTGAAACTAGGCCAGTATAGTTAATCCAGCGAAGTTCGGCCGGCACAAGGGCCACCATAAAGCGCCACTCTGACCACTCTCAGAGTCAGAGAGGCCAGCACACAGACTCCCTGATTCCAAGAGTGATCCAAACGTGCTTTATGGTAGCCCTTGTGCCGGCCAAACTTTGCTGGCCTAACTGTGCCGACCTAACTCCAGGTTTCGATTGCGACCTGAAAAACAACAAATGCACCCTTTCCAAACCAATTCATTATACTTCATTATCCTCATAATTTTGGTATCACACCTCCACAGGCTTCATGGGATCAAGTATAAATCAGGAAAAATGTATCATTTGATGGGTAGCCCAATCCTATTCATACATAGCCATGGGCCACAGCGCCAAAACTGAGCAGGTCCGATGTGGAAGGAACAAACGTTCCCTTACCCCATGTACCGCATCAGCCTGCTCCAGCTAAATTGCTGCTCCAGCAAATCACCCTATTCTCCTCCACAGAATGGCCCACGGAAGCAACTGGATTTCTGGTTTGTGTACTCAACTTCCAGTTTGATTGTAAGCCACTTTTGATGACTTCTGTGGGCCTTCCTGAGGCCTACTAACAGAGTGGGTCGTAGGCCCAGCCCTACATGGAAGAGGTCTCTCAGACCTCCCAATAAAGCATGATGTCACTGCCAGGAACATCACATCGTGACCTCCCACAGAGGTCAAGGTGGGCCACTGAGTTGAAAAGTTTGGATTATCTTATTCTGTAGCCCTCTTTCTGACCCCAAAATGGCTCGTACCAAATTAAAAGTATAGTATAATTTTTAAAAAGCAATTCAAATACTAAGAACAGCAATAGAAGTGCAGCATCTACATCATAAAGTAATCCAGATGAATCAAGGAAAAAAGTAATTTAATAAAAAGAGATTGCAAACATTCAAGCAGAACGCAAGTGCTAAATCAAGGTAAGCACAAATGGGGTAAGCTCATAGCTTAAACCAGTGCCAGGGGTGCAAGCAGTGATGTCATGCAGGGGGAACGCGGGGGAACTCAGTTCCACTAGTTAAAATTAGGGCTGACTCCACCCACTTCACTCTCCCTCCTCCCCCCTCCCAATGCCTCTGCAAAGAGCTTTTCTTCTTGGTTGGCCAGCACTCAGAGGGTTAAAGGGAGCGACTCTGGATTCCTAGGGGGGCTAAGGCAGTGATGTCATTCAGCGGGAACGGGCTCCATGGCTGGTTCCGGGTTCCCGACAAGTGCCAATCAAAAGTGAGTTCCTGTTCCTAAATCATTTGAATGACACCACTGGGTGCAAGTCAGGGCTGGCCGAGCACATGCCCAGAACTCAACCGCTGCCAAAGCCAGGACTTGGGTTTGGGTCTGCCTTTTTCCACTGCCATTGAATGTGAGGGCATCTGGACATTTTTGTAATGATCTGCTGTGCGGGCTGCTTTCGTCCCCATCACCTGGCAAGCCACTGGACAACAGGCGGGGGAAGCAACTGCTGTAGGGTGTGGTATGAATTTTTCTTAGAAGAACATTATGTTGAGAAATCCCATCTTAGATTTCCCACATCACAAGTAGCTTGGTAAATTATGCATGCTTAAATGAGATAATAAACACAGGGACTGAAAAGTGCAAAATTAAAGGTTGGAGGACTACCGCCTAAGACATGATGCGATGGCACCCATTTTGTTCTTGTTAATTTGTGGCGATGTAAACAGGGATGAGGCTTCCTTGGAACATAAGAAGAGCCCCGTTGGATCAGGCCAAAGGCCCATCTAGTCCTGCTTCCTGTATCTCACACCAAGGAGCCTCAGGGAGCACACACAACAAGATACTTGCATCTCGCTGCCACTCCCCTGCATCTGGCATTCTGAGGCATTCACTGCAGATGGTCTCGTCTGCTGGCCACCCCTACCCACCCCCATTATATTTGGTTGTGCTATATGGCATTCTGGGGGGAAAAGAGGCTGGCCTGATGGCAATAGAGACATGACACAAACTGTCCAAAGGGAAAGAAAACCAACACCTGTCACAAGCGGTGTCATCCTCAAATGAGGTTCCGGAACGCTAGGCGGGACTTACAGCTTGATTGACAGGCTGTCCGTGATGTGTCGCTGCCTGCCCGTCCACCGCGCAGGCTCCCTCTGGTTGGCGCGCCCCTCCGCTGCTTGCCCAGGCACCGGCGCGCCCCCCAGGGAAGCGGGCAACCCCTCCAAAGCCAGGGGTGCCCGCGTGGTGGGTGGGCAGGCAGCGACATGTCACGGACGGGCAACCAATCAGGTGGTAAGTCCCGCCTAGCATTCCGGAACGTCGTTTGAGGATGACACCACTGCCTGTCACCATCCAATAGCAGTAATGATCCCTTCCCACCAAAATATTCCTTACCTATCCTCTTAAAATTGCCCTGGTTGATCCATCCTTCTGAACTCCTTCAGCACTACTAAATTTCACTGAAAACACTCCTAGAAGAATTTTCAGCTCAGTGCTCATTTTAATCTTAATTCATTTGCTCATAGCAGTTTCTTCATTTCAGTTTAGTCTGCTCATTTGTGCAGCCCACATCTACACACACTTAGTCAGAAGCAAGTCCCCATGAGTTCAATGGCCCTTACTCCACAGGACGTGGGATTACAGCCTCAATTAACTTGAGCGTTCTTCTAGCACAGAATTCTGGTCTATGCCAGAAGCTCAGTTATTTCAAACTGATCTGACTCATTTGAGCTGCCAATCCAACTACTTAGGAAGGGAATATTTGTCTTCTGTTCCCATCAGAACTAGAGGAAAGGTAAATCAATTCAAGTACTGATAATTTAACAGTTGCAGAGCTATCACTGGCAAATAAGAGAGCAGGCTTGTCACTCCAAGGCACTTAGCCCCCAATTTAATGATGGTGATGTGACACATGTGATGGAAAACCAAACCAGGTGGCAGAGGAAGTAACTAGAAGGAAGCCTCCAGTCCAGGTGTGGTGTTAACGACTAAGGCAGTAAAATGGGGAGATCTGAATTCAAAAGGTATTTGGTGAAGAAAACCCAGGAGCCACTGGAGGGACTCAACGGGGGCCAAAATCAGTAAGGACAAATGACACAGCAGAATAATGGGAAGTGACGAGAGACAAATTAGAGGGTCACCCAGTGGTTATGATGGCCAGCAAGCAATGCATTAGAAGAAGAGAGCATGAAAAACTAATTAAAAGGAAGAGAAGCAGAGCCAAGGTGCAAGCCAACACGCAGGAAGAAAAGAAGCCTGGCAGACAGATTACAGGGTGCAGAGAAAGGAGAGGTGTTAGAATAACAAGAACCCAAGTTGAAAAAGGAAAGGCTCCAACTTTACACAAGGCTCCGATAAATAACAAAGACGTGTTTCCAGGCCCATGCGGAGCAGGAGAAGATTGAAAGAGCCAGGAGGTTATATAAGAGCGGGCAGAAGCACTCAAAGGCACTGTTGCAATAAGCAAGGAATATTGGATTCAGAGGGGACAGCTGGAGGAGAACTGTCACATTTTGCAGGCATGGAGGGAAGTGTCCCCTCTTGCACTTGTTGCCTCTCCCCTGCTTTCTGATGCACATGGGCACCTCAGTCTGGGCAGCTGATGGTTTATTTCACTCTCACAGTTTTAGGTAATGAGCAGTGCCATGTCTGCTTTCATCTTGGACTTTCATCTTGGGTTTAAAATTGAAGACTGCACACGAGCTGTGCATGGGCTATGAAACCATAAGTCTAATCCCCTCTATTTTTCCCTTTCCCATTTTCATCCAATTTCTCTTTTGTTTGGCAACACATGTGTCCGTAAGATGGACCTGCAGTACATGATTAGTGTTATCATGCAGATTGATTGATTTACTTCTTTAATACCCATTTCACAACTTCCAAAGCAACTTGCCATATATGTATACAGCGCCAGCCCATTGACCTGCTGAATCGGAACCCATGATTTTGACTAATCGGGGGTCCCAAACCCATGGCTGGACCCACTAATGACCTCCCATGTGCAACTGGAAGTTAGTTCTGGTCACATCTGAAGCTTTTCTGAGGCCTGAAGAGGCAGTCTGTGGCACCTATGGGCTTCAGAATGCCATGCAGAGCAGTTCAAGGGGTACCCTTCAAACTGTTTTGGGCAGCATTCTGAAGTCCATAGAGGCTGCATGCAGGAACTTCAAAAAAAGCTCCGACCAGAATGAGGGTCCGGTTGCATCTGGAATCTCTGTAGGTTGGAACCCGCGGACTTATCAGTGAGGTTTCAGTATCCGCTGGGGGTCTGGGAACAGATTCCCCATGGATACCGAGGCTCCATTTGTATTTATTGACAATATTTCTATCCCACCTACTGTACGTCATTGGCACCGACATGGGGGCACCGAGTGGCACCCCACGTCAGCGCTAAGGCGCCCAGGTCAGTGCTAGCTGTAGTGCTGGCCTGGGAGTGGTGAAGGAGAGCCACCCTTGCACCAGCTGAACTTGGCTGGCGCAGGAGCTGTTCTGGGAGGGCAGTTCTGGGCAGGGTGGGTGGGCAGGCCAGCGGGCAGGCCAGCCCGGGGAGCGGAGCAGGCCTGGGATGTGGCCATTAGGCAGCATCCAAGGCCTTGTCCCCAGGCCACGTGGCCCCAATTCGGGTCACACTGCTTCCTTGGTTCTGGATCTTCCAGATCTGAGGAGCACATTGGGAAGGCTCCAGTTGCCTTGGAAGCTGCGCAGGATAAAGCGCAGGCCGGCCTGCTCCTGTGCAATTTAGGATTAGGCTGTCAGTAGAAGGCGATTTCCTATGTTCCTATGCTTCAAATAACACACAGTTTGACCCTAAGAATCTTGTAGAAATACCTGGGTAACTAAAAACATATTTCGCCAGAGCAAGGGAGATGTAAGATGTAAGGCGGGCTTCTCTGGAACACCACGGATACATCACCATGTGAAGTTAACGTTTGACTTGAAACCAGCAGTGGCTACAATACATTCTTCCTTAAAATGGCAAAACATTTGTTTTTCCACACAGTAGAATATTAGCACTTTCATCCTGTTTCATATGTTATTCCCATTTTACCCAAGCTGTGGGAAAAATCAGCCTTTACAGGATAAAAAGGTGAAGGTTTCCCCACGACCAAATGGTCTAGTCATGACCGACTGTAGGGGGCGGTGCTCATCTCCGTTTCAAAGCCTGTAGAGCCGGCATTTTGTCCGAGGACACGTTTCCGTGGTCATGTGGCCGGCATGACTCTACGCCGTAGCGCACGGAACACCGTTCCCTTCCCACCAAAGTGGCCCCTATTTATCTACTTGCATTTAGGTGCTTTCGAACTGCTCAGTTGGCAGGAGCTGGGACAAGCAACGGGAGCTCACTCCGTCACGCAGTCTCGAACTCCCAACCTTGCGGTCGAAAGCCCAGCAACAGCGGATTAACTTGCTGCGCCACCACATCCCTATTATAGGATATCCTTTACAGTATATGTTTTCATTAAAGGAATGAAGGCTGGGGATTGAGGGAGCAATCCCAAGAGTGCCCTGCGCTGACACATGTTGCTTGCACCAGCTCAGGACACACTCGGTCAGTGCAGGGAGCAGTGCTGATCCACAGCGCAATCCTAACCTGGAGTTTGGCCAGCACAGTTAGGCCTGCAAGGTTTGGCTGGCACAAGGGCCACCATAAAGCATATTTGGACCACTCTCGGAGTCAGAGAGGCCAGCACACTGACGTACACCATCCCCCCCTGACTAAAAGAGTGGTCCAAACACACTTTACGGCATCCCTTGTCTGGCCAAATTTTGTTGGCCTAACTGTGCTGGCCAAACTCCAGGTTAGGGTTGCGCTCTGAGTCAGCACTGCTCCCTGCTCTGACCAAGCGTGCCCTGGGCTGGCGCAAACTCCAGGTTAGGATTGTGCTCCCAGTCACACCATGGGGACGGGGAGGTAAGTCGTTCCAGCGCTGGCCACGTTCAGCCAGTGCAGGGGATCTGGGCAGCAGGGGGAAGGCAGAATTGGTTAAGGGAAGGGCAGGGAGAGGGCAGCCCCATTGATCGTCTGGCACGACAAGGGGGAAGGAGTCAGGATCTGGCCTAATGGCTTCCTAATGGCCAGATCCTAACCCCCATCCCTGTGCCACACGACTCCACTCCAGGCTGTTCAGATTTGTGGCTGCTATTTAGCAGGTACAGCCAGTGGTGTCATTCAAATGATTTAGGAACAGGAACTCACTTTTGATTGGCACTTGTCGGGAACCCGGAACCAGCCACGGAGAGCTCCCCTTCTCCTGCAGAGAGCTCCAGCTGCCTCCTACCCTGTGTAGGAAGCAGTGCAGGCCAATCGGCCTGCTTGCTCCTGTGCAGGTTAGGATTGTGCTGTAATGGAGACTTGTTGTTATCTCTTACAAATGTGCAGTGGGATCAGGTGTTACAGTCAAGGAGCAAAAACAAGCATACTGTACACAGGCACTGCCGATTCAGGCTACACTCCTACACACACTTCTCTGGGAAAAGGTCCTGCTGAAATAAATGGAACATCCTTGTCCGTAGACATGCCTACGGACTGCGCCATTCCAGTACCTCTCTGGTGCTGTAGTAATTGCAGATTGCATTACAGCCATTCATACCAGTTGGTACCACAGTGGTCACGTGAAGGCCAATGACACAAGCAGAACTCAGCCTCAGGTTATACCTGTATTCAGAACTAATTGATTCATAATACAGGATGTGTTGAGTACTGGCTATGCATGTTAAACATGCAAATTGCTTGCTTGAAAAACTGCTTGATAGATCATGCTAATTATGGCAATCAAGGCAATTAGAATAGAGAAAATATTCAGAATAATTCTGACATCCTTTTATATTTTGCAAACCTGATATGAGACTTGGCATTTTTGTGGAAAAATTGTACTGCCTCCGTATGTGTCTGTGTGGGGGCGGCAGCTGTCATTTTGCACTGTGTATTAATGACAATGATATCATTACCATCTACATACATCCATGTGGATTAGTAAGTACTTGCTACTGAGATCATTGATAGGTAGACCTCCATATTTGTGCTGCCACAGAAATAGAACTATGAGGAAATGTTGAATCGTATCTAGCACAGTGGTGGAAACCAAGAGCAAAACACAAGGCTGGGATCTGGGCTTATATGTATACTTTGCAAGCATGTGCATCTAACTACTTGCACCAAAATGCAGGTTCTTTCTGCATATAATTGCCACAGGCTTGGCATCAGTTTACTGAAATGAATATGAGAGTGCAATCCTAACCTGGAGTTCGGCTGGCACAAGTTAAGCCAGCAAAGTTTGGCTAGCACAAGGGACACTATAAAGTATGTTTGGAGCACGCTTGGAGTCAGAGAGGCTAGCACACAGATGTCCGCCATCCTCCCTGACGTGGAGGGTCCAAACTTGCTTTACAATGGCCCTTGTACCAGTGGTGTCATTCAAATGATTTAGGAACAGGAACTCACTTTTGATTGGCACTTGTCGGGAACCCAGAACCAGCCATGGAGCCTGTTAGGATCCGGAACGCCCGTTCTGGTCTGTTCCCCCTGAATGACATCACTGCCTTGTACCGGCCAAACTTTGCTGGCTTAATTTGTGCCGGCCTAACTCCAGGTTAGGATTGCGCTCTGAGTTCTGGTTCAGACGGGCAGACTTAAGCAGGGGAGTGACAGTGCAATCCTAATGTAGCACGGTGGCACTGCACAGGCGCTAGAAATCATAACTGTGTCATAAAGCACATTTGCAACAACTTCAGAAAAACAAGCACTAGCAGGAAGGCCTGCATCAGCTTGCTGGCGCTGAATTCTGAGCTACGGCCACCAGAGCAGATAAGAGCTGCTCCATGAGACAAAAGTGTGGATGAGGGTGAGGATGGGGTTAACCAGAGGAGGAAGAGGGCAGAATGTGATGGATTGGGTCTGGGAGGGGTCAGAGTTGGCAGACGAAGCGTTTGCCATATCCAACCCCCTTTCCAGGCCTTGAAGCTCTACTTGGGGCTTTTCAGACTTGGATCATCTATTTTGCTGGTACAGATCTGAGTAGCCCCATTGGGTAGCCTACAAAGTAGCCTACAAAGTATTGTAGCAGCCCCATTGAGTAGCCTACAAAGGCGCTGCCAAGGGTAAGTGAGCAAATGTTCCCTTACCCCAAGGAGACCTCCAGTCTGCCCAATTCCAGTGCTGGATAAGGCATGGGCCATGTCACCAGCACTGGTTAGGCTTGGGCTGTGGGTTTATTTATATATGGAGGTGTTTGTGGCAGCCTCCTCTAGTCCATGATGGGTTGATGTCATAATCAAGGTTCTAGATTGTTTACTCCAGGGCAGAAGGGGCTGCTGATGAACTCAGCTAAGATGCACACCTACACAAGCAGTCCATCTGATGCTAAGCAGACTCTTATAGTCCAAACGATGGTGGTGGTAAGGGAATCATTTATAACACGAGTCATTGGGGATGGGGAGGACTCATTCTTACAAAGAGTCGGCTGACTCTAAGTGGCAATGAAGTTGGTAGGAGAAATGCGGGGAACCCCTAGTTGTCATAAGACAACTGCCAAGGTAAGCAATGATCAGGATAAAAGCTGCCAATATAGTCCGGTATCAAGTATCCAGCCCCGTAATGTGGGTGACTGGTAGAAATCTTAAAAAGGGAGAGAACACAGGCAGGAGACAGGTTTTGCAGGCCTGCAGCAATCAGGAATGGTAATGGTACAGAGCCCTGAAAAGGGAGGGCACTCCAGGTTCCAGTGCCGTAAAAGGGGAGGGAGAAAGGAATGCATTCTACCAGTCAGATTTATTGGGATCTGCTGGAGCTTTCAAACCATTTGTAGAGTGTCTGTCTCCCTAGATGGGAGAGTGAATAATGCCCATTCCTTGTTATGGTGCAGATGCTTAGTTCGGACTGCATAAGTAGCCTCCTCTGAAAGTCTTGAACTCTCAGTCCACAGCTCTTACCTGCCTTGCAGCCCAGCAGCCACACCTCATTCACCCATATTGGTTGCAACTGGTTGCAACAATCACAGCAGCTCACAGCCAGCTGGAAACCTGGAGTGCCCTGTTCTTCAAGGACCAAATGTCTAGTCTTTCAGTGGAAACTCATGACAACAGTCTTGACCAAGGTGCCTGGCTGCTTGGGCCTTGTGTTGTAGATCTCAGGCATGCCTGGGCTCAACTCCCTACCGTGGTTTTGGTACCAAGAAGTGTGAATGTAGCAGTAACATGATCCTTGAGTGCATACGCTGGAAATCATATCCGTTCTCTCTCTCTCTCTCTCTCTCTCACACACACACACACACACACACACACACACACTCCCTCCCTCCCTCCCTCCCTCTTTTGGTGTATCAGATACACGTCTTTTCCCACAGCCATGTGCCTGTAACCTTTGGTGGGGGCAGTTAATGAAAATGTTTCAGGCAGGCAAACGGATACACCCCTCACTACTATTTCTCCATTTGAAATAACTTCCTCCCAAAACTACTTTTCTCTAAAAGCAGCAGCCACGAGAGCTTAAATACTGAACACACGTTTGCATGCAAACACGTAATTTGGCCTTCAGCATGCAAAATTGAATGTACCATTGCAGTTTGTTACCAATACAAAACTGACTGCAGGCTCTGATTTTGACTTGTTTTAAACAAAAAGTCACTTAGGCACGTTTTCAAGAGGATAATTGCCCTTGCCAAAACTGCAGTCTTTGCAAATATACCCTAAAGGGGAAAGGAAAAAAAAAACACAAGGCTGGACATATTTAAAGTCCTATCAACCATGGCAGAATCCCTCTTAAATTAATCATCTGTCTCACTGTTCACAGAAGAGTATGGGAAACAGATGCTTGCAAGAAGATACATACCCCAGAGGGTAGAATCAGAAATGCAAAAAGATTTTGACACCGAGTCGGAAACAGGTGATCAAGTAATTAGACTGTCTCCCACATGACAAAATTAAATTAGGCAGACTTTCTTGAGTCTGTGAACACTCCGTGTGCAGAGATGCAGCAACAGTGATAGCAAAAAGAACAATTAGACATAACAGATCAAAGAGCATCTTCAGTTATGCTTCATCACCGCTGAGTGACTCATGCACTCAGTGCCTTTCAGTGCAGAGGGTGTCTCCCTTGGACTTTGGAGACCTATCAGGATTCAGATCCCAGACCCATCATGGTGTGTGTGTGTGTGTGTGTGTGTGTGTGTGCGCGCGTGCGCGTGCGTGTGTGTTTTATATATTATCACTCACATTTCTACTCTTCCACAGTTGTCACACCATGTTACGCATTTTTTATCCTCTTACCAAACCTTGGGCAGCCCAATGCTAAGCAGCGCCGGGGTTAGGAAGGCCGGCGCAACAGGGCTGCATCCTATAGCTTGCTGACTGGAAGGTTGGCAGTTCGAGACCACGCGACGGGGTGAGCTCCCGTCACTTGTCCCAGCTCCTGCCAACCTAGCAATTCAAAAGCATGTAAAAATGTGAGTAGATAAATAGGTACCACTTCGGTGGGAAGGTAACGGTTTTCCATGCGCCTTGGAGTATAGTCATACCGGCCACATGACCACGGAAGCTTGTCCTCAGACAAATGCCGACTCTTCAGCTTAGAAATGGAGATGAGCACCGCCCCCTACAGTCAGTCACAACTAGACCATTCGGTTGTAGGGAAACCTTTACCTTTACCTTTTTTACCTTCACAACAAGCCTCTGAGATCGAATAGACTAAGTGAAGCTGACTTGCCTCATGTCAACCAGCAGGACCAATGCCAGGCTAGTTTGTGCCCTAAGCAAGGCTAACTACATGCACCTGTAAAAAAATTGGTTTCATTAAGACTATAATTAATTATATTCCATAGCACTGTATAGAATTATATTCTTTTCCCTCTCTCGCAGAACCAAAAGACATCCACTAAAATTGAGTATTGGGAGAGTTAGAACAGATAAAAGGAAATACTTTTTTACCCAACGGGCAATTAATCTGTGGAACTCCTTGCTACAGGAGGTGGTGATGGCATCTGGCCGAGGTGCCTTTAAAAGGGGATTGGACAGATTTCTGAAGGAAAAGTCCATCGTAGGCTATAGGCCATGATGGGTTGTACAACCTCCTTCCTCATGTGCTCCCTGAGGCATCTGGTGGACCACTGTGAGATACAGGAGGCTGGGCCTTTGGCCTGATCCAGCAGGGCTTTTCTTATGTTCTTCTGTTATTTATTTTCAAATAAAAAACCAGAAATTTTCAGCTGCATTTTTCGCATAGGTTAAAAAAAATTAATCTGTATAAAACTCTCAAAGATACCCCTCAAAGTTCAGTGGTGCACCCTAGATGGCTGCCTAGTTGGCCTAATGACCCCACCGGCCCTGTCATCCAGCAAGCTTCAGGGCTAAAACTTGAATCCAAGTCTTCATGCAGGGCCAGCTCCAGGAGTGGTGGAGCCCAATGTGGAGCATTCCCCTGGGGCTCCCCACTCACCAAGAAAGCACTTGTAGTGCCGTGTGCAGCACTGGGAAATAGTTGATGGTGACATGACGACTTCACCGCCAACTGCTTCCAGGAGGCCCATTTTGGGCAGTTTGGAGGCAGGGGCTGGTGGGAGGGACCAAGGTGAAGCTGCTCTGCTCACCCCACTAACGTATAATTCATAGCGATCCTGGCTGCAGCAGCAGGTGGTATGCTCGCTGCACTGGTGCGGGCCCCCCAAAGTGCATGGCTCAATGTGATGACATTGGTCACGTTGGCTTAGGCCGGTTCATGTTTCCTAACATTCTGATCCAAGTCAACTCTGCAGCCCCATACACAACACTGCTTCTCACAGATTCACAGTGTCAAAGACTGCAAAACCAAACAGATTTTGCAATGTATCCTGTGCAAAAAACGGCAGACAAAACATCCACATTGTCTAGGATGTCACATACTTTCTGGGCTGTGTGGGTGCGTATTATGTCTCCGCGTTTAGAGAGGCTGCAAAAAATAGACAAATTAAGAAAAAGCTGGGGAATGGGGAACGCTGGCTAAAAAGAGCAATGCCTCCCATTAAGAAGAGCTGCTAGCCTGTCAGGAAGCAAAATGTCACGCGGAAATGTTTGCTGCCAAAATCATCTGTCCATTCTGTCTGTCTGCCTCTCTCGTACTCATTACAAAGCCTGATTTCTTTTTTGGTATTTCCTGGCCCACATGTCATATTTGATACATCAGTCAAGTTACTATCAGTCACTTCCTATCATGTGCTTGCTGATGAGTCAGGTGAAAGCTGCATACCATGAGATTTGAAAGGGACTTTTTTATTGTTGTTTTCTTTTTGGGCTTCCTTGCTAACTGATGATGAGCAAACAGCTCCCCGGGCTATTATCTTTTGCTTCCTGAAAATAGGGTGTTTTAAAAATAAAAAAATCCATGGCTATTCCCAGTGAGGCAGACAGGATGCCTGCAAAGGGGCTGCGGGGGGGGGGGGGCTGATGCTGCTAAATGATTAAGCATCCCCAAAGCAGTGCCATCAATTCCCACACTCTGGGACAGGACCAAGGACTCATATTGATTGTGCTGGCAGCTGTTCCACCCAGCTGGCCATGTGTGCCTTCTTTCCATGCTTTGGGTTATTTAGAAACAGCGGGAAATTTGGGAATGTAACCCAAACCATGCAAAAGAGCCTCTTCCCACACACACAACTTGCAACATGCCGTGATCGCTACACTGCAGCATTGAAAGATAGCTGCACAACACTGAAGGCTGCACGAGTGAAGGAGGATTCGGGATATTCCTATACCATCTGAGTAGCACTTTTAAGGGGCTAAATCTGGCTAGCAAGTAGAACACCATGGTGTGCAAGATGCCACCTTTACAACAGGTAACTACCATAGCTCAGTAGTAGGGGTTTGATGCGCTCCTGGGAAGATATTTTTGCCCAGATGGCCCCCACATGTGTGGCCTCTGTAGCTTGGGATGGTGGCAGGGAATAGAAAGTGCCAGTTCCCCCTCCCCACTCCCTGCTCACCCAGTAAAAAGGACAAAGTTAACAGGAAGGGGAGCTAACCATTAGCTGCTACTCCCTTCTCTTCTGTCAGTACAATCCATGACAAGGATTGAGCAATAGATATAGGACATTTGAGAGGAAGGCACCCAGGAAATGGGAAAAATAACAATTCTAATATATTAACATGACAGATTACAGCCCCCCCCCCACACCTGCTGGAGGAAGCCACATACACTCCATGTACAGCCCTGCCTCTCCAACCACCATCACATCAATGGGTTTTTTGCATTATCCATGCACAATGGTAACAGGGTTCTGGGAGTGGGTAAGAAACATATGGACTGATGTGATGGAAATCTATGGCAAACTCCCCATATAAAAGCCACACTGCCCCATATAAAAGCCAGAAATAGAAACAGTGGAGAATGCTTAATCGGCTCAAAATGGAACAGAGAACGCTGAATTGGTTCCACTTCAGTTCCACTTCAGAATCAAAATTCAAAACTCCAAAATCTGTGGACAGATTCAGACTGACTGCAGTTCAGAAGCTTCTCTGTTCATAATGCACACTAATCTTATTGCTTGAATTCCAGGCTAAAACGACACAAGTCTGTGTCATTTTAACTTTGCATACATCTCAAATTAAACATTCCTATACAAAGCAGTAGCTTACTTTCCACTTTGTTTTCCTGGTGCCGAGAACTGGCTTTCCTGAGAAAAATCTGTCCAGTTATGCTGATGCCCCTTGCGGCCTGCACAACCAATCAAATCTGAAAAATGAAGAGAAAGGTGGGGGCGTCTTGCATTATCCTCTTCAAGCTCCAGTGTTTCTTTTATGGCCCCTCTTATGGTTGAGTTGAAAACACAAACTGTATCCACTCCACCAAGAAGTCGACACTGAGAACATTATCGTTGCTGTGTTTCTAAATGTTTACATCATTCTCCATCTTCTCCTTCTGCAAGTGAATTCCATTGTCTGTTTTTAAGCGGTCAAGCAGAGGCTCGCTTCCAGAGCATCCGCTGCCAAATGAACAAACAAGCCGAGAGCATCATTTACCCAGTTGTCGAAGAATAATGCAGCCTTTTGTTAAGTAATTCTTTTCAGCTTGGGCAACTGCGGACCATCCTTGGCCTGAGACCACCTGGAGAAGAGGCTGGGTTCTGTCTCGACGTTTATTCAGTCTCAAAAAAGGGGGCAGGGATTTTACCTACGAACTGGCAAGGCAAAGCATTCTACTGCCACAATTCATTGCACACAGTCCTCTGCAGAGACCTGCCATTGTTTTCTAAATGAGTGTTTTCTCAAAACGGTATGAATTTATTTTATGCACCAGTTCCTTGTGCTGCTAAAGAAAACTTAGGATTTCTGGCTCCTATGCACCGTTTCCTTTGTGTGTGCAAGGATGTTCCAGCTGCTAACTCAGAATTTAACATGGTCTGATCGTTAAGTGTGGCTCGAGGTGTTTGAAAATGGTGTTATTTATTCAGAAGTAAGCCTATTGTGTTCAACAAGACTTAGGGCCCAATCCTATTCAACTTTCCAGCACTGATGCAGCCATGCCAACAGGGTAGGTGCAGTATCCTGTGGTAAGGAGGCAGTCCTGGGGGCCTCCTCTAAAGTAAGGGAACATTTGTTCCCTTATCTTGGGACTGCATTGCAGCTGCAGCACCGCTAGAAAGTAGGATACGATTGGGCCCTTAAGCTGTAATCTCTCTTATTCACTGGAAGGAAACACCTCTAATGGTTGGTTCCAAATGTGAGACTGACTGGCTTTTGGGGCAGTGGGAGTGGGGGACACCATAACCGTGTTCTTCTCAGTGCCTTGGACTGGCCTTGGCAATGGCATGCCTAAGGGGGGGCAAAGCACTACTTTTTTCAAACACCTTAAGCACAGTGTAAAGTGGCCCCTCCCCCTTGCTTTCAGAGCCATTTGTGGCTGGGAGAGCAAAGCAGAGACAAAGTTGGTTGATGACAGAAGAGGTATTCTGGGGATCATCCTTAAGGTTTGGAATCCCTTGAGTGTTCTGTCCTACTGGGAACGTGAGAATTTTACTTTCCAATGACTTCTGGTTCAGTTAATGCTGGACTGGATCAAGGAGATCCAACCCAGGCTAATTTGAGATTTAGGGAGTAATCCTAACCAATTTTCCAGCTCTGACATAGCTGTGCCAATGGGACATGTGCTGCATCCTGCAGTGGAGTAGTAGTCACAGAGGCCTCCTCAAGGTAAGGGAATGTTTCTTCTCTTATCTCGGAGCTGCATTGCCCTTACCCCGGTGCTGGAAAGTTGCTTAGGATTGTGCCCTTAGTTGCAATTGATCTGCTGATACATATGACTGATATATCTACTTAGGTTTTAACAAAATGTAGACAAAGGATGACTTGCCAGAATAGAATTGCACTTAGTACCGTCTCTGGCAGAATCAGCAGCAATCTCCAAGCCACAATTGAAGCAACCCGGGAGATTTTATCAGGACGTCTCCAACTTACAGTTCTATCCTACACATGTCTGCTTAGAAATAAGACACACTGAGATCAATACTCAATTATTATCAACCCAGGTTGCAGCCTTGCTGCACAATCCTATACCCCACCAACCCATAGCATGTAGCGCTGCTGACAGAGTTCAGTGCACACCATGGTGGTGGGGGGCATCCAGATGGCCTGTGAGAGATTAAGTCTTTTTTACTTACCTCCCTGTATGTTGCCTGGCTGCCAATGGATCTCCTTGAGGGCGCAATCCTAAAAGGAGTTAGGCTGGCATAAGCTAAGTCAACAAAGTTTGACCAGCACAAGGGACACTGTAAAGTATGTTTAGACCACTCTCAGAGTCGGAGGGGCCAGCACACAGACGTGAGCCATCCTCCCTGACTCCAAGAGTGGTCCAAAGATGCTTATGGTGGCCCTTGTGCTGGCCAAACTTGCTGGCTTAGCTGATGCCGGCCTAACTCCAGTTTAGGATTGCGCTCTGAACTTCCAGTGGGCAGGCTGGCAGGTGTGCCGGCCTAGGAGGAAGACAGGTCCAGGAAGCTACGCACCGACCCATTTGCGAGGCCGCATGGCCCCAATTTGGCAATGCGGTCTCTTCAGATCTGAGCCTGCTGTTTAGCAGGTGCAGATCTGAGGAGCGCATAGGGGAGGCAGGAGCATGCCCTTGCAGCGGGGAGGCTCCAGCCTCCACTACACTGCTCTGGATATGGCGCAGGCCTATCAGCCTCTCCGTTCCAGCGCAGTATAGGATTGCGCTGCCCAATAAGTACTATGGGCCAGCTTGGGTTATACTTGTGTCTGAACCAGCCCCACACGATGATGGGGAGTATACACAGCTTGTTTCCTCTCATTCCTTCTCAGTTAATTCTACTGATTGCAGAGGAGGGGGAGGTATGTCTGCAATGCGCCTCTATGCCGCTACATCTCCCTCGGAAGTGCATGCACAGGAGTGGCTCATCTGTTCCCCACACACCTGAGAGAAGTAACTGGGAAGTGAATGGAGACGGCAGGCACATCTCTATCACAAGGGGTTGGAAAGTGACACTTGAAGCCTGGATTGAACCCAGAGGCCATCCTGAGTACAAGTGAATGTGTCCTGAAGAACTTCCTTTTGCTGGAAGTCTAAGTTACAGCCTATAAATAGCTGTGGTCAACTTGGAGATCAGTAGGATTAACCTTACTCAGTGTGACTTAGTATCTCTCTTTCTGAACATGTTCTTGGGGCTTACAACATTAACGGAAGCCACAGAGAGAGAATTATACTTTTGTGGTTCCTCTAAATCATCTTTCAACTGTTATTATTAATAATGGGAAGACTTTTCTTCCCATGACTGAAGTCCTCACAGGTCCCTGGAAGGGAAATATATCCAAAAATCCAGATGCTTTATCTTTGCTTGGTTTTATCCCAGAGAACTCTTGGTGTTAATTGACATAATCCAGGGGTTCCCAAACTTTTTCAACTGCCGGCTCCCTTGCTCTACTGGGCCATTGGCTGCTGCTCCCCATTAGTGCTACAATCCAATACATCCTGTAGGGCGGCGGGTTTTTTTTGCAAGGATTCCACAGCTCCCCAGTTTGGGAACTACTGACATAATCAGGCATACGAGAACCATTCACTTCTGCTTGGGCAACACAGGTAGCATTTTGATGAAAGGTGGTTTATATGTATATACGGTAGTTCATTTGCTTTCCTTGAAATGCTCTTTCCAATTGCTCTTGAAATGCTCTTTCAGAATGTTGTTCATTTTTCTCCCACCCTCAGTGGGTGCTAAGGAGGTTATTGTCAGGCCACATCTTAAGAAGCTATTAAATACAATACTAATCCAAAGAGGACAGGAACTGCTACAAGTGATAAATGACCAGGACAAGTGATTAGAGTCCGGATTAATTTGTGATTAGGTGCTGTGATTGAGCTCACAAACACCAGAGGTAGCTGAAAGGGCATCTGCAGGGTAGTAATCATTATGCCAAAAACTAGAGCTGGTTCAAAATCACTGTCAGTTTTTCCATTCAAAAGCAACCAAAAAAGGGGAACATACAAATTCCATCCTTTACCCTTCAAAATGTAATATTAGGGGGGGGGGAGAATACACAATAACAATGTCTGAATCTTTGTGACTTCTAGAAAACAGGCCTTCAACAAGATCCCTTCTCCTGAGTCACTGTGCAAAGTTCAAGACTTGCGTTGTAAATTAGAATACGCCAACAAACACAAAACAAATTTCCTGCCGTACTCATCAATCCAGAGCTTTCAGTTGAAGGCCAATATCATAAGCCTCCCACTTGTCCACAAATACAACAATACAGCGCCAGCAGAAATGCAAATATTTCAAGACAGCATGAAACCAAAATGTGACCAACTACTCACCAGGAATGGTGTTTGGTGTATGGGTCTGTTGTTCCTCCTTGCCCTCTAGACAGAGTTTAAACGAGTGTAGTATTTATTCCTTTATTAGCCTGGCTTAACCTGTAAGAAACAGAAGGCAGATACCATGGTTGATCACATACAGAATTTAACGTTTTGTCAAATGCTGTCTGCCACAGACTGACTTGCTCTGTGTCAAACGAATACAGGTAATGATATCAGTTGACTTGCAATGGGATGAATTTGCAGGAATAGATGTGATGCTACCTTTAAAGTAATCATGTGATTTCCCCTCCCCCCTTTTTGAGCTATATACAAGGTTCCATTAGGAGACGACTTGCATACTTTCTCTCTCCTAATCCAATCAGCCAACCTGACTGCAATTTTATGAAAATCACAGGTGAGAATGTCTCTGATTAAAAAGGAATCAAGTAGGATGCTCTGACTCAGAACATTGTCCACAATAAAGGATGACTCCTGCATGAAGTGTTATCACTTGGTCAATCATCACTTGATGACCCACATTTGAACAAGTAAATCACCTTGTCTTTATGGGGTTTGGAGGTTTTGTCCAAAGCACAGCCACTGAATTTAACAGCTCAGAACTGTTATGGAATGGCTCAGAACAGTTAAATAAAATGATAGGTCACTCCCATGTGATGCTATAGACCAGGGTGGATTTGATTTAAATCAAGTCGATTTAAATCACATTTTAAATCATGATTTAAATCACTAGTAAAAAAGGCTTGATTTAAATCAATTCAATTTAAAGTATAATTTTTAAAGAGCAACTGTCATCTCTGTCCTGCAGTGGCTCCTCCTCTGACCCGCTGTTGACTCGCCAACAGTCCCATTCACTTTAATGGGACGGCTGGTGATGCGGCAGTGACACAACAGGGTGAGGGACGTGGTGGGCAGCAGGTGAGTGGATGCCCGCTAACAGGCACTGCCATGATGGATCTGAAATGACAGGTGCTCCTTAAAAGTAAGGACTCATTCTTGCTGGCAGTTAGGATCTTTAATATTATTATTTGCAAACAAAATGAAGGTTTCCTGTTTAGGCTACCTACTGCACAGATGAAAGGCCATTTCTTGAAAATACCACCAGAACAACGCCATTGTAATTGCTCACTGGCAGAGCTAGACACCTTATTGCACACCTTTTTTCGGTGCCCAAAATATGCAGCAGCCAGAGAAAGATATTTGAAGAAGTGGTTGCAAAAGTATTCAACACTTCCAGACCCTTCAAAACTAAAGTTGCTCCTGAGCAGGCTTTATAAAGAGTGTGTCGTGGATGTGGCAAATTTTTGTTTCATTGTGTTTTTAACTTCAAGTCAATAGGTGTATGGCTTTTGGGCTAAAAAAACCCTAATAAAATGTTATCTTTTCATAACTAAGCTCCATTTCATGCTAAATAAACTAAATTATTAATGTATCTTAAATAGAAAACTTATCTTTAGATAGATTTTTACTCCAAAAACATTTTATTAAAATAAATTTGATAAAAATCAAAAAAATCCAATTTAAATACATAAATCCTATTTTAAAAAAAATCATCGATTTTTATCCACCCTGCTATAGACTGCAAGTGATGAACATGTATTTATTTAAAAATGCACACCCTGCTCTTCTTCCAAGGATCCAGAATAATCATGAGCATGGAATTGGCCTTCTTCACTGCCACGGCACACTGGGTTGACACTTTCACCCTGCTGTCCCCCAGCATCCCAAGAACTTTCCCCTGATCCATAACAGATAGCTCAGAACCCATCAGCTTATATGTGATGTTTTGATATTCTGCCCAAATGTGCATCACTTTACACTTACTTACATTGAAATGCCTGGGCAGCAAAATGGCAGATGCGTTTCAATTTGAATAAGTGTAAAGTAATGCAAAATATCAAAGCATCACATATAGGTTAATGGGTTCTGAACTGACTGTGATGGATCAGGAGAGAGATCTTGGGGTGCTGGTAGGCAGCTCGATGAAAGCATTGACCCAGTGTGTGGGGTGGTGAAGAAGGCTTGGGATAATTAAAAAAAAGGGGGGGAGGGTTAAAAGCCAGTATTACTATGCCATTGTACAAAACAGGTCACATCTAAATAACATCTAAAGAGAACATCTAAAGTACTGCTTTTCTGGTAGCCACATCTCAAAAACAACAAAGTGAACTAGAAAAGGTGCAGAAGAGAATGACCAATATGATGATTGGGATGGGACACTGTAGTGGCAGGTGCCAGCCCCCAAACTATCATCTAAGAGTCCTTGGAAAGAGCTCTGCAAAGAGAATTTGGACACACACCAAGAGTCCCAGCCGTTGGTAATCTTGCTGTACAAGGGATCATGAACGGAGTAGCTGACAAGAGTCTGTGTGGGGTTGGCCAGCCAATTAACTTCTGACCATTCGGCCGGTGTTTTGGCCGATAAAAGCCTGGCGTTGGGGCCTTTGCTTCGCCCCCGGACCTTGTGCGAACGCTAGCAGGCTGCGTTGTCCGGAGGGCCGCCTGAGCCACTCTCCCACATCCTGCTGGAGGCTGTGTTGCTTGAGGCAGGATGATTGGCTGTATGTATGGGTGCCTGGAGACACCTCTGAGATTCAGAGGTGCTCCTGTGTTCTGTGTCTGTTATTGTTTGTAGTGGTTTATGTGTGCAAATGTAATCATGTCCTGTTATTTATGTATGTAGAAAAAGCCTTGAAAAGTATTTAATAATAATAATAATAATAATAATAATAATAATAATAATAATAATAATAATAATACATGTATTTATATACCACCTTTCTTAAGATCACTAGATTTCTCTGATGACTGTAACTCAAGGCGGTTTACATAGGCAGACTTTTATTCACAAACCCGAAGGTTTTTACAATTTACAGAAATGTTCTATCTTTCAAGAACAACAGTCATACAGATCTTTCTTTCTGGATTTAGCCTCCTTTCTTAGCCACCCGTCTGTCTTCTGCTGGCTGATAAGAGGCTTCCCTGCTCCCACCAGAGATGCAGCTGACTTCGGCACACTCCTCCTCCCACGAGGCAGCTGGAACTCAGCTTTTAATCAGCCGCAGTTTGCAAGGTCTGCCGCTCACAGAGACTTCCAGTAGTCTCGAGCTCACGACCTTCAGATCTTCAGCTGTTATCTTCGGGCAAACGGAGGCATTAACCCTCTCGGCTAAATCTTCTGCCCTTCCTCTACCCAGAAGAACCTGCAGCCCCTGGCAGGAGCCGTGGCTGAACAGACACCTCTCTTATGAGGAAAGGTACAGCTTTGGGGGCTCTTTTGTATAGGAAAAAAAGGCTCCTAAGAGGGGACACGATTGAGTTGGACAAAATTATGCAGGGTATGGATAGACATTTTTTTGCCCTCTCACACAAGACCAGAACCAAGGAACGTTTTTATTTATTTATTTGAAGAATTTATACCCTGCCTATACCATGCCCAAACTCTATCACAAGTTACAAGCCAAGATGGGTATGTGCAACCTCCTGGTTTTAGAAATAGGCTATCTCAGAATGCCAGATGCAAGGAAAGGCAACAACATACAGGTATCTTGTTGTCTTGGGTACACAATCTTAACTTGGAGTTAGGCCAGCAGTTAGGCCAGCAAAGTTTGGCCGGCACAAGGGCCACAGTAAAGTGCATTTGGACCACTCTCTGAGTCAGGGAGGATGGCACATGTCTGTGTGCTGGCCTCTCTGACTCTGAGAATGGTCCAAACATACTCTACGGTGTGCCTTGTGCCAGCTAAGCTTTGCTGGACTAACTGTGCTGGCCTAACTCTAGATTGGGATTGCACCCTCATGTTCACCCATCTTGCCCACTATCACACATAAAAACAGAACAAGGTTGCAAATACAGTTCCGAGCGCATTGGTCACTGGGTAACTCTTGCCCACCTGATATTGTTTCAAGATATTGTAGAAAAACAGAGAATTGGAGATCTCTCATTCTCCCCCCTTCCCAGACTGGTTCATACATACATGTATGCAGCGATGGGATCTACAGACGACCTGGGCGGGACTTCCGCGGGGCTTCCGCGTGATTGGCTGCCCGTCCACAGCATTCTGCAGCTGTCCTGGCCTGCTGCTCGCCCAGGCACCCAGCGCGATCCTCACCTGTCCACAGCAAGCAGGAGCCCCCCCCTCGAGGCCAGGGCAGCTGCGGATCGCCGCAGACAGGCTACCAATCACCCGGATGTCCCGCCTAAGTCCTGCCCAGCATTCCCCCAGGTCGTTTGTAGATCCCATTGCTGCATGTATGACACCCATGGCTCAATCCATGATAGTGGTTCTCATTATCTGCCACTGTATGTGCTACAGCGGGACAGTATGCATTGCACCACTGCCATATACATCAAAGCTTCCAGCTAAAGGCTTCATATGGCCACTGCAGAGGAAGCTGGCCCACATTGGACCAGGTAAAATGCTGGCATGGGTGGATTATGGGCAATTCAGAGGAGTTTAGGTTTGGGGAGCAAGTAGGCTGAGAAGTAATTCAGGGGTGGATTCTGGTGGTAGCAGCACATGCAGGAATCCCCATTTTTATGGCCCAGCACACCCCCTGCCTCTTCTTGGATTTGTGCTGCAAAATAACTGGTGATGGTCCAAGGAGACCCATACAAAATCCCATTGCTCAAATTGCCTACTTTGAATATCAGTAATGAAGATGCAGATAGGCCTGCAGATAAGATGAAGATTGATTTCATGATCAATGAAATGATCATTTCATTGATCATGAAATGTTAAGGTGGAAGGGAAGCTCATTGGTCTGCTAGGCCAGAGAAGGGCTTCTCTTTGTCCCTTTGATAATTAAGGACTTAATCCACATTTGGCTGGTTGCACAACATCATTTTAGAACATTCTGTTGGGCTAATGCTTTTGACTGAAGAGCGATGAGAGAGGACCAAAGGGCAGGCCATGTCCTCAGTAGAGGATACTTGTGCTTAATGTGTTGATTAGAGATCGCTTGTCCAGCTACATCCAGCGATGGATCTACAAATGAACAAGGGGAACGCTGGGTGGGACGTAGGCGGGACTTCCGCTTGAGTGGCAGCCCGTCCGTAGCTTTCCGCGGCTGCCCTGGCCTCGGGGTGGGGAGGGCTCCTGCTCACCGCAGGGGACAGGTGAGGGTCACGCCAGGTGCCTGGGCGAGCAGCGGGGGGCGCGCTAACCGGGGGCGGCCCCCCCCGAGGCCAGGACAGTTGCGGAACGCTATGAATGGGCAGCCAATCACGCAGAAGCCCCGTGGAAGTCCCGCCCAGCGTTCCCCTTGTTCACTTGTAGATCCCATCGCTGGCTACAGCCCTGCTATGAATGCAATACAACAGGACAGCAAACAATAGATGTGAACACAAGTAGAGGGGGGCAGGATTGAACCAGATGGTGTCTAATGCCAACTCCCCTGTCCCCACTTCCTTGCAGCACAACTTGCGAAAGAACTTGTTTTTGTATTGGTGGTTATTTTATTGTCATACTGTATTTCATTGCTTGTGCATTCCTTTAGGCATCTTAGTTTGTAAGAGGAAAGGAGGCATAAATGTCTTTTAAAATAAATGAATGAACTGTTGCACATACACACTGCACACGCATGGTTAGTGCTGCCAATCCTACAGAACTGGCCTGGAGTCTCCAGGAACTCAGCATCAGTCTTTGGCTGATTACTGAAAAAAAATCCTGGAGATTTTAACAAGACCTGCGTTGGCAGTCCAACGCATAGTCTCTGTCAATATGTGTGGGAATCCTGCCAAAAAACAGGGTCCCCCAATCGCATCCACTGTGATCAAATGTGCGCATTTACCATTTGCACTCAGGCAGGCTCTTTCGAAAACCTTACCAAAAGCACATCAGGAAAGGGTCAGCATGCACAGATCTGTTCCCTCCCTGCCTGCACTGATTCTGCAATGGGATGTGCGCTGTTGTGCTGTTTGACTGACATCGATAAAGTTCCAAATTTGAGGGCACAATCCTAACCTGCAATTAGGCCAGCACAAAAGACTTGACCATGCGCTGTAAAGCGTGTTTGCACCTCTCTTGGAATAAGGGAGCCCGGCACATGGATGTGCGCCATCCTCTGACTCAGAGAGGGGTCAGCTAACATGCTTTACAATTTTAGAGTCCCTTGTGCTGGCCTAACTTCCTTGTGTCAGCCTAACTCACGGTTAGGATTGCGCCCTGAGTGTTCTTGATGCGATTCTTTTCATACACAGAATGAACATCCCTCAGGTTACACTTCTGGTACATTATGCTGTATTGCACAAAAGATTTCTGTTGCTCACATCCATTAATTCCATACCGTTGGAGCCATGGTGACGTTGGACATAGCTGCAGTGGATGTTAAGCTCTCTGCGTATTCTTTTTCAGGGACATTAGCATGGCCTTTAATTGCCTTGATGGACGGTACTAAGCAAACTAACCCTTTCTTATGGTGTGCTGTGCACCTTACAATAGAGCAGTGCTTCCCAATCTTCAGCATCCTGCTCTGCCTCTGTGGGCTGCAAACATGGCGTGCGGCTCCCAGAAGTGACTGGTGATGACATCATTGCAAATCACTTCTGAGTTTGGAGTCCGCGCGGGACACTGTAAAGACTGATAAGAGGCTCAGGGTGGCAGGCATGTATCTTACCTGTGGCCCGGGATGGCGCGAGCCATGGGGCGCTGGGCAGCGGCGGGGCACCATTGCGTGCGGTCCGGGTGAGACCTCACGGTTTTCAGCCCTCCCGCCCGCCCACACTTCCCTTACGCTCGGAAATGAAATGTTTCTGGGGTAAGGGAGGCGTGTCTGAGCGATGCGTGGCGGCGGGGCAACGTCCACGGGGTGCGGTGCCAGCGCCAGCCATGGGGCGCGCTCGGGCCTCCGTGCGCGCCTGCAGGGTGGGCTGGGTGGGGCTTTTAGTGTGCAAAAACTAAAAGTCATCTGGCCAAGCCGAGCCGCTTATCAGCCTTTACAGCATCCTGCACGCTGTTGCCCTGGCAGCTCAGTGAGAAGCCCTTCCCCAAGGCATTGCAACACACAGGAAACTGCTGGGCTAGAGCAGGGGTCTCCCTCAGAGAGCCTCTATCTGGCCCACAGCAAGCCTTTAGTGCCCTATGAGCCTCTGGCCCTCCTGACCTTGCTGGCATGAACTGCAACCTTCAAGTTGTGCTCTGGTTTGTGTGAAGGGTGTTCTGATGGCCAGGGAGGCCACATGCAGCCCCCCCCCCAGCCCTCAGAATGCCTCTGGAAGGCCGAAAATAGGGTTTTCCAAAGACCTGCAAGTGACGTTTTTTGGCCTCTGAAGGCTTTCTAAGCTTCAGTCGGCGCGAGAGAGGCTCAGTGCAGGCGCAGCAGGGCCGGTGCTCGAGCGCTGACGCAGGGGTGCAGATTGGCGCCCCCGCGTTGGGGCTCCACCCCTTGCGTCGACGCTATGACGCAATGATGCTATGATGCGTCAACGCAAGGGGCGCAATGGGACTGCGCTGTGTGTTTACTTTAGGGATCCAGTTTCAACAGCATTGTCTACATAAGCTACTTGTCAGAAGTTAACTGAAGAAGAGGGAGTCAGGATGCCTGGGTTCCATTCAAGGCTCTGGAACCATCATCATCACTTTGTGCCTTTCTGCTGGACCAAGTAATGGGTGCTTTTTGCCCAATAAAATGCACACTGGTCCCTCATCTGTTGCATGCATTTCGTATGCATGTCTTCCCGGCTGTTATTGAAGAGACTGCATTTTCCCAGGACACTAACTGCAATATTCAGTACCTGAGAAAAATTAGTTTCTTCCTCCAGAGAGCCTGCTAATTGCTACTCTGCCATGCGGAATGTGGTGACATGTCACAGGATCCCACTGGATATTTCCAGTAACATAATTACGGAGGAAAGGCTCACCCACCCACCTGTACCAGTGACTTGGTGCACATTTTTTAAGGGCTTAAAAAACCATGCTTCAAATGCAATGTTTCTTCCTCTGTGCAACTTCAGCATGGGAAAACCCAACCAGCTGTATATTTAAAGTCAAGCGGTTAAGAACGGCAAGACCCCCCACCTTCCCAATGCTTTGCCACTTGGGCATTGCACATTTCTCCTCCCATGCATTTAGTGAAGGGTGCAGGTGTGCGTGTGTGTGTGTGTGTGTGTGCATGCATGCATGCACACATGTGTTAGGTTTTTAAAAATGCTTTGTTTGGGGGCAGTGAGGAGGCAGACAGGGCAGCAATTCTGAGCTGCCTCGGGCAGTGTCCAAGTACCAGCCATGCCTGAGATCGACCGCCACATTGCTCCTAACTTCCATTCCCCTGCACTGGACTGTAACCTCATCCGTCTTGCTTGCTTTAAAGGCCTCTGGAAGTCTTGCATTACTATAGGTGTCAATGATTCCTCAGCAAAGCTCAGAGTTTGGTACCAGTGAGTACAGCCCCAGAAATGCAGTGTTTGAGGCTCTTCAGTTTAGAAAAAAAGGCGCCTGAGGGGGGACATGATTGAGACATACAAAATTATGCATGGGATGGATAGAGTTGATAGAGGGATGTTCTTCTGTCTCACACCATGCCAAATATTTGATGCGGCCCTCCGACTAATACATTTGGAGACCCCTGTGTTAGAGGGACAACTCATATTTCAGAGGTACCTGGGCAAACCAGATACTTCTTACAACACCAGAACCAGGGGACATCCACTAAAATTGAATGTTGGGAGAGTTAGAACAGATAAAAGGAAATACTTGTTTACTGGTAATCTGTGGAACTCCTTGCCACAGAAGGTGGTGATGGCATCTGGCCTAGGTGCCTTTAAAAGGGGATTGGAAAATTTCTGGAGGAAAAGTCCATCATGGGCTATAGGCCACGATGGGTTGTGCAACCTCCTTACGTTAGTAGTAGGCTACTTCAGAATGCCAGGTGCAAGGGAGTGGCAACAGAATGCAAGCATCTTGTTGTCTCGTGCTTCCTGAGACACCTGGTGCGCCACTGTAAGATACAGGAAGCTGGACTAGATGGGCTTTTGGCTTGATCCAGCAGGGCTCTTATGTTCTTAATGATAGCTAACTGAATCCAAAGTCATACTAGGGCATCTCTGACCCAGTTCATATACTTAACTGGGCTGGGAAGGGTCTTCATGACACAGGACTGGGCACACGCCCTCTGTTTCATCACATAGGTAACGTTCACAGGTGACATTTGTGTACCATGCGGATATGCGATCACATGAATGCCCAATTTTCCCTCCTCAAAATGGAGCACATGTAAATGCGCATGTCACATATGATGTCATTGTACAGCAGAGGGGAGAGTGAATGTCAATTTCTCCACCTCTAAAGGGTGCCTGCTAGACAAATAATAATCTGAACTGAGCCTCTGTCTTGCTATGTTCCTTTCAATTATTCCACAACCTTTTCATATGAAATCAATAGTAATAACAAATGCTGTAGTACAACCTGTGCATATTGGCTCATAATTAAATGTCACTGACTTCAATGCAACTCCCAAACACATGCGCACAGCATTATTGCCTTCATTCTTTCCCTCCTTACTCTTTCTGGGATAGGCTAATGAAGACTTGATTCATTTAATAAGCCTGCCATTGTGTTTGAGTTTTTCCAAATGTGGTCCTAAGTACAGAGTTGCATTGTGTGCACATGCAGGTTTTTTTTCGGGGGGTGGGGGCAGAATCTTCACTGTGGCTCATCTTTATGGCACAAACAAGCATTTTAGTTAGCATTCCTTTCTTTCCTCCACCTCCCTGGATCAATATTCAAATGTCCTAATTAGAAGCTATCTGCTCTTCTAACCTTCGCTGAGTTTGTTTAATAGCAGTGTGCATCAGACCCTTAATGAATCGGCAGAGCTGAACTTTGCAGTGTGTCTTCTCAGTGAACAGGCATCTTAGTTGTTAATTATGTTTTCTGGGGCTCTTGCCTTTTACATCTGCCTCATTCTCCCATGCTGGCTTGACATATGGCGGAAGCAGCAACATAAGCACAGCTTCAGAGAGCATTTAAAGAGACTCTCCTGATCTCCTGTCCTGGGTTGAGATGATGATAATGCAGTCCATTACAATACTGGAAAAACACAGAAATACCTTCGGTTGAAGAATGGTGCATACAAGTATTGGACTTTGCAGAAATGGACAAGCTCACTATCTTACTTAAAGAGAAGTGGGTAAACCTTTTCATGAACAACTAGAAACCTCTTATTGACTTTGTGCATATGAGAGAGAATAATGATTTAATTATTCTTTTAATGATTTCAAAATTTAAAAATACACACAAAGATGTGCATTTGGTGAAGACAGTTAATGGAAATAGATTAAAATAACTGGGTTGGGGAAATTAATTTGATAGTATAAGAAGAGTTGTCAGAGATACACAGCACAGTCCTACTTAATCTACTCAGAAATAAGTCCCATTGTGTTCAATAGAGCTTACTCCCAGGAAAGTGCACATAGGATTGCAGCCACATTTTGTTAGTTTTGATATTTTGACTTGGTAGTAATCGAACTGTATGTAAGTAGGATATACTGCTTCACTCTTGCAGTGTCTTATGAACTATGTTTGTGTGGTTTATGTTTTTATTATTTCTATTAATTAAATGAACAAAAACTATTCTTAAAAAAATAATAATGCAATTCATTGTGGGGAAAAAAAAATGACACTCCGAAACATGTGGCTGGTTAGGATAGAAGCAGGGAAAGTTAGGTCTCTGATTCTGTTGCAAGTGGAGAATCAAGAGGACTCACAATTATTTCCATTCTTTAAAAAATAAACGCTCTTCTGGCTTCTACAAACTCTTGGTGAAAAACATTTCTATGCCTGGCTTCAACAATGAGACTACGAACAAAGCAGGATTCGGCACTTCACTGAATACAATGGTATCTCCTCCAAGCTGCCTTTCCACTCCACCTGGAAAGGAATCGTGTTGATACCCTTGATGATATGCAGTCAGGCGCAACATTCTGTTCCACTCGGGGCTTGCTGGAGAGGCTCACTGCATGCTGTATATTAGTGATGCCCTCTCCATTCCTCCTACGAACTACTACAGACGGCTTCCTAGCTAGCTTATTCCAAATAGCTAACAGCCCAAACCTGAGCTACCTGGCTGCCGCTTGTCCCCTTCATATGTCCCCTTCCCCCAGGGAAAGCCCTTTGACTCTCCTCCAGCTATTTCACCAGTGGATAATCCAGCAGCCCCAAACTGGGCTCCACAGGCGGAGGCAGGAGATAAGATCAGTGGTGTCATTCAAATGATTTAGGAACAGGAACTCACTTTTCATTGGCACTTGTCGGGAACCTGGAACCAGCCACGGAGCCCGTTAGGATCCAGAACGCCCATTCTGGTCCATTCCCCCTGAATGACATCACTGCCTTTGCCCCCCTAGGAATCCGGAGTCGCTCCCTTTAACCCTCTGAGTGCCGGCCAACCAAGAAGAAAAGCTCTTTGCAGAGGAATTGGGAGGAGGGAGGAGGGAGAGTGAAGTGGGCGGAGTCAGCCCTAATTTTAACTAGTGGAACTGAGTTCCCCCGCATTCCCCCTGCATGACATCACTGGATAAGATCCACTGTTTGGGGTCACTGCCAGTCCCGCACCTCACGTCTCCTCCAGCTCAGTTTCACCCTCCCCATCCACCCGGAATCCCGCAGCGCCAACAACAGTAAAACCTCCTGCTCACTGGCGTCAGGTTGCAGTCTCCAGCGCCCCGGGGGAGTGTTGGACCAGCGCAGGCAGTAAGCCCCACCGCCTGTGTCAGATGTGCCTTAATGGCATGTTTGCAACACCAGCGCAGGCAGTACACATGCGCCGCTTGCGCTGGAGGGCTCAAGCCCAGAATAAAGGGAGGAAGCTCCATTCCTCCTGAATAAAGAAGTTAATTTTTTTAATATAAAAGTTATAACATATATAACGTATATAAACATATAATATAAAAGATTAGGTATAGTTATAAAACAACTACTCTAGATAAAAGTTGTAACTTTTCTATTGCAAAGTAACAAAGCTTCTCGTTTTCAAAGCAATTCACAATATTTAATTCACAGGTATTTACCTTCACAACAATTTGGTAAGTCATTATTATTTCCATTTCACAATGGAGATGGAAAGACAGGTAACTGAGACAGTGCTCTGTGGTGCCCTAAACCCTGTGCCACTCAGTTTTGTTGGAGAAAGGCAAGGATCGATGTGCCCCTGGTGCACAGCTGTAACCCACCACCTGTAAATCACGTTTTATGCTATGTAAACCTCACTGGAAACTCACATTCCACTGCAATATAGGTAAAAGCCAAAAAAAGTTGTCACTTTCCCTCACACTGCAGAATTAAAATCAATCTTGAATGGTTTTTGGAGGTTTCTTTTTTCGTTTTGGATTGTAAATATAATTGCTGCCAGGGAGTATGCGCAAGTACATAATTTGAAACCGAACCCAATTCCAGAAGGGACACTGTGCCACCACAATAAACAAACGTTATTTGCTCATTTTCAGCCAAGGATTCCTGGTGCCAAGATTCAGATCTGGCATCTGTTTCATAAACTGATTCCAGGCCCTGCTATTTGAGTTTCCCATACCCTTCCATAAACTCAGAATATGTTTTTTTCATATGCAGGCTTTCTGGAGAAACAAATGCCTTTAAGCACATGCAGAGAGATTTTGTCTTGCCATAAACCAGCCCCTAGAAGCAGAGGTGGATCTACAGGGATGGCAAAGCTCTAAGTGTTGCAAGGAGCCTTACCCTGTCATGTAAATCCCTCCTCAACCTTGCTGCTGTAGCCAGTAAGCAATGCCAAGATGTTGCTTTTCCCTGTGAGGATTGGCTAAAACGGTGCAGGAGAGGAGTGATTTCCGCTGCAAAACTTAGAGCTTTGCCCTCCCTTAGATCTGCCTCTGCCTAGAAGTCTAAGCTGAGATTGTCAGAATACAGTGTCAGTCAGCATTTCTCTTTTTAGAAACTAAATGTTGCCATTAAGTGGACACACTGCCGTCTTGCTTGACCAACATTTTAATTTAATGTGTGAAGCATGATGCACTTGTATACATCAGTGGCATTTCTACAGGGATGGCAAAGCTCTAAGTTTTGCAAGAAGCCTTACCTTGCAGTGGAAATCACTTCTCTCCTGCACCGTTTTAGCCAATCCTCACAGGGAACAGCAACATCTTGGCGTTGCTTATTGGCTATAGCAGCAAGGGAGAGGCGGGATTTACATGACAGGGTAAGGCTTCTTGCAAAACTTAGAGCTTTGCCCTCCCTGTAGAAATGCCTCTGGTATACATATGTACATGGTGCCTGCACCTGGCAGGAGAGCACTGCTGAGTCATGCTGAGCCAGGCCTATGACTTGAAACAGGAATGATGGCAAGAGGCCTCAGATCCCACTGCCCTAGAGGAGGCCACACTTTTAATTCTCACTGTCCCTCAACCTTTTCAGGCTGACTCACCTGAACTTTTGGAGAATCCCATGAGGAGCTGCATCTGACTTACAGAGCACAATTGACACTGTAAAACCAAACCCACGTTCTGGGAACTTTCTGACTTGGAGTGAACAAACAGCCCAATGAATCATATTCCCCTTGCCCCGTGTGGAGGTCTCCTCTGGGTAAGGAAACATTTGTTCCCTTATCCAGGAGTAAACCTCTGCAGCACACAGGCATCTAATTGGATCTGCACTAGCGATTTTGCTAGCACATGTCTGTGTGGACCTGTAGTGCAGGATCTGATTCGGAAAAGGGGCTAAGATTCGGTGGCCGCTGCTGTTACTGAACTTGCACCCTTCCTGGAGCCAATCCACCTCTCCCCTACTCCCACTCCATCCCACCCATGGCAGACCCAAAGAGGATAGGGGCTGAAACCGGTAGCACCATAAAAGTAGGGTCCCTACTGCTAGCAGCTCACCAATTCTATCAAGGAGTATAGATGGACCCCAGAGCTCATCACAAATTCTTATTTGCATTCTTTGTTGTTGTTGTTCAGTCGCTAAGTCGTGTCCGACTCTTCGCGACCCCATGGACCACAGCACGCCAGGCCTCCCTGTCCTCCACTAGCTTCCTGAGTTCGCCCAATTTCATATTCATTGCTTCGGTGACACTATCTAACCATCTCATCCTCTGTCGCCCCCTTCTCCTTTTGCCTTCAATCTTTCCCAGCATGAGGGTCTTTTCTAAAGAGTCCTCTCTTCTCATCAGGTGGCCAAAGTATTGGAGCTTCAGCTTCAGCATTTGTCCTTCCAGGGAGCAATCAGGCTTGACTTCCTGGAGAATTGACCGATTGGATCTCTTTGCAGTCCAGGGGACTCTCAAGAGTCTTCTCCAACACCACAATTCAAAAGCATCGATTCTTTGACGCTCTGCCTTTCTTATGGTCCAGCTCTCACAGCCATACATGGCTACTGGGAAAACCATCGCTTTGACTATGCGAACCTTTGTTGGCAGGGTGATGTCTCGGCTTTTGATTAAGCTATCTAGGTTCACCATAGCTTTCTTCCCAAGAAGTAAACGTCTTTTAATTTCATGGCTGCAGTCACCATCTGTGGTGATCTTGGAGCCCAGGAAAATAAAGTCTGTCACTGCTTCCATTTCTTCCCCTCCTATTTGCCAGGAAGTGATGGTAGTGGTTGCCATGATCTTAGTCTTTTTAATGTTGAGCTTCAAACCAATTTTGGCACTTTCCTCTTTCACCCTCATCAAAAGGTTCTTTAGGTCTTCCTCACTTTCTGCCAGTAGAGTGGTATCGTCTGCATATCTGAGGTTGTTGATGTTTCTCCCAGCAATCTTGATTCCAGCTTGTGAGTCATCCAGCCCTGCCTTCCTCATGATGTACTCTGCGTATAAGTTAAATAAGCAGGGTGACAATATACAGCCTTGTCGTACTCCTTTCCCAATTTTAAACCAGTCGGTTGTTCCATGTCCAGTTCTAACTGTTGCTTCCTGACCCGCATAAAGGTTTCTCAGAAGGCAGATCAGGTGGTCTGGAACTCCCATCTCTTCAAGAACTTGCCACAGTTTGTTGTGATCCACACAATCAAAGGCTTTAGCATAATCAATGAAGCAGAGGTAGATGTTTTTCTGGAACTCTCTTGCTTTCTCCATGATCCAGCGAAGGTTGGCAATTTGATCTCTAGTTCCTCTGCCTCTTCGGAAACCAGCTTGTACATCTGGTAGTTCTCGATTCACATACTGCTGAAGCCGAGCTTGTAGGATTTTGAGCATGACCTTGCTAGCATGTGAAATGAGTGCAATGGTGCGGTAATTCGAGCAATCTTTGGCATTGCCCTTCTTTGGGATTGGAATGTAAACTGATCTTTTCCAGTCTTGTGGCCACTGTTGGGTTTTCCAAATTTGCTGGCATATGGAGAGCAGCACTTGGACAGCATCATCTTTTAAGATTTTGAGTAATTCCGCTGGAATGCTGTCACCTCCACTAGCTTTGTTGTTAGTGAGGCTTTCTAAAGCCCACTTGACTTCACTCTCCAGGATGTCAGGTTCGAGCTCAGTGACTGTACCACTGTGGTTATCAGGAACATTGAGATCGGCCTTATAGAGTTCCTCTGTGTATTCTTGCCACCTCTTCTTAATCTCATCTGCTTCTGTTAGGTCCTTGCCATTTTTGTCCTTTATTGTGCCTACCTTAGCATGAAATTGTCCTTTGACATCTCCAATTTTCTTGAAAAGTTCTCTAGTCCTCCCCATTCTGTTGTTTTCCTCTATTTCTTTGCATTGCTCATTTAGAAAGGCCTTCCTATCTCTCCTTGCTGTTCTCTGGAAATCTGCATTCAGTTGGGTATATCTTTTCCTTTCTCCCTTGCTTTTGGCTTCTCTCCTTTCCTCAACTATTTGTAAAGCCTCGTCAGACAGCCACTTTGCCTTCTTGCATTTCTTCCTCTTTGGGATGGTTTTAGTTGCTGCCTCCTGTACAATGTTACAGACCTCCATCCAAAGTTCTTCAGGCACTCTGTCTAAGAATTTGCATTCTTGGTAAGGTGTAAAACAACAGCAGCAATTTAGGGCTGGCAATGAGCAACCAAGGCCATCAAGCCACTATAGAAAGTGCCTTGATGAACTCACCGTGCAACAGATCCCATAGGTTTCTATGGGAAAGGCATAGAAAGCTGGGTCACTGTACCCTCACGCCTTTCGTCCATCCCTTGTCTGACTGCCTTGCGGCAGCTGTATTTATTTCATCAGAACTGCATGAAGCAAACCCACGCCAGTTGCTCCCCAAGAACCACTTTGCTCTGCTGAGCCGGGTAAGCCCCTGTACCCCTTTCCAGTGATGTCATGCACCCACTACACACCACTACGCGAGTAGAAGTTGAGCTGGCCCTGCCCACTCGAAGCTGGCCCCGTCGGCTGGTTGGCTCAGCAGCTGCGCATGCGTACTGCACGCCCGCAGCCATTGCCTGCACTTTCTGTGAGGCAGCAGGCAGGCAGGCAGGCAGCATGGTGGTAGTGGCAGCAACGGCAGCAGCAGAGTGAGAGGACCGGAGGTAGCAGCAGCAGCAGCAGCAGCAGCGAGGGAGACCCGGGAATAAGGCAGCAAGCCTGAGAAGGTAGGCTGCCTGGGGCTCCTGCTCCCTCCAGCCGCGCAGATCCAGCATCCCAGTTCCTCCTGCAGCCTCCCCCCAGCCCCAGCCCCCACACGGTCTTTTTTTGGTTGCCCGTTCCCCCTCCTGCTCCTTGCAGGCTCCTTGCATTTAACATTAAAGTTAAATGGCTCCCTGTCCCAAAAGGGCCGACAATCTAGTACAGTCTAGCCTGCTATTTAACCAGGGAACAGTTGAAGCAAAATATGTATATACACATCTCTAGAAAGCAAAGCAATAGAAGTTAAATCAACACTAACCAGAAGCTGAAGTTATTACAAACATGATCCCATCCAATGCAACAATCATGACCTCACTTCTGGCTATGACCTCACTTCCTGCCACGACATCAGTTCCAGCTTATGATGTCACTTCTGGTGGGCAGACCCCGACAAGTGCCAATCAAAAGTGAGTACCTGTTCCTAAATCATTTGAATGACACCACTGCCCCTTTCCCCTCCAACCTTCTCCCTCTCCTTTCCTTGAGCACAATGGAACTGTGAGCCACCTGGCAACATCACCCCTTCTCCAGAGAAAACTGTTCCAGACCCTTCACTCTGCTCCCCTCCTTGAATTGCTATAGCCTAACTGCCAGGCTTGGCTTTCCGACTTTCTACATTTTCAAACAGGAAGATCATTCGTCTCAGCATTCTAGCTCCACAACTCCTGCAACAAAGCACACTCCCAACAGCAGAAAAAGCCTTGCGACCTTGGTCCTTGGCACAGCCTTGCCATTGACCCACAACCTCCTTTATCTTTGGTGTCTTATGAGTAGACAAATTGATTTATGCTTAGTGCCGCTGTCTTTTTGGGTATGTGTGCGAGTACTCTGTGTGTGTATGTGTGTGTATTTAGAGCCCAATCTTATGCATGTCTACTCAAAAGTAAGTCCCATTATAGTCAATGGAGCTGACTCTCAGTTAAGTGTGGATAGGATTTTAACCTTAGTTTTAAACATTGAATTTCTCTTATTTCGATTCCTCTTCCCTGCATTTGTAGTTAGCCACACCTAGACGTTCGTGTTTGCACCTACACCCTCACCTTCCTCTTCCTTGTGTGCCCCCTAACAGGGCTGGCTCCAGGAGCAGCAGGACCCAATGTGGGGCATTCCTGCAGGGCCCCCCCTCCTCCCCGTGCCCCCCCCTCACCAAGAAGGGTGCTTGTGCTATGCACAAAGCGTGGCACCTGGAAATAGTTGGTGGTGACATGATGATGTCACTGCCAACTGCTTCCAGGAGGCCCTTTTTGGGCTGTGTGGAGCAGGGGCAGGTGGGAGGGCCCAAGGTAAAGCTGCTCTGCTCATCCCACTGACTTACAGCCCATAGCGATCTCGGCTGTAGCTGCAGGTAGCTCAGTGCACTGTAGCTCAGTGTAGCTGTAGCTCAGTGCACTGGTGCAGGGCCCAATGTGATGGCATTGGCCACACTGGCTTAAGGCAGGCTCTGCTCCCTGAGGCGTCTAGTGGGCCACTGTGAGGTACAGGAAACTGGATTAAATGTGCCTTTGGCCCGATCCAGTGGAGCTCTTCATGTGTGCCTTATGTGCCCAGCCACTGAACTGAGTCATTGGCACTGCAGAGTCACAGCACACAAAATAGATTTCCTCTGTGTGTGCATGTTAAGACATGTCTGCAAAGCATGCCTGGATAGATTTTGAGTTCCCCAGTCACTCACCAGGAAGATAATATGGGTCCTGCTCGACAGTCAAGACAGCACAGCTGAGACAGTTTAGGGAGTCATAGTTTGTGCAGGGATTGTGGCTGTGAGTCCGGGTGCAGGTGCCTGTTCAAACTTCTCAGTGACATTAGCTCCTGTATCGTGATGAAATATATTGACACTCTAAAAGGAACTCAAATTTAATTTTATTAACCAATTTTTAATTCGCTGCAGGAAAGACAAGGACTAAGTACAATGGCTACAAAGATGGTTGAATCTAAAATCCTGGACCAGTTTCAATAAATCACATGAAAGTCCTTGCATCTGGATACATGCCCATCTGACCCATTATTATCTATTCCAGTTAGCAAGGGCTTTCCCTGGTCTCATGTAAGGTCCTTTCCTAGCATGTGAAACTTTAACAGACCATCTTCATGCTCTCTGCACGCAATCCTGGGTTTCCACCAGAATGTGTAAATGGTAAATATTTCAGAGACAGCATGGCAGGATAGGGCAGACCAGACTCAACCAGGATGGTCAGCCAACAGGTATGTGCAGTCCATCCTCTGGATGTACGGGATAAATCCTGGAACTGTAATTATCACCATTAACTCTGGCTGAGTATTAATAGCAGGCAACGGCACACGGGAATGAAGGCATGAGTGCCTTGAGCGGAATGGATGAATTCATTTTCCATTTCGGTTTGTAAGAGCTCAAGACAGGAGAGGTGAGCTGCAAAGCGATTTGTGCTGACCATCTTGTGTCTGTCTGTCTGTCTGTCTGTCTGTCTGTCTGTCTCTCTCTCTCTCTCTCTCTCTGTGTGTGTGTGTGTGTGTGTGTGTATGTGTGTACATGTGTAATTTCGTTAACAGCTTCAGAAGTGCATATAATCTGAACTGCAAATGTCAACATCCCACTGGAACCTGAACTTTAAGTTCTTTGTCCTGCATGGAAAAGGCTCAAAGAGAGAAGAGACTTCTTCTTTCATCCATTTCACATGGCCAGGTACGTGTGAGAAGCTCCTCTCCCCCAAACCCCAACACATTGCAAAAATAATTAGAGGTTGCAATCTGGAGACGTGAAATATCAGTCCACCAATGCTTTGGAGTTTATGGAATTATTTCTTCCACAGCAACTCCAAACTGCATATCCAATTTCAACAGCGGCAAAGACACAGCTATGTCTTTCTTGAGCATCATGTAGCTGCACACCTCTGGGCTGATGCAGCAAAGGCAGGAACTAGGAAGCCTGCTGACCGCAGTAAGTCGGTGGGGTCGGCAGGCCGGGGGCATGTCAGCCGCAGGAGGGGGGCACCTGGCATAAGCAACTTGCACTGGATGCTGCCCCCTCTGGAGTAAGCCAACCTTTTGTCTCCTTGAATTTGCACCAGCTAAAGAGCTGGCACAGGTCCAAGCTGTTGCTCATGCAGCTCATTGAGGACGTAGGGAAAATATTTTCCCTTCCCCTCAAGCTTCCGATTGCCCCCTCCGATTGCATGAAGTACAGCCTGTTGTGACACAGCAGCATGTTTTGGAGGGCGAAAAGATAGGATGGGGCCTAAGTCTCAGGTTCAAAGAACAGCCCTCCTCCATCACTCCCATCTTTTCAGGACTGGATTTCAGGACAGGAGAATATCAAACAACATTTATATACCGCTTTTCAACAAAAAGTTCACAAAGCAGTTTAAAGGGAAAATTGTAAAGTTAGGCAGCTCCCTGACAATCTAGGGCTCACAATCTAATAAAAAAATGCACAACACTACCAGCAACAGCCACTAGAAAAGACACTGACTGCGCTGGGGTAAAGAGGGACAGTTATTCTCCCCCCCAGGGGCGGACCTAGTTAAAATGGCGCCCAGGGCATCCAACAGAAGTGTGCTCCCACAGGAGCCCAGGTCTACCCAACAGAAGCAGCCGCAGGTAGACCTGGGCTCCAGAGCCCAGGTCTACCCATTGGGAACAGCAGCAGGTAGACCTGGGCTCCCTACAGAGAGTCCAGGTCTACCCATTAGAAACAACAGTGGAGCCCAGATCTACCCACTAGGACCTGCCACAGGTAGACCAGTGCTCTGCAAGTCAAGAAGGCATATGTAGTGGACACCTTCCCCCACCTATTCAAAATGTCTTCCAGTGCCAAGGCATATTTAATCATAACTTTTAAGGTCATGGTGAGCTTAGCCTTAGGTTTTGTGTGTTTTTTTTGTAGTTGGTTCTTTAGGTTTGCTGGCTTCAGTTTGAAATCCCTGTGTCTCCACTTTCAAAAATCTGAGTCAGTGTCTGAAAAAGCCACATGTGAGCAGAGTCCATCATGCAATGCTTCCAATTTGCCTATATAACGGGGGGGGGGGGCAGGCACATGCTAATCTCCCATGCAAATTGGAAGCCACTGTCTCCCCCGGCTAAATATAAGAAGACACCACTTGAAAAGTGCCTCTTGCCCAGTTAGCAGGGGCTACTGGCTGTTCTGGAATACTGGCTGTTCTTGCTGCCACATGCCAAGCAGCATACCTTCCTAGTCTATACTTTAGTAAATTAGCAGATACCTTTTTTTTAAAGAAACGCACCATCCATCTGTCCTCTGCTCCTTTCTCTTCTTGAAAGGAACCTGGGCTTTCCACCACCCACGCAAGGGACAGCAGAATAATAAGGAACAGCTTCCAAAGAGCAAAACTAAGGAGGGAGAAAATCTACCCATTTTTGTAACAGCAGGTTAAAGAAACTCATCTCAGGCAAGGATCCTTTCAACCCACAAAAGCACACACTCGGTGGGCAAGCCCCAGGGAGCTCTGCCTTAAACACAAGAAACCATCTGCTAAAGCTAATTATGCCAGCCCCAGAGAGGAAGGAGGGGAGGGGCACACCTGTCTCTACCTTAACAGCAGAGGCAATTGGCTTTACTTCATTTATCCCTGGGTCTAATTATCAACTCCATTTAAGATCTGATTTTTTTTCTTCTTCTAAATAATCTGGCCTGCTCAGCTGTGAAGCTAGATAGGATGATTGTCTTACCTGTTCACCAGATCGCCTCAGAGCTTTCTCTTTCCACTCCCCTTGGCACCCCCACTCCATTCTAGAGTCACAACCAGGGTGCCGCTATCAAGAGGCTGACATTTCGCTTTGGGCCATCGGCGGTGGAATTTGAGGGAGCCATGTTGTTCTGCGTGCACCAGTGTGACATTAATTGTTGTTAAATATTCTTATCTGTTCCATACAGCTCTGTTTCAAGAAAGGTCAGCGTCTGTGGCCATGACAAGGTCCATTGTCACAATGCGGTAGAATTAATCAGTCATTCCCTGGCTGTATTTGGAGTCTCTTTTTTCATTATTTCCAGCTCAGCAGATAGACTCTAAAAAATGCAAAACATCTCAGCTGCTCAGATGGGTATTAGGATATGAAATTATTAGTTCAGCTTGCACTGGAAGGCTGGTTAATATCGCCTCAGTGTCTCTCGTTACAACCCCTCATTAAAGGGCCATGTGGCTGCCCGTGGAACAAAAATTATTCTTTAATTAAAAAGTCAGTGTTGTCAACAAGGATGGAGGCTTGGATTGGTCACTGGGATCTGCACAAGATGGCTTCCCTCATCCCTTACTGGTAATGGGGTAACACGAAGCAGGCTTACTTCTCAATTGCCACAATGACCCCCCCTTTTTTTAAAGGAAAAAAATGGAAAAATGTTCTTGAAGCACTAGCAAAAGAGGAGCCCCCACCCCCACCAGCAACACTCTGATACAGCAAGCATGCTGTGAAACTGCCAAGCCTGCAACTTGTTTGCTGATATTAGACCAATTGATATTAGACCAGTGATTTTCAATTGGTGTGCCCTGAAAGGTCTGCATGTGTGCCACAGAGGTGTTTGTTTCTGGTGGGAAAGAGGATTTCAGCCTAAGTCTTACTGAACACAATGAGCTTACCGCTGAGTAAAATAAATAACCCCATTTTCAAACACTTCTTGCCATGGGATTTTGGACCACAGCGAATTGAAAATCACTGAAAAACACTTCTTGGTTCTGCGGCTCCGTTTCTAGGGCAGGTTACAAAATTACTATGTTACTACAGACAGTTGCCCTAGAAACGGAGCCGCAGAACCTGGAAGAATCATCCAGATGTGACATCACAACAAGCAAAAACTATAGAGAAGATCATAGAGATCAGTGTGAACATCACTGAGGGGCCGGCACAATCCTATCTAACATTCCAGTGCTGATGCAACCACAATTCAGCCCTGAGGAAAGAGAACAAATGTTCCCTTACCTTGAGGAGGCCTCCATGATTGCCCTCCTGCCACAGGATGCAGCGCATGCCCCTTTGGCGTGGCTGCACCTGCACTGGAAAGTTGGATAGGATTGGGCCCTGAGTTAGAGCGCAATCCTAACCTGGAGTTTGGCCGGCACAGTTAGGCCAGCGAAGTTTGGCCAGCACAAGGGACACCGTAAAGTAAGTTTGGACCACGCTTGGAGTCAGAGAGGCCAGCACACAGACGTGCGCCATCCTTCCTAACTCTGAGAGTGGTCCAAACATACTTTACATGACCCTTGTGCCAGCCAAACTTGGCTGGCCTAACTGTGCCGGCCTAACTCCAGGTTAAATTGCGCTCTCAGAGGCACCGGAACGGCAGCTTTGTCCAATTTCCCAGTGAGCAATTTTTCCAGCCAAGGGAGCAGTTAGTCCTGCATGCTCTGTGTTGGATCTGAGCTGGAGACCTGGGCATTCCTTCAGCAGAGCTGAAGGAAGTGATGAGAGAAGAAAATCTAAGGACCAAGAAACTGGGAATCCTCTTCTTCTTTTTCTACCTTCTCCCTGTCCCTCTCCCTCTCTCTGGCTCAGTTTAGAGGACTTTCCAAACCATGGTTTGCAGGATGGGAAAGGAGTCTCAGGCTCATATGTGCCCTTCTCATCCCTACCATCTCGTCACATATGGTTTCACTTTCAGTTTGCCATTCACGTAGGGTAGCTAGAGGGGGGGGTTTCACAGCACTGGGGATTGCGCTGCTGCCTTTGGCTTGCCCCTGCAAAGACTTGCGTGGTTTCCAACTCCCTCATAGGAATTTGGGAACCACTGTTCAAAAGGAGTCTCTTTCCTATATTCAACTTCTGACTGCAAGGAAGTCCCAAAAACTGTGGAGGTATGAGAGGAGTAACAGAGGAATCCTGGACAAAAAGTCCCAAATAGCGATAAATGTATGAACAGATCCCCAAATTCAGGAGTATTCAAATGCTCAGCTATTAAGAAGTTTGGTGGAACACTTTGTTTTAATTTTTGATGTGTGTGTGTGGGGGGGGGAACAAATAAAAGGAGGGCTCAATCCTAAACTGAGTTAGGCCGGCATAAACTAAGCCAGCAAAGTTTGGCCAGCACAGGGGACACCGTAAAGTACATTTGGACCACTCTCGGAGTCAGAGAGGTCAGCACACAGACGTGAGCCATCCTCTCCGACTCCGAGAGCAGTCCAAACACACTTTATGGTGTCCCTTGTGCTGGCCCAACTTTGCTGGCTTAGTTTATGCCGGCCTAACTCCAGTTTAGGATTGCGCCCTGAGACTCACCACAATACAACTTAAAAGTTATTTGGCTTCAGCTAAGCAGCTTAGACATTGAAATACTTCTGCCGCAATCATGTCTCAGGTCTGAGAGAAGTGCTTGCTGGTGTAAAATGACCCACGGATTGGAGTGTTCCATGTACTTTGCTATTTTAAACCAAGGACCCTGCATGATAGCGCTTGCATTAAGAGGATGTGTGTCGGAGGAGGAGGATTGTATGACTGCAGTTCCCCCTCGGGACGGCTTCGCAAAGGTCACATCTCATGCATGCTCATTGTTTCACCTCCTGCATCTCGGTAACACGTTTATATTTATGTATTTGAAAGGAGATACAGGCTGTTTATTTCCACGAGCGCACGCTTATCTTACATTCAAAGATCTAAAAAAAAAGATTACACCCGAGATTCATTATACAGTAAGTGCATCCAAAGAGATGCAGTTCAAGGTCCAAAGCGCTACTGGAGGTGAGCGCAAAAACTTGGATTTGCCATGCAGTGCGGGAAGCAGTTGCATTCCTGGGGGAGGGGACGTGCTACGTTTTTCAGACACCTGAACGCTGTGTAAAGTAGCCTCTCCCTTGCCTTCAGAGTCGTTTGTGGCTGCTCTCCACTTTGCTCTAACAGCTGCAAATGGCTCTGAAGGCAAGGGGGAGGGATTGCTTTACATCAGTGTGTGCTGTATCCTGAAGTGGGGGGGGCGGAGTCATGGAGGCCTTCTCAAGGTAAAGGAACATTTGTTCCCTTACCTGAGAGCTGCATTGCAGCTGCATCGGCATTGGCAAGTTGGATAGGACTGGGCCCTATGTCTTTAGAGCAGCGGTCTCCAAACTGGAGACTGCTGCAACGACCAAAAGTTTCCACAGCATGACCAGCGTGCTTACTGTTCCACCAGAGGCAGTTACAACCGTGACTACAGTCCCCAAGTGTCACCGTGGCCAGCTGCACCCACCCAGAATGCCGGGCGCTCAGCCTGCTGGGGCGACAGAATCCAGAAGAGCCTGGCTATGGCAACACTTGGGGATTGTAGTCACGGCTGTAACTTTGCTCCCCAGAGGAATGGTAAGCACAGGTCACCTGGCAGAGGGAGGCAGCGTACACTGGATCCGGAGACCGGCTACTTTATAGAATTGTTTACAAATGCAATGCACAGCTGCAAGTCCCGTGCACAGAGATATACAGTAGCAGCTGCCTCTTCTCAACAATTGACATCCACAATTGACATCCCAGTCCTAAAACTGACCATGCAGGCAAATAAACACATAGGGTAAGGCATATGCACCATTCTACCAGTACAAAGTTATTTGCAATCCTAATTATGCCAGTGTTGCAGGCCAAGATTTAGGATCAGGATGCTGATCTAAGTTCTTGCCAAATGTGGAGACAGATTGATGGGCAGATAAAAATACAACGGCAAGCACCAGACACACATGCCAACAAGAAGAATGTACAACTTGAAGATAAGGACTGAGCCTATTTATTTATTTAGCCAAAGACATTCCAGGGTGTGCAAGTGAAAATGGCGCACACATGCTGCCTTCATGATTGACAGGCTTTCACCAGCTGCACCTGAGGGGAATCGGATTTCCCCTTTCAAAGCAGAAGGGCTCCTTCCTCCCCTGGACTTGCCCAAAGCCAATGCCTTTTAATTATTTTTAGCCCCCTGGATTAAATGGAATCGTTTACATGGAAGTGAGGAATGACTAGCAACAGTGGGCAAAAACATATTATTAATTATTATTGTTGTTGTTGTTGTTGAGTTTCCTTGCTAGGGGTTCCCGTCATCTCCCCAGGAGCATCAGAGCTTTGTGGAACATGAATTGCAATTGCATAGAATAGTGGTTCCCAAACTGTGCGTTGGACCCACCAGTGGGACGCGAGCCAATTTCAGGTGGGTCGCAAACAGTGGTGTCAGCCTACTGGTTCGCTGGGCGGAGTTTTTGCGGTCGCTGGGCGGGTTTCCATGGTGATCGGCAGCGTGCTCGCTGCGTCCCGTTGCGTTATGGCGAAAGCATGCCCGCTGCAGCGGGCGGGCTTTCGCCATTACGCAATGGAATGCAGCGAGCACGCTGCCGATCACCGTGGAAACCCGCCCAGCGACCGCAAAAACTCCGCCCAGCGAACCGGTAGGCTGACACCACTGGTCGCAAAGCACCAAGAGCAGCCATATTGAAAATATTGAAGATGGGATGCTGGAAAGGGGAAGGGCTGTTTGGTTGGCGTCAATGTTGTCAAGAGGCTTTTTTTCTTTCTGATTCACTTTGCTACTGGAAAACAGCTGAGAAATAACCCAACTTATTGCTGCGTTCTCAGGAAAAGCAGCATCACAATGACGGCACTTCCGGCCATGTCATAACTCCTGGTGGATCCTGGACAGATTGTCATTCTAAAAAGTGGGTCCTAGTGCTAGAAAGGTTGAGAAGCACTGGCACAGAAGAATGTAGACACAGCAATATGGATTCACAATCCCACCCTGGCTTTCTTTTGAAGGTCCTGCAACATATTGGGAACATGGGATACACCCTTAAAGTCTGCAAAACAAAGATGTGCCACATAATGTCTGTTGATTGCCTGGTTTTTTTAGTACTGATCCTGAGGGCACAATCCTAACCTGGAGTTAGGCCGGCATAGTTAGGCCAGGAAAGTTTGGTTGGCACAAGGGCCACAATCAAGCATGTTTGGACCACTCTCAGAGTCAGGGAGGATGGCGCACGTCTGTGCGCTGGCCTCTCTGACTCCGAGAGTGGCCCAAACATACTTTATAGTGTCCCTTGTGCTGGCCAAACTTTGCCCTGTGAGCTTCTCTATTCATTTGGAGTCAATCCAATACCTATCTCCTGTCCTTACATGCCTCTTCCTTGTCCCACTCCTACTCCTGTCCTCCTGCCCATCACACCACCAGGTCAAACTCCTCTTCCAAGTATGATTCAAGTCAAGCCATGCTAATTTAGTGATGTTATGCAAAATTGAGTGTCCACTCTCACTGATAATAGTTATAAAACTTGGGTTTCAGCAGAACTGAATGGTCAAATCCTTCTCAGTTGCTGATGGGAGACACCAGAAGTCCTGAATCAGCCATTTTCAAGCAGCCTACCTTCTGCTCACATTAAATCCATGTGAAGGTTTTCAAGCAGACTAACACCATATTTCTGGGGCTATGTGGGATTAACAGTGAATGCCAACTCTGTTTAACAAGAAAGATCACTCTTACACAGTCTACTTACTAACTGCTGTTAGCTCAGCCATTCATGATCACAGTCTTGCTGTTCTGCCTTGTCTGACAAGAGGGAGGATAACTTTGGTGCTGCAGGCTTGCTAGCCTCAGAGCGACCAGCAAGACATCTCACAACACGAAGACTGTTTTTTCCTCTTTAGCTGGTTGCTAAATGGTGCATGTCTTTGCATGCAGATTAAACAGAAAACTCTTCAATGATATTGCAGCAGGCCATTCTAAGTCCGGGGTGGGGGGTGGGAATGCTTGAATTGTATTACTGCATAAACTCATGTATAAGCTGATCTCATGAATAAGTTGAGGGCGGTTTAAGCCAAAAACCACAGAATTTTGCTATGACTCATGGATAAGTCAAGGGTAAAACTTAGGAGGGTTATGACATTTTTTGAAAATGATATGCAGTAATTGTTCTGAGGCAGCAACAGAAAACCAAGCTGTTAGAAGCCACGTTGCTGTTAGCAGCTTTATTAACCATACTGACACATGTATAAGTCGATCCATGTTTTCAGAGTCAATTTTCAGGCCTAAATTTTTACACTTATGCATGAATTTATAGGGTGGGTTCAACTATCCTGCTTGCCCTCTGAAAGCATTTACCCTGAAACTTGGAGTGCTCAAGATGGGACAGACATGGATGGACACACTGTGTGTGTGTGTGTGTGTGTGTGTGTGTGTGTGTGTGTGTGTGTGTGTGAGAGAGAGAGAGAGAGAGAGAGAGAGAGAGAGAGAGGCTACTTCTAAGTTTTGTAGAGCCTGAAGTTCCACAATAGAGTACTGGAGTCTTTCCAAATAATTCAAAAGCCCCCAAGTCTCATTCAGAGCCCTATACTTAGCTGGCCTTGACCCAGTGCCAGTAGTATGATATTCCATCCCTTCGTTACAGAATAGCATTGCTGCTATGTGGAATATACTTGCTCACCTCTGGTCAAACGAGGAAATCGGGACTGATTCACATCCTGACACTGGAGAGTGGAGTAAAATGCACATTTTTGGAGAATGCACGAAATGTTGCTACAGATGGCATCTTGCTGGCATTTGCCACATATAGCACAATCCTATGCAAGTCTACTCTGAATTCCCATTATTACAAGTCTACTCTGAATTCCCATTATTACAGCTTACACCCAGGAAAGGGTGCATATGATATCCTGAGCTGCCTGGTTCCCAGAGGAGCAGTGGTACTAAAATGGTGACTTCTGCATCCCGTGGAAGTCTCCTCAGAGGAAGGGAACTTTTGTTCCCTTCCCCTGGGGAAAGCCCTCCCCCCTCCTGCAATGAGGTTACTTAAGTCTCTGCCAGCTGTTTTGTGGATTTGGCTAGCCCAGCTCAAAGTGGGGCATAGGATCCAGTGGTGGGAGGCCACCACTGGTCCCTCCCCACATGGGTCTAGTCCTCCCCTCACGGTTCCACCCCTCCCCTGGCCACAAATCCACTTACTGATAGCCGGCGCTGCTGGAGTGCTGGTAGCCCTTCCAGCTGGTGCTCAGGCTGGGTGCTAACTAGCGCTGGTCCAGGGCCAGCGCTCCCTCCTCCTGCAGTGTCTCAAACATGCTTTATGGCATGTTTGCATCACTTTTCGCCAGCAGTTTGGGTGTACAGCCGGTGTTACAGCCCTCAGGACTGGGCCCGAAGTTGCCAAGGTTACCATCGTCTACAGTGAGTGGCAGCATCTCTCTAGGGGTTTTTACAGGTGCCAAGGACTGAAATTGGGTCCCTCTTAAGGCATAGCAGGTGCGATATTACTGAGCCACAGCCCTGACTTTAGAATGCTTGGACTCTAAACTACTGTACTACAAAAACGACAGGTTACAAATTGGTACTAAATTGGATCACAGCGCATATTTTGAGCATGTTTGTGTGCATAAATTTTCCATTCAGCAATATTCATTCCCCCTCCCAATGTGGTCAACATGATACAGACTCACCTTGTCCTCTTTGCACCAGACCCCACGGCTCTACTGACAATCAAAAACCAGCCTAAATAAAAATGCTGTTTTTGTATTCATCGATTACATTCTGGCTTGGGAAGAAAGAACACAAAACCAGGGCAAACAAATGCAATAAGCATTTGCCTGCAATGTTGCATTCTCTGTTCCTGGATTAGTAAAAGTGCCTAAAAAATCAAACCATGAAGAATGATTCTAGTAGGAAAAGGCTGCAGTGATAGAGAAGCCAGCAGTGGCATCCTTCTTGCCAGGCCACGGGCTTCACTGGCATGGCAAATGACTCCTACTATGGTTTAAAAGGATCATGGAAGACCCAAGACCTTATGATGCCTTATGCGGCAGGCTGAGCGCTTCCTCCTTCCCTGATGAGGTGGCAGTCTTGTCAGTAGTGCCCCTGAAGGAGGAGGCAGTGGCGTTTCTACAGGGATGGCAAAGCTCTAAGTTTTGCAAGAAGCCTTACCTTGCAGTAGAAATCACTCCTCTCCTGCACCGTTTTAGCCAATCCTCACAGGGAACAGCAACATCTTGGCGTTGCTTACTGGCTACAGCAGCAAGGGAGAGGAGGGATTTACATGACAGGGTAAGGCTTCTTGCAACACTTAGAGCTTTGCCCTCCCTGTAGAAACGCCTCTGGGAGGAGGAGCTACATTTTGCAATGCTTCTCATTTTGCCAGCTCCTCTTGATTGCCATCATAGCCATTTCAGGAGGTGGCAGCAAGGAGGAGGAGATGCCTCTGTGTTGCATTCACAGCCTGGAGTGGCTACGACGGCAAGAGAGAGGAAGCGTTTACATGGCAAGGTAAGACACCTTGCAAAACTTAGCACTGTGCCTCCCCCCAGGGATGCTACTGGTTTCTGTTCCTCCCACTCTCCAATGATCTAGCTCAACACTTCCCTCCCCTCTACAGTTCATTTCCTCTTCTCCTCTCTCCTTTCTTCCTTTTCCAAACCAGGGAATGGAAGGAGAAGGAGAAGCAGTGGAGGCAAGTAGGGAGAGCTGGGTGCCTCCTACCAATCTGCTGCCTGAGGCAAACACTTCAGTTGGCCTCATGCATGGGCCAGCCCTGAAAAGGATCCAGCAAGACCATCATGGGCTATTACTATCAGCTGTTGTATGGCCCACAAGGGATGGACATGCTGGAAAATGCTTGATGAAAAAAGAATTCTTCAAAGTATTCCTTTCTAGGCATCATAAAAAAAAAATTAAAAAATGAGGTTTCATTCAGATTTTATTCTGGATTTAGTATTTCTCCATTCTCCTAAATGGGTTTCAACTAAAATGCCTGGAAGAGGAGTGACTGAAACCTCGGCAAGGCTTTTCCGATGAGCCAAGTGGAATTTGGCCAAGCAACTTTTCAGATGGCACCTGTTACATTTTATTTTACAAGCCTGACACAGGCCACTTGCCAGCAGGTGTCGGGAAAACAGCAGCTGCACCAAGGTAGACATTTGGTTGCTTGTGCAAAGAAAAAGTCTACCAAACAGCCGTGTGTCTGAAGTAGGGCCCTTTTCACCTCTGCCCACTGTCAGGTTCCAATCCTATCCAACTTTCCAGCACCGATGCAGCTGCAATGTAGCCCCGAGATAAGGAAACAAATGTTCCCTTATGTCGACGATGGTCTATGACTGCTCCCCTCATCATAGGATACAGCACATTCTACACTGGCATGGCTGCACTGGTGCTGGGAAGATAGATAGGATTGCTCCCTTAGGGTGCAACCAGCGGTGTTATCAGGCAACGAGCTGCCGGAACGCTAGGCGGGACTTACCGCCTGATTGGCTGCCCGTTCGTGACGCGTAGCCGCCTGCCTGCCCACCGCGCGGACACCCCTGGCTTCGGAGGGGGTGCCCGCTTGTCTGGGGGGCGCGCTGGGTGCCTAGGCAAGCCACGGAGGGGGGCGCCAACCGGAGGGAGCCCCCGCGGCGGGCGGGCAGGCGGCGATGCGTTACGGACTACCTGTCAATCAAGCGGTAAGTCCCGCCTAGCGTTCCGGCAGCTCGTTACAGAATGACACTACTGGGTGCAACCCTAATGTGGAGTTAGGCAGGCACAAGTCACTTGTGCCGGCCCAGGAGTATTACAAACATACCATAAAGCGCATCTGCGCCGGCCTCCCTGACTCAAAGAGTGGTGCATATGTGCTTTACAGCACATTTGCAACACTCGAAGGCCTGCACAAGTGACTTGTGCCAGCCTAACTCCAGGTTAGTATTGAGCCCCGAGAGCACAGTGCGGCTGTGATTGTAGTTCACACGCAGGAAGAAACGGTTGTGTACTTCTTATAGATAACATGACAAGTGGGAATAGGAATGCAGTGGAAGTTCTTGGAAATTCCGTCAGGGTTGCCCAAAACAATCAGTTTGTAAAGTATACTATTGAGTGTGTTCACAGAGTCAGAATGTCAAGCCTAGATGCAAGCAACAGTGATAGCCACTTCAAATATTTATCCTAACCCGGAGTTAGGCTGGCACAGTTAGGCCAGCAAAGCTTGGTCAGCACAAAGGACACCATAAAGTATGTTTGGACCACTCTTGGAGTCAGAGAGGCCAGCACACAGATGTGCACCATCCTCCCTGACTTTGAGAGCGGTCCAAATGCCCTTTACGGTGGCCCCTGTGCCGGCCAAACTTTGCTGGCCTAACTGTGCCAGCCTAACTCCAGGTTAGGACTGCGCTCTTACTGTTTTCACAAATGACATTTGAAATTAGGTTTCACATTTGTCATGAGTGTAATGTGTGCAAATGCAAAACCTGTGTTAGCTAGATATCAGCCAATGGCTAGAATGTAAGATCAATTTTAAATTATGTCTCCTCCACTTCCTATCCCATGTTAACAATACTCACAAGTGATGCATTCCTAACTAAAAGGTGTTCTAACCACCAAGTGTTAATTTCCACATGGCAAAACTAGTCCTGTAGGGCACAAGATTTATATTCTGGTCCAAGCCATATATTATAGCCTTATAGTAACCCTGCCAGTGGGCAGAACCTAAAAGCAGAAATAAAGACACAAAAGCATTACTGTAATTTTGAAAATGTTTTTTTCACGACAAGCACAGTATCAACAGCCCGCTAATCCAAAGATTTGTGTAACCAAGTGTGAAACAGCAGACTTTTCCCGGAACTTGATTGCCGACATTCAAACCATGGCAGAGTAAACATTAACAGCAGCATCACTCGGAACATGATTTGTTCCGATGTTTGTTCCAATGTTATCTTATAATGCCCACTCTGGTGTGACTGCAGCCTGACATAAAGACGTTCAGCTGCATATTCACACCAGGGCAGTGGATGTAAAGCAACCTGTTATAGTAACTTTCCACTCCCTCCCACGCAAGCAGTCAAAACCAGCTTCATGTGGCGGAGCCAAAAGTGCAAACCAGAAAATGGATGGAGATTGTGGGGGTTGAGAACAGTGTGGCTGTGATTGTAGCTCATATGGAAGAAGAAACATTTGTGCAGAAGAGAGAGACCAAAATGATTACAGGGCTGAGCCACCTCCTGTACGAGGAAAGGCTACAGCGTCTGGGGCTCTTCAGCCTAGAAAAAAGGCGCCTGAGGGGGGACTTGATCGAACATACAAAATAATGCATGGGATGGATAAGTGGATAGCGGGAGGTTCTTTTCCCTCACTCACAATACTAAAACCAGGGGACATCCACTAAAATTGAGCGTTGGGAGAGTTAGAACAGATAAATACTTTTTTACCCAGCGGGTAATTAATCTGTGGAACTCCTTGCCACAGGAGGTGGTGATGGCATCTGGCCATGATGCCTTTAAAAGGGGACTGGACAGATTTCTGGAGGAAAAGTCCATCGCAGGCTACAGGCCATGATGGTTAGTGCACCCTCCTTACTTTAGAGTTAGGCTACCTCGGAGTGCCAGATGCAGGGGAGTGCCAATGAGATGCACGTATCTAGTTGTGTATTCTGAGGCATCTGGTGGGCCACTGTGAGATGCAGGAAGCAGGACTAGATGGGCCTTTGGCCTGATCCAATAGGGCTCTTCTTATGTTCTTATATCTGTGCATTCCAGGCCTGCTCTAGGTTTTTGAGGAACTTTACAATGGGCTTCCAGAGCACTTGCAGGCCTTTTACGTATCTCAAAGGTAACGTATGAGTCATGAGATACTGCCTAAAAGAACAGTGGGCATGCTGGAGAGCTTGGTAGCACCTGTGCAACTTGTGGAGGCGGCAATGTGCTGTCTCCTTGCATAATGTCCCTGAGATATTATGATTGTGGCATTGCACTACTGGCACATTGCACAGCTGGCACAGCACAAATGTGTTCGTAGGGCAAGGTAGACTATATCCACTTATAGGGTGCAATCCAAGGTCACAGATGAGCCAGAGCAGGCCCCCCGAGTGTAATACGGGAGTCAGTTGGACTGGGAAGGTAAGTTTGAGCTGGGTGGAACAAAGGGTGGGAGAAGGTGGTGGGAGGGCATTCCAGGGGTGGGGGAGTTTTGGGCAGGGGGACAAAACAGGAGGCATATTGGGCCCAGGAGGGGCAGGATCGGCAGTGGCGCATGCTGAATCCTGACCCCCACTCCTGGGCCTTGCAGCCCTACATGGCCTGCACAGATTTGTGCCAGCTAAATAACTGGCACACATCCAAGCTACCCCAAAGGGCTGCCTGGGGCTCAACATAGGGTAAGGGGGGAAATATCCCCTTACTCCGAAGTGACCTCCAGCCACCTCCTAACTTGTGCTGGATACAGCGCAGGCCACCGTGGCCTGCCTGTTCCAGCGCAGGTTAGGACTGGATTGCCCATTGCCATTTCCTGATTTCAGTCATTCTGGGAAATGTGTGGAAACATTTTATGACCAGCAACATGGCATAAAACCAGCACAAAACTGTAATGAGGACATGGTTTTATAGATCAATCTCTGACTTAGGTACTATTCAATTTCCCCTTAGGTACTATCTTGGGTACTCCATGCCATATTTACAGCACAATCCAATGCATGTTACTCAGAATCCTACACATGACCCTTAGAAGAAGGTTTCATTGCATTTAATGGTGCTTCCTCTCAGGAAAGTATGAACAGGTATTATATATCCACACTTTCCCAATTTGTGGGCCCAATTGAGCCCAAAGGTAAGCCCAATTGAGCACAATGGAAGTTACTTCCAAGCAGACATGCCTTGGAGTGTGCAGAATCAGACCTCTCAATGGGACCAAAGCAGAATTTGTTCTTTTTATATCATGGAACTCAATTTATAGGCGTTTCAGATAGCTAAAGGAACAGCAACAGGAAGGGAGAAGCCATTCAATTTCCAGAGGAGCAACAGCATTGCCCAAAAACTCCCCCCCCCAATTAATTGCAGGCATAGTAGTATATCAGTTCCCATCCCAGTCAGCAGAAATTATGGTTTGTGTCTTCTTACAAAAAAGACTCTTCCTTCTTGTAGGACTGTGGTTAGAATGCTTATAAAAATGGCTTCTATATACCTACTGATAGTAGGAATCAATAGACCATCCCTTGGTTAGTAAAGGAGTGACAGGCTATCTTGAGTTGGATGCTGTCACTGGTATTAGCTTGCCTTCTGTTGCTTGATGGTGCCTAAGTTGGTTATTTCTTCCTTTTGCTTTACGGATTTCAGACAAACCTCCAAAAATTGACCTAATAAGTTTTACACAATGCACTGTAATCTTTAGTGCAGATCGCTGAACGAGTCACAATGCGAAAGAAAAGAGCTTTCGCTTGGACAAAAATATAATGGCTTGTGGCTTTAAGAACGAATCCCAAACTTCAAGCAGAACCAAAATCAAAGTTATATTACTCACAGTGTTCTCAGTCATAATCTTCAGAGAGAAAATACTCAGCAAGGCCCTCAAGTGACTGGCAATGGAAAAAGGAAGGGAAGTATGATAGATCTCAGCCTTGCAAATTGGAATGACCTTTTGGCCAAGAAGGATGGGCTCGTCTCATCCGTACCATAGAACATACAGCCCACTAAAGCTTTATTTATTAAAGAAAAGAAGCAGACTATATTGAGGGCAGGTTTTCAATACCAAGGAAACAGGAAGATGCCAGCTGATCTGCACTTGAGATCTGAAACAACCAATTCAGTTTGTTCCTGTTCCTTTAAGACAGGATTACTCAAGTCCAAGAACGGTGACAGGGTTGGTGTTGCCACGGACACAGAGCCCTTAGAACAGCCCGCTGCCAATCCCTGAGAATACCTCTTTTGTATCATGGTGGCAGATTTTCTGTACCAAGATACTTGCTCCATTATGGCTCCCTCTCTCCCATTAACCGAGGAGTCACACCACAAGCCTGGGGGAAACTACCCAGGTAGAAGGGGTCCCATGGAGATCGTTTGCCGAGGACCCCCTGAATCTTGGAGAAAGCCCTGTTCCAGCCCACTTTCTCGTGCCGTGCCCTGGGCTTTTGCCCCCCCTGGACACAATGGTAGGTCTGCAACTACACCCAGGTCTGGTATCTATTGGTCCACACCAATGATGAATGACTGAATAAAAAACATAAGTAAGAATACGCTCCTATGAAATGTGTGGCTATACATCATCTTCAAATTAACATCAGTTACCCTGCCTTTCACTCTCTCAAAACAATCTTCAGTGTGTGACAGTGTACAGCAGGGGTGTGAAAGATAAGGCCCACGGGCTGGATGAGGCCCTCAGAAGCTCTTTGTCCAGACCTTATGCTCTCCCAGCATCACCATCAGCTGCTCTCAGCTGCTGAGTTGTGCTGAGGTGTCACCGCTAAAAGGGCAGTCCACATGATAATTGGGCTCTCCTGTATCTTGAAAATATAATCAAGATGCGCTTACTTTCCCTCTATTTACAGTTAATGAGTTCCTATGTGAGAAAAAGTGCTTATTTCTGGTCATGACTTGATTAATAACATCACTTCCTGCTTAATGAAATAACTTCCCGCCCTCAGCAGTTGCCATGAATGCTATTCGGCCTGCTGTAGAAAATGGGTTTGACACCCCTCGTATAGAGAGCTTCACTTGGATCCTTGCTGACAAGAGTGCGAATGTCTTACAACATTCTAGTCCCACTTACTCATCCAGTGTTGGGTGAACTACATAGGGCTATTTACAAATTGTCAGTTCATATCATCCAACAAATCATGGCACGTTGGATTGGGAACAAAGTGTGCTCCCTTATCTATGATTCTGTCCCCTTTCCTCTTCAGCTTCACTGCAGAGCCTTGACAGAGGAAACCCAATTCGTTAAACCACAGCTCTACATGTCATTAAAACCTAAGAGCTGTTATTTAACCATGGTTTACAAATCAGGATATGAAACTGGGATGACAGCAGTGCAATGCAGCTGATTTATTCAAACTGATTTAATCAGTTGAATCAAACTGATTCAAACTGCAGCTGATTTATGCAGCTGATTTATTCAAACTCCTGCAAGGGAGATGCTCAATGAGACTCACAAGAACAACAACAACCAGCCTAAGAGCTCTTAGTCCACTGGCCGATGCCTCCACTCCCTTTTCCAGACACCAGGAAACTGGGAGCTGGAGCCTAATTCCGTTCAGGAAGAGAGTTTGGGGGCAGCTGGCTTCATCCCAGTCATAGCTCCAAAGCAAATTCTCAGTCTCATTACCCACATGTGCAATTCAAATCAGAGCACAATCCTAACCTGGAATTAGGCCGGCACAGTTAGGCCAGCAAAGTTTGGCCGGCACAAGGGCCCCTATAAAGCATGTTTGGACCACTCTCGGAGTCAGAGAGGATGATACACGACTGTGTGCTGGCCTCCCTACTCCGAGAGTGGTCCAAATGTGCTTTATGGTGTCCCTTGTGCCAGCCAAACTTTGACTTCACAATATTGGTTTAAAAAAAGAATAGCAGATCAGTTTAGCATTGATTTGAGATCTCAGTACCACTTTTGGTATTCTTGTGACAGTAGGTCGCTGGGTGACCACTGTTCAACTGTTTCTATCAACGCTCTGGCAAAGCCTCTCTCTGAACAAAGGGAATCAAGCTTCACTGTTTGCAACCACAATTAGAGACTAACATTTATATCTTATCTGTACATTTCCAGTTCTCCCATGAAAAGCAAACAGAATAATCTTATTAACCTTCACCTGACCTTTCTGAGACAAGCGATTCTGGCTCTTTCTAGCCTCCAGTAATATCATTTGCCTGCGCCAGGGGATCCCCTAGTAACACATGCTTTGGATGGAAATGAGTATATTAATTTCAAGCTAAGCCTAGAAAAAACATAAGATTAAATCTGGGAATAACACAAGACTCCCTGTCAACACAAGGCTTGGCACAGCGTAGGGGGGAAAAAGAAGGGGAAATGCTTGAAAGTGAAGAGTTAATGCGTAGGTCTACTTCACTGTCAATGCGCTGTGTGTGGGGGGAAGCATTAGCATTTCCCGTGGCAAAAGGGAAACGGGAAAGGGGAAAGACTTGGAGCTCCTTTTCCATCACTTTCTTCGCTCTATGCAGAAGCATTTCAAAGATAATTATTTATCACCGACATCGTGCCGTCAACAGACACGGCTGTTTAGGCAGAATGAAAGGACAGGTCTGTGCCCTGAGGCATTTATAATCATGACACACACAAGGGGAACAACAGGAAGAGAAACAGAGGAAATCAAGGAAGGAAAACGTGATTGCTTCAAGTACAGGGGTACAAGGGGAGGAGAGCATCTGTGCTCGAGCACATACGGGTTGCTATCGCTGCCCAGAATGGCTTCAACGGTGAATGGGAGGGGCAGCTTGCATGGGGCATTGCTGGGCTTGAAGTACATACCATGTCACCCACTGTAGATATGCTCCTGTCATCACCAATTCCAAGCATGTTCTACGCTTCACAAATCAGCGTGATTAAGCTTCCACTTGCCCATTCTTATCCGGTGGGCCTCCCTGAACCTGGCCATTATTTATTCTCATATAACATTATGCTGAGGACCTCCAAGCTGTGCCCTTCCCAAAACCAAAGGGAATCAGAACGAATGAGAACAATTCAATTAGGAATGCCACTCCCTGCAGAGTGTAGGGCTGCACGACAGGTTTCATTTCTTTGCTTCATCATTCCATGTCTTTCTACTATTACATACCTCATTTGTTTCATTAACCATTCTGAAAAGAAAAAAAAAACATTCCCACGTTTCTTTCCTTGTCTTTGTCCAGCACTGTCATCTCTGGAGCAAAGACCCCACAATTTATTGCAAAGGGCTGATTTCTGCATCCCTTAACACTCCACCAGACCAAGAAGAATGGTCACATTCATTTCTTTTCCCTGGACAGACATTCCCCGGTATCCGCCAGGGTTCCGTTCCAGACCCCACCATGGATACCTGAAACCATAGATAATGGCAACGCCTTTTTAAATATAAGGGAACATCAGTGGTTTTGCTGCAACAGGGTAAGAAAAAAAAGAGATCGTTTAATGTTCACCTATCTTTTTATTAGACAGCCCCATATCCATGGTATCCGTGGATAACTGAAACCGTAAGTATGGTATCAATGGACACAGGGGCATGCCAGTATATGAATTTTATCTGTAAACAAGTTTATCAAGATGGTTTTGCTTTAAAGCGATGCCTGATTATAGTTCAGGATTTGACAAAAGAACATTGATTTTCTTAATGTCTGTGGCTGGAGCCCCAAACAGGTGACTTATCAGTAGGATAGAGTCTGGATGACCAAGGTATGTGTTAAGTTAATTACAAAACCGTATAGTTGATGCTGTCTTTAAGTCACACATAGCAGCTTCACACAACTACTATTTGGATCCAAGCAGAGATAGAGATATTTCAACATTTGCCTCCATGCCATTTCTGCCCCCACAGAAAATCGCACCCCTACAGCAACTATTTAATCTTCAAAGTGCCAATCGCCACAATGGCACCTTAATAGCCACGAGGTCACAGCTTTCAGCAGGAAATCAGCATGGAGGCAAAGGGTTAAATATGACTTTACATCCATGCTGGGCCCCAATCCAAATGACAGCCTTTTGTAGTCCCTACATGCTAGTGAAAGTAGCAGCAATTTTCAACTAGTGTGCCATGGTGCACTTGTGTTCCACGAAAGATCTGCAGATGCCCTGAGGGAGTTTGGAGCACAGCATTGAAAATGGCTGAAAAGCTCGTCTGGGTTCTGCGGCTCTGGTTCTAGGGCAACTGTCTGGGCAGAGCTGGTGAAGAAAGAGGGGCACACCGTTCGTTACCGCAGACAGTTGTCCCAGAAAAAGAGCCACAGAACCCAAATGAGTCTCCTGAAAAACGGAAGTGACATCACAAGAGGGAAAGACCATAGAGAAGACCTTAGAGGGCAGCGTGCCATGAGAAGAAAAACATTGAAAATTGCTGTTCTAACTGCACTTGTACATGTTTAATGTAACATGCAATTTTGTCCTGAGATGAGCACTTGCAACTTGTATGTGAGAAACAGCAGTTGGTAATGCTAAGTACAATGTGTTAGATGTGTGTGCATGTGTGACAGAGAATCGCTTGTTGACAAAAGGCGGTGCAGGTTTCATTGGGTGCGAGTTTCTCTTCGGGGAACTGCTGAAGGATTGCTGCAGACCACCTTGCAGGGAAATCTCTTGCTTCCGCTTTTACTCTTCTTGCATATTTGTAAATCAGAATCAGAACATAAGAGCCCCAATGGATCAGGCCAAAGGCCCATATAGACCAGCTTTCTGTATCTCACAGTGGTCCACCAAATGCCTCAGGGAGCATATAAGACAACGAGATATCTGTCTCTCATTGCCACTCCCCTATATCTGGCATTCCAAGATAGCCTACTTCTAAAGTAAGGTTGCACCATCCATCATGGCTGTAGCCTGCGAAGGAACTTTCCTCCAGAAATCTGTCCAGTACTCTTTTAAAAGCACCTCAGCCAGATGCCATCACCACTTCCTGTGGCAAGGAGAAGAACCAGAGCAAATATAAGAATGCATCTTAAGAATTCCACCAGGGCCCTCTCATCCAAAAGAACATTTAAAGCCCAATCCTTTCCCCCACCATACAATAGCAGGAAGCCATGCCAATTGAATGTGCCATAGTTGGAGAGGGCACAACCAGAAGGCCAAGAAGAAACTAAAGGCCAAGAAGAAAGCAAGACTTGGATTGCTGAAATTCAGATTTTCTGAAAAATACATGCACATTTGATGCTGCATATTGCCAGTTTTTAGTTGGTGATGTAATTAAAACAGGGTTTAAAAAATATATCCTAGAGCCCAGACACAAAAATCGCCTCCTTCCTCCCTTGAGATGCCTGGAGAAAGCATTAGCAGGATTTCAGCAAAACAGTTCAAAGCCTGTCATGCTCTGCCCATACACATACCAACAACAATACTTAAGTAGCTGGGGCTCCTTGGAGAGAAAACTCACAACATGTAAAAGCATCTAGCTTAGCTTAGGTGTACTTTGGTACTCTCTCCAAGCTAATTACGGATATATCTCATTTTGCACTGTATTTGTCTGTAGCTTTGGATAGAATGCCCCTGAAAGTTTGCAGATCTTTAAATCTAACACAAAATACATGGCTGGAAGTCCTCTCCTCAGGGCAGGACTCTGCACCGCTCTAAGGGCGCAACTCTAACCTGGAGTTAGGCAGGCACAGTTAGGCCAGCAAAGTTTGGCCTGCACAAGGGCCACCGTAAAGGGATTGGACCACTCACTGACTCAGGGAGGGTGGTGAACCTCTGTGTGCTGGCCTCTCTGACTCCGAGAGTGGTCCAAACCTACATTATAGTGGCCCTTGTACTGGCCAAACTTTGCTGGCCTAACTGTGCCAGCCTAACTCCAGGTTAGGATTGCATCCTAGATCAGTGATTTTCAACCTTTTTCATCTCATGGCTCACTGGCAAGGCACTAAAATGGTCAAGGCAAACCATCAGCTTTTTGACGACTGACAAGGCACACTGTACTGCCAGTGGTGGGCTCACATCCCCCAATGGCTCTTTCCTAAAAAATGGCTCTTTCCCAAATTCCTGCAGCACACCTGGGGACCATCCGCGGCTCACCAATGTGCCACAGCACAGTGGTTGAGAATGGCTGCTCTAGATCTCAGACGTAGTGTAGCAGTTCTGGCACTGATGCAAGGAAGAAGCTTGTTCCCTTATGTGGAAATCTAGGTGACAGAATTGGTGTCACCATAAGGCAGACTATCCAGGGATTTGGAGGGAGAAACTGCCACCCACACCCACTGCTGTCTCACGTTCTCACCACTGTAAGGAAGGTGATGGGCGAGAGTTTATAGCCTCTGCCCCCTTGACTGGCAGCACATGGCAGTGATTAGCTGAGCCCAGCCAGCATGACAAAGATTTCATGCATCTCAAGTACAGGACCACACTTCATCTTAGGGAGAGGATCTCAAGGGCTGCTGCCTTCCAAATGACATAGCACATCTCCTGTATGGCTGGCCCTCTTGCAAATATCTTTGCGGCTTGATTAATAGCAACAAGAGGAAGGGCCTTCTATATATAGGCATGCCTCTGTATTCACAGGGGATAGGTTCCTGGGCCACGCGTGGATACCTGAAACCGTGGATAAGAGGGAACATATGTTAGGTAGGTAAGTATCTCCCTTGCCCCCACCCCTAAGCAAGAAGATTTTTTAGGAACCCAAAGTAAGAAGGTAAGAGGTAAGGGGACGGAAGGTAAGCCCCCCCCCCCCGATCCATGGATAATTGAAATTTTGGATATGGATTCTACAGATACGGGGCCTACTTGCAAAAGCACCACCACTGTGGAACTCCCCCCCCCTTTTAAATTAAGAACTGAACCCTCTGTATTAGCTGCCTGGAGCGGATTTGAAACTTTTTTTTTTTAAATTGGATTGCTTTTTCCCTCTGAAAACTGTTATTTTAATAGGCTGCATTGCTACAGTGTTGTTATGTTGCTTTTGATGTTTTATATTGATCGTATTTATTGCTGTATTTTATGGTGTTAGAATGTTTGATTCTTAGCTGCCTTGGTTCCTTATTTTAAGGAGGAAGGTGGAATGCAAATGTTTTAAAACAAATCTGCTTTCGTGCAAGTCATTGCTTGTTGCATTGCTTGAGAAATACTACAAAATGGTACCAGTTCAGGCTGCTGGTCTCTATGGCATGAAAGTTTGGATGCCATTTGAGCCTAGTGCTGCTGGAATGCCCACTGGGCATGGGAGGTGGGAGGGAAGCAGGGATGGGTGGAATGGGTAGGCAAAGGGGGCAGGGAGGAGGGTGGATCAAGACCAGGAGGGAGGTGGCCAAATCCTCCCACTTGGGATGCAGTGTGTGTAACGTTGGCACCACTACATCGCAGCATAGGGAGTTACAGTGGATTTGGCTATTAATATGACAACATTGTTAAGAACTTCTTTTATTCATCATCTTCCCATTTCATCATGTTGGGAAACACTTCACACAATAACACTAAGAGCGCAATCCTAACCTGGAGTTTGGCCGGCAGTTAGGCCAGCTAGGTTTGGCCGACACAAGGGCTACCATAATAAATAATAATAATAATACTTGTATTTATATACCGCCTTTCTTAGGTCACCAGATTTCTCTAATGATAATAACTCAAGGCGGTTTACATAGGCAGACTTTATTCAGAAACCCGAAAGTTTTTACAATTTATACAGAAATGTTCTATCTTCCAAGAACTACACACATACAGATGGATCTTTCTGGATTTAGTCCTTCTTTCTGGCCACCCATTTGCTGGCTGATAAGCGGCTTCCCTGCTCCCACCAGAGAAGCAGCTGACTTCGGCACAACTCCCCCTCACACAAGGCAGCCTGGAGACAGCTCAGCTGTTAATCAGTCGCAATTTACAAGGTCTGCCGCTCACAGAGACTTCCGGTAGTCCCGAACTGGCGACCTTCAGATCTTCAGCTCTTATCTTCAGGCAAATGGAGGCATTAACCTTCTCGACTAACTGTTCTGCCCATAAAGCACGTTTGGACCACTCTCAGAGTCAGGGAGGATGGCGCATGTCTGTGTGCTGGCCTCTTTGAATCCTAGAATGGTCCAAACATTCTTTACAGTGTCCCTTGGGCCAGCCAAACTTTGCTGGCCTAACTGTGCCTGCCTAACTCCAGTTTTGGATTGCACCCTAAATGGTGGAATTAGTAATTCCGCTGAGTACTAAAATATTATATTCTTATTGATTTTTCATCCATTTCTATACTGCTTTGGGGTTTCATAAGATGGGCTGATGAGCTCTATTACTTGGTAGATACCAAGTATCCAGGACTCATCATGAAGTTAAAAGAATTTGGGACAAGCAGGTCAGCACTTTGCTGGCTAATGTCCATTCGACCTTCGAGGAGATCAGCAGCACTTTCTTGTAAATTGCCATCAAATTCGGACCAGGCCGTCTTTGGAAGGCAATGGCCTGATGCTAACTAAGATGGTCAAGAGCTTGCGGAACCTTCTGTGTGCCCTTCACAGGCCATTTAGGCTATTAAAAGAACATATCTTAACCATTACTGTAAGGCCGTGTCCTGGATCCTTGGAAATGAATGATTAGCTGGTACAGAAGGAAAGCGTTGGTGTGGATTAAAACCCAGTCAAGCGACTGGAAACAAAATAGTCTCACTAAGAATGACCGCTCCTGAGAGTAGTATGAACTGTTCTTGGGTTACAGCTGTAATCCGTATTAATTTACTGTTCTTCTTAATTATTTCCAGATCATAACCTTGCCTGGGCAATTTGGCATTCTCTAAAAGCAACATGGATCTTTCCTGTACAATATAAACCATGGTGAAGGGACAAGGAGGAGGTTATAAGGATTTAGAGATTTTATTTTAAGATATGGTTTTAAATGGATGATATCATGGGGAAGGCACTCCATCAATGGGTTTTCCTCATGTTCATAGCCTCTGACTGGCTGCCACTTCTGTGCCCACAGAAAGGAATTTTTGTACAGATTAGATAAACCAGATTTTTACTCTCCCTCACAGCAGGTGATTTGGGTTGTTTGTATTATGGTATCTGGAGCCATTTTTTGGTATCTGGAGCCATGTATTATGGTATCTGGAGCCATGGTATCTGAAGGTTTGCACCTTGTGGTTTTTATAGTATGGACTGTTTCATCAGTGGGGCGAACTGTGTGGAAGGCCCTATTTGAGCAGGGAATTGGGCTAGATGGGTCCAATTTTCTGTCCAATTTTGTGATCTCATGTTGTTCCAATTGATATTACAATAATTATTCACATCCTGTTCATCCAAAACCTCTACTGGCTAGGTAAGGCAGAAAAAAACCCCCATTAAGTCAGTATCAAATTGAAAAATCATAATTGTATTCATAATTTGAACTCACTGGAAAGGGAAGAGGTTGTTGGTCCTATGAGCAAAGAACTAGACATGATGCTAACTTAGGGGGCAATCCTAACCTGGAGTTAGGCCAACACAGTTAGGTCAGCAAAGTTTGGCCGGCACAAGGGTCACCGTTAAGCACATTTGGACCACTCTCAGAGTCAGGGAGGATGGCACTCATCTGTGTGCTGACCTCTCTGACTCCAAGAGACTCCGAACATACTTTATGGTGTCCCTTGTGCGGGTCAAACTTTGCTGGCCCAACTGTGCCAGCCTAACTCCAGGTTAGGATTGTGCTCTAAGTGGAATACACTCAGTGGGTCTCTATGCCTGAGAACCTATGTGTGAAAATACCCAATAACCTGGATTGAAAGAGGTTTATGAATGATGTAGTGAAGGTGAATAGTGAAACCTGTT
>JAJKFI010000043.1:5628175-5666438 GCA_029204185.1 Lerista edwardsae | reverse complement strand
ATGCCAGTTTCTATCAGTACTGGACTGTGAGCTGAGAAACTGCAACAAAAGGCCCATCTAGTCCAGCTTCCTGTATCTCACAGTGGCCCCACCAGGTGCCCCAGGGAGGCATGAGACAACAAGTTGCTTGCATCCTGTTGCCACTCCCTTGCAACCAGTACTCTGAAGTAGCCTACTACTAATGTAAGGAGGTTGCACAATCCATTATTGCCTATAGCCCACGATGGACATTTCCTCCAGAAATCCGTCCAATCCCCTCTTAAAGGAATCTAGACCAGATGCCATCACCACATCCTGTGGCAAAGAGTTCCACAGATTAACTACCCGCTGGGTAAAAAAGTACTTCCTTTTATCTGTTTTAACTCTCCCAACCCTCAGTTTTAGCGGATGCCCCCTGGTTCTGCTGTTTTGAGAGAGGGAAAAGAATATCCCTGTATCGACTCTATCCCTTCTGTGCATTATTTTGTATGTCTCAATCATGTCCCCTCTCAAGCGCCTTTTTTCTAGACTGAAGAGCCCCAGACACTGCAGTCTTTCTTCATAAGGGAGGTGCCCCAGCCCCGTAATCATTTTTGTCGCTCTCTTCTGCACCTTTTCCAGCTCCACTATGTCCATTTTGAGGTGCGGCGACCAGAACTGTACACAATATTCCAGGTGTGGCATCACCATCGATTTGTACAATGGCATGATAATATTGGCTGTTTTATTCTCAACCCCTTTTTTAATTACCCCAAGCATGGAATTGGCCTTCTTAATTGCTGCCGCACACTGGGTCGATACCTTCATTGAACTGTCCACCAGCACCCCAAGATCTCTCTCCTGAGCTGTGACAGACAGCTCAGAACCCATAAGCCTATAGGTGAAGTTTTGGTTTTTTGCCCCAATGTGCATCACTTTACACTTGTCTACGTTGAAACGCATCTGCCATTTTGCTGCCCATTCCCCCAACTTGGAGAGATCCTTCTGGAGCTCTTCACAATCCCCTCTGGTCTTCACCACCCGGAAAAGTTTTGGGTCATCCGCAAACTTGGCCACCTTGCTGCTTATCCCTGTCTCCAGGTCATTTACGAACAAGTTGAAAAGCACCGGCCCCAAGACAGATCCCTGGGGCACTCCACTTTTTACCTGTCTCCATTGTGAAAATTGCCCATTGACCCCCATTCTCTGTTTTCTGGCCCTCAACCAATTCTGAATCCATAAGAGGACCTGCCCTCTTATTCCCTGACTGTGAAGTTTCTTCAGCAGCCTTTGGTGGGGGACTGTGTCAAACGCCTTCTGAAAATCCAGGTATATGATATCCACAGGTTCACCCACATCCACGTGCTTGTTGACCTTTTCAAAGAATTCCAAAAGGTTTGTGAGGCAAGACTTACCCTTACAGAAACCATGCTGACTTTCCTTCAGCAGTACTTGTTCCTCTACATGTTTTAGGATTTTATCTTTGATGAGGCTTTCCACCATCTTACCCGGAACAGACGTTAGGCTGACCGGCCTGTAGTTTCCAGGGTCCCCCCTTCTCCCTTTTTTAAAGATTGGCGTGACATTGGCTATCCTCCAATCCTCTGGCACCGTGGCTGTTTGAAGGGACAAGTTGCATACTCTAGTTAAGAGGTCAGCAACTTCGTTCTTTAGTTCCTTAATAACTCTTGGGTGTATACCATCTGAGCCTGGTGACTTATTTATATGTAATTTATCAATTTGATCTAAAACATCTTCTTTATTAACCAGTATCTGATTTAATTCCTTAGTTAGAAGGGGCTGTTCAGGCTGTGGTATCTGCCCAAGTTCTTCTGCTGTGAAGACGGACGCAAAGAATTCATTTAATTTCTCTGCAATCTCCAAGTCCCCTTTTATTGCCGCTTTCCCTCCCTCACCATCCAGCGGGCCAACCGCCTCTCTGGCAGGTTTCCTGCTTCTAACATATTTGAAGAAGCTTTTATTATTCCCCTTTATGTTGCTAGCCATGCGTTCCTCAAACGCTTTCTTGGCCTCCCGTATCACCTTCTTACTTGTCTTTTGCCAGAGTTTATGTTGTTTTTTATTCTCCTCACTGGGGCAAGACTTCCATTTACGGAAAGAAGCTTCCTTGCTCTTTACAGCTTCTCTAACTTTGTTTGTCAGCCATGCAGGCACCCTCCTGGACCTTGTCGAGCCCTTCTTTCTTTGCGGTATACACTTCCGCTGGGCCTCTACTATTGTTATTTTAAACAGCCTCCATGCAGCCTGGAGAGACTGGACTCTTTTTATCTTCCCTTTCAATTTCTTTCTAACTAGCCTCCTCATCTGAGGGAAATCTGCCCTTCAAAAGTCAAGGGTTCTTGTGTCAGATTTGCTCTGCACTCTTTCCTGGACATGCATGGCAAAACCAATCGCAGCATGGTCACTGTTCCCCAATGGCTCAGTAACATTGACATCCCTAACTAGGTCCTGAGTACCACACAATATTAAATCCAGAGTCACCTGTCCTCTGGAGGGCTCCATGACTAGCTGCTCTAAGGCACAGTCATTCAGCATGTCAAGGAATCTGGTCTCTCTTTCTTGACCAGAGCACCAGTTGACCCAATCAATATGAGGATAATTGAAGTCCCCCATGATTACAATCTTGTCTCTCTTGGTCAACACCCTGATTTGTTTCCATCATAGGCCAAGTTTCAGAGCTCAACCCTGGAATTATTAAACAATAATTAAAAAAAGAGAGAACGCAGTTGGCCATGTGCAGAAGACTCCCTTCTCCAACAGAAACATACACTGGATAATTACAGCTAGTTGCAAATAGTCAAATACCAATTGGAGGCAAAAACATTCAGCGAAAAGGCAACAGATTTCAGACAGCTTCTTTGAGACCTGGCATCATGGGTTTCACAGTACATTCAGAATTCCAGGAACAGAGATATGTGGCTCCCTGTGCCGTGGGTTGGCTACCCATGGTTCAAAACAGCAGTCTCATATGCACAACCTAAATCACTAGGGTTGGTGCCATCCCCTTTAACTTTATGTATATTACTACAGTACAGGTCACCCAACTGTAACCAACAACAAAAAAACATGGCCAAGTTGATGACACTCACACAATTAAATAAGAGTTCTAGTATTAGCTCTGATACATGGAAATGAGAGCTGACTCATACTGACAGCCAAACCTTATTGATTCCCTGCTGTGTCCTAATAACACCTCATTGGTAGAGGCCATCTAAAACGGTTTTATTTTCTCAGGAATTTTGATTATATCCAAAAATAAAAAATTGCTGAAAGTTATGCCATATGTTTTTATTCAAAAATTACATTTAAATCAATTCATGTTTTATCAATGGCAATAGCTGTAAATATAGGCAGAGCAGGGACCGTGTGAAGTTTTCATGCTGTTGCACAAGTGTTGCTTTATTTCTTCTTAAAGTAACACAGAAAAGCCCAAGTGGTTCAGTTGAACCAAATGCTTCCAGACACCATCAAGGGAGCAAGGGGAAGGGGGGTTTACTAAGCCACAGCACCCACAACCCATCTTGTTTTAAACTGCTTGAAAAAGCCTTGAATGAGCATCAAATTTATTGAAGTCCACAATCCACAACCATGCTTGCTTTTCCAAACGGCTTCAAAAAGCCTTGGATACTAGACACAACAGCACTGAAACCCAGAGCCAAGCTTTCTTTTTCAAATTGCTTTGAAAAACCTCCATTAAGGAATAGCTTGCTTTATTTCCATATTAAACAGAATGGAAAGTTTATTAAACAGAATGGAAAGTATAGAACTCTGTAACCATGATTTCAATTACCCACATTCTCAAATCTCCCCCCCCCCCAAAATAACTCATCTCTTTTCATCTTCAAACCCATTTTGAAGAGGGAGCATTTCTTTTTCCTTCCTTTTTGCTTTGGAACCTAGACTCAAAAACTTAGACTCTAACTGCTGCAGGGGGTGATTGTGAGAATGCTGACAGGAAGTTCTCTGCTGTCCACTTCCTGTCAGCTTTTTTTGCAGTCACCCCCTACAGCAATGAGTCTATGAATAAGAGTCTATGTTCTTACTGGTTTTTGGGTTATAACGTTTGATAGAATATGCATATTTCAACAGGGTTTGTTCCTTTGCATCCAGCGGTAAATATCACATCGAATGGTATATAACATGATGGTATTATCCGCAAAAAACAATGATTTTTGAAGTTTTGGCCATCAGTGTGTCTCACCCACACCCCATACACATCATCTGGTACAGCCCACACCTCCCTAGCAATGCCACTGGTAATATTTCATTTCTGCAACTTACATTTTAAATGGCCCAATCCTAAACAAGGCCTATGCTGGTGGAATGCATGTTCCACTGGTGTAGGCTGCCGCACAAGCTCCATATGCACTTTGTGGCAACACAGAGAGCCAATGTGCTGGCAGGAAGGTTGGAGCCTTCCCGCACATGCTGCTGGAGGGATGGAGGCTGCTACAGAAAGTGGGCTTGGTACAGGAGGTGGAACAGGGCAGGAGGAGGGCAGAACAGGAGGAGATGGGTGAGTGAATGGATTGGGGCCAGGGGGCGGGATTGCTGGTGATGGCGCATGCTGAGTCCTGATCACCTTCCCATGCCTCCATTGATCAACACACCTTCCATCCACCTCCACTGATCAACACAGACTAGCCCCAGTGATATCGCTGGTACCGGTCCAAGTTGCCCCATTGCAATTCCTGGGGCTTCCCCCTGGGCAGAGGGGCAAATGTCACCCTACCATAAGAGACCACTGGCAATCTAAAATCCCCCACGGGATGCAGCATAGCCAGCACAACTTCATTGCCATGTGGGATTTTGTCATGATTGGGCTGTAAGACATTCACCATCAAGCAGGACAACTGCATTTTCTTCACCGGAAAAGCACCTTATAGGAGAGCAAAACGAGATGTGGCATCTGTACCTGCCCTGTTTCCATTGTGAAGTTCATAGCTGGTGGAGATGAGGAAGGGCATGATTGACAGCAGAAAAAGCGCTCATGAACCCTAGTGAAAAGGGTTAAAACAGTGGTTCTCATCCTTTTTAGCACCAAGACCCATTTTTTTAGAATGACAATCTGCCTGGAACGCACAGGAAGTGATGTCATGACCAGAAGTGCTGACATTTGTGACACTAGAGCCTGCTGCTTTCCTGAGAACGCAGAGATAAATTGGGTTATTTCTCAATAATTTTCCAATAGCAAAGTGAATCAGGAAGAAAAAAACCCCTATTTACAACCTCAATACAAGCAAAACAACTACATAGCCTTCCCCTTTTCCAGTGGCCCATCTTCCCATATTTTCAATATGGCCGCTCTAGGTGCTTTGCAACCTACCCGAAACTGGTTCGCGATGACCCACTGTTGGGTCCCGACTCACAGTTTAGGAACCACTGCGTTAAAACATTCTCCCAGAATAACACCAGTTTTGATCTTCAAAGCAGATGTCTAGGGCTGCTGATTAACAAAAACAAACAAATCAACCAGGAGATCCAAATAATGGATTTCCAACTCTTGTCTGTTTGTTGGCGGTTAGTCAGAGAAACTTGGAGGGGAATGTACAGGGAGTCAGAGGCAGCCAGCAAGAACAGATTGCCTTGCATTCTGTGCAAGTTTTGTGATGCTCCTCACTTTTCACAAGCTGGTCGTGCCCTGCATCTTTGTTTCTGATGTGACAAAAGGCAGCTTATGAGGGCCATGATATCAGAAGGCCATGTACTGCCTCAAGTTTGGCTTAAGATAACAGATTTCTGCAGCATTTCATAAGAGCCTAAAAAGCCATCAGGTTCCTAGGATCTCAGAGTTGCTGTTCCTGTCCTCTTTGGTCTGGTCAGTTTCCTGCATGGGCAGGTCTTCCTGGCATTTGCTTCAGGCAAGATCTCATGGGCGGGGGGGGGGGGAGAAACATTAGCTGTAAACTGGAAACTGATCCATTGGATTAAGCGATAGGATGTATTTGTGCTTCATCCAGCTTTTCAGTACACTCTTGGCATTAATAGCATCAGCTCAGTCGGCTGGAAAATAACATGGGATGGACTTTGATTTTACCAACTGCAGAGAACAATAACAGGCATTATTTTAAAAAGCGGAGCTGTTTCTTTCCACTGAGCTGCAAGGAATGAAGTATATTTTGCCCCAGCATGTAAAACAAGTATGGCTCTCAGAAGTTACGTTCACAGTGTATAGGCAACTGAGGTCTAGTCATCTTCTTTCTCCCAGATAAAATGTGCTGTCCTTTAGTGCATAATTGTAACTTGGTTACTTAAACATAACCCAGTTTCTCATGCTACCAAGGTGACAGTGAAGATCAAAATACATTTACCAAACAAAAGCAACAGGTGCAGTTGATCGCTCCCTTGAAAACAAATGTATTAAGGCTGCAAACCTGCGCATGCTAACATGGGAGTAAGTCCCATTGAACTCAGCAGGACTTCCTTCTGAATGCATGTGCCTAGGATTGCACTGTAAGTTGCTCTATACCGAGCCCAATCTTGCGTCCATTTATTTTGTCTATAGCAGTGGTTCCCAAAGTCCTACTCAGATTTTGGGAACATTTGGAGTTGCTGCAGGGGTGGGAAGGGTGTCCCAATGGCACTGCGGTGATTGTGGCACAGCAGCAATTGCAGCACCGCGGGCACCATGGGGCTTTTAAACTACTTGGATAGTCAGAGGGCCTTCAGCAGCGTTAGGGAGGCCTGCAGCCCCCTCCGCGGGTCTCCCTAAAACTAGGAGAAGCCCAGATTTGAGCTCAAAAGTGCACTGCTGGATCACTGTGGCACTGTCGGGACACCCAAAACTGGACCACTCCCCTTGAGGGGGAAATGGCCCAATTTTGGTTCCCAATGGTAGCAGGGACAAACAGATGCCCAATTGCGTCCATGGCAGGGCCACGAAACCCGCACCCCCATGAAACATCGCCCTGCCCCTGTGCGTTATCCAGCCACGCCTCCCTGCGCCCGGAATAGCTCCATTTTGGAGCAAGACGGAGGCGAGGGAAGGCGGACGGGCCAAACAGTGCGCGGGTTCGTCCATGGACTATGCGCAATGGCACCCTGCCACCCCGTTGCTGCCCGGCGCCCATGGCTTGTGCCACCCCAGGCCACACCCTTCCTCTGCCTCTGAATGGTAGGTGGTTGGGAACTGCTGGTCTACAGTGACTGATGGTGGATCTCCAGAGTTTCAGACAGGAGTCCTTCCCAACCCTCCCTGAAAATGTCCTGGAATGAACCTGGGATTTTCTGCAGGCAAAGCATGAGCATTGCTACTGAGCTAGGGCCCAAAGGTGCATTTTGGTTGATTATTTTTTATTTTTCACACTTTTATACCGCCCTGTCTTCATGAAGCTCACGGTGATGCATATGGTACCTTTCCTCATTTTGTCCTCACAACAATCCTGTAAGGTAGTTGAGGCTGAGAGTGCAATCCTAACCTGAAGTTAGGCCAGCACAGTTAGGCCAGCAAAGTTTGGCCGGCACAAGGGACCCCGTAAAATATGTTTGGACCACTCTGGGAGTCAAAGAGGCCAGCACACAGACATGCGCCATCCTCCCTGGCTCTGAGAGTGGTCCAAACGTGCTTTATGGTGGCCCTTGTGCCGGCTAAACTTTGCTGGCCTAACTGTGCCAGCCTAACTCCAGGTTAGGATTGTGCCCTCAGAGGTACTGTAGTGACTGGCCCAAGATCGTCCAGGAATCAACACAGCTAAGTGGGGAACTGAACCCAGATCTTCCAGGTCTAAGTCTAAATCCAGAACCACGACACCATGCTGGTTCTCAGGATTATGAAGTGTAATGCAGCTTTTAAAGATTCATTGGCAGCCCTAACAGAAAAATACCCCCTCCCTGGAAATATAGTGGCTATTGATACCGTAAATTCAGGATCTTGTTGCATCATTCCAGTAGTCCTCTGGTGACAAAGTATTAATTTGCCACAAGAAACAGCAAGCTTTATGCTCATGTTTGATATGTTGGGGGGGGGGGGGAGGGAGCAGAATCACACCACCTGCCCTTCCCTGTTCATTAGGACAGAGTAGCAAACGGGGTCTCTAGGTATGCGCAAAAGTACCATCAGTGTTATTGCTGGATTGCTTTGGTAAGTGATTGTACTGCTTAATATCCAGAAGAGATTTCAAAATAGTTTATAACACAGTAAAGGCAAACACAACAATGAAACCATGAAAACAATACAAAGAAAAACCTAAATCAACAAGAACGACAAAATGAATAGGAACAAAGGGTAGTAGTAGGGCCTAACAACACAGAAATCATCAACCAAAAGCATACCAAAACTGAAAGGTCTTAACCTGCTTTTGAAAAGCCAGAAACAATGGAGTCAAAAATGCTGGGCAGCAGTTTTCAGACTTTTTCATCTCACAGCACACTGACAAGGCACTAACATTGAGAAGGCACACCATCAGTTTTTTTTGCCAATTGACAAGGCACACCATGTTGCTGGTAGGGGGCTCACATTCCCCAATGGCCCTACTAGTGTGCCTAAATTCCCGTGGCACACCTGTGGACCACTCATGGCACACTAATGTGGCTTGGCACAGTGGTTGAAAATAGCTGGCCTAGAGAATGTTGCTCCAGAACTCTGGAGGAAGAATAGAGAAGATATTGCTGAGGTCAATTACGGTTGGCTAGGCTTCTAAACATGATGGAATTTGAAGCAAATTCTGCTCAGGTGATCTAAAACTACAGTACATACAAGAATAGAGCAATCATGGTTTGAGGTACCCCAAAACAGGGGGAGGAAGTTAGCAGGGGCTGCAGGAACCAAGAGAGAATAAACTCATGAGAAGAGCTATGGGGCAAAACAGGCTTGCTTCAGCCAGGGTTGTCACCCTACTGGTTCGCTGGGCGGAGTTCCGTCCATTGCGGGGAGGGCTTCCGCGTTGATCGGCAGCGTGATCGCTGCCTCCGGTTGCGTTATGGCGAAAGCACGCCCGCTACAGCGGGCAGGCTTCCGCCATTACGCAATGGAATGCAGCGATCACGCTGCCAATCAACGCGGAAGCCCTCCCCGCAACGGACGGAACTCCGCCCAGCGAACCGGTAGGGTGACAACCCTGGCTTCAGCCCAGAGGCAGATCTAAGGGACGGCAAAGCTCTAAGTTTTGCAAGAAGCCTTACCTTGCAGTGGAAATCACTCCTCTCCTGCACTGTTTTAGCCAATCCTCACAGGGAAAAGCAACATCTTTTCTGACATCTAATCTGACATCTAGATTAGATTATTGCAATGCGCTCTACGTGGGGCTGCCTTTGAAGATGGTCCGGAAATTACAACTAGTACAGAACGCGGCTGCTCGGGTGGTTGCTGGGGCACATCGGTTTGACTCTGTCGCGCCGTTGCTTCGGCGACTACACTGGCTGCCGGTTCTGTTCCGGGCCCAATTCAAAGTGCTGGTTTTGACCTTTAAAGCCCTTTATACCTTGGGCCCAGGGTATTTGAGGGACCGCCTCCTCCCATATAATCCTACCCGTACTCTGAGGCCATCTGGGGGCCCCCTTTTGACTGTGCCGCCACCAGGAGAGGTGAGAGGGGTGGAGGCCAGTAGGAGAGCCTTCTCGGCGGTGGCACCCCAACTTTGGAATACCCTCCCCTTAGAGTTAAGAACTGCTCCCTCTTTGGCGGTATTTCAGCGGGGGCTGAAGACTTTTTTATTTCAGCAGGCTTTTAGTTGCTGACAGGCTGGCTGGCTTTTTTTGCATCCTTTTTATATCTTTGTACATTTTATGATCCATGGATTGGCTTGTATGTTTTATTTTTAATATTGTTTTTAATTGATGGAATTATTTTATTGTGTTTTAATTTTATAATGCCGCCTTGAGTGCCTTCGGGCAGAAAGGCGGCGTAGAAATTTAATAAATAATAATAATAATAATCTTGGCGTTGCTTACTGGCTACAGCAGCAAGGGAGAGGAGGGATTTACATGACAGGGTAAGGCTTCTTGCAACACTTAGAGCTTTGCCCTCCCTGTAGATCCGCCTCTGCTTCAGCCTTAACTATTTCCAGAAAAGAGTGCAGCTATGGCTAGGGCTACCAGATGCAAACTGGGACAGAGTGCCTATACCTTTAACCATTGTATAGAAGAGAGAATTTGGGCAGGTGCAGGTCATCATGGAAGGGTTTCAAAAGCTGCAGATGCCCAAATCCCCTCTTCTATACAATGGTTAAAGGTATCGGCACTCTGTCCCAGTTTGTATCTGATAGCCCTAGCCATAGCACCAAAACAGGACTTCATGATTAAATTGTGTAGTCTGTTCACCTTATTCAAACTGAGAAGGCAATTCTTGCTCATCAGTCAGAAGATCTGACACAAAGCAATGGACACGAGCCATCCACCTTATGATTTGCTCACTTCACGGTTTGGCAGGTTTTTTTTATTTCTGAAGTCATGTTAAGTTTGCTGTTGCTAAAAGGGACTGTAAGAGACCTCCAAAGAACCGAATACCAACATAGCACAAAAGACACTTTGAGAGGAAAATACCTTTTGACTAACCATTGATGTGCACAGCTATCCAAATGCAGTAAGTGTATTCAAAAAGGCCCATTCATTTCAGCTGTGATCTCAGAAGAACAATTCTATTGTAGTGAGTGGGAAGCTTTTCAATAGGCAAATACCGTACAACCCTGGAATAGGTCTTTGGGCAGAAGTAAGTCCACTTCTCGTCCTCATTGTTGTATACTACTCAGTATAGTAGAGGTTGTGCTTGCTGCACAAGCAGCTCCTAAATGCCTCTTTTAAGAAACTGATTCGATTGTGAGTTTAACTATAATTTCTATTGCACACTTCTGAATGGCTTACATTTAGGATCAGGATATGAAAGGGGGTAGAAATAGGTCAGGTGAAGGTTTTAGTCCTCCACCAATGCTGAGTGAGGGCGCAATCCTAACCTGGAGTTATGCCAGAACAATTATGCCAGCAAAGTTCGACTGGCACAAGGGCCACTGTAAAGCGTGTTTGCAGGGCTGGCCTTAAGCCAACGTGACCAATGTCATCACATTGGGCCCCGCACTTTGGAGGGACCTGCGCTAGCGCAGTGCGGATATCACCTACTGCTGCAACCGGGATCTCTATGGGCTGTAAGCAGTAGTGTCATCCGGCAACGAGCTGCCGGAACGCTAGGCGGGACTTACCGCTTGATTGACAGGCTGTCCGTGTCGCCGCCTGCCCGCCCGCCGCGTGGGATCCCTCCGGTTGGCGCGCCCCTCTGCTGCTTGCCCAGGCACCCGGCGCGCCCCCAGGCAAGCGGGCACCCCCTCCGAAGCCAGGGGTGCCCATGCGGCGGGCGGGCAGGCGGCAACACGTCACGGACGGGCAGCCAATCAGGCGGTAAGTCCCGCCTAGTGTTCCGGCAGCTCATTGCCAGATGACACCGCTGGCTGTAAGTCAGTGGGATGAGCAGGGCAGCTTTACCTTGGGCCCTCCCACCTGCCCTGCCTCCAAACTGACCAAACTGGGCCTCCTGGAGCAGTTGGCAGTGATGTCATAATGTCCCCATCAACTATTTCCAGGTGCTGCACAGGCACTTTTCTTGGTGAGTGGGGACACCACGGGGAGGGGGCAAGAACGCCCCACATTAGGTCCTGCCACTCCTAGAGCCAGCCCTACATGTTTGGGCCACTCTCAGGGTCAGGGAGAATGGCACATGTGTGTGCTGGCCTCTCTGACTCTGAGAGTGGTCCAAACATGCTCTACAGTGGCCCTTGTGCCAGCCAAACGTTGCTGGCCTAAGTGTGCCAGCCTAACTCCGGGTTAGGATTGTGCCCTGAGAGAAAAGGATTTGAATGCAGAAGTGGTTAGGGCTGTGGAGAAAAGGGCTAGTCCTTTCTGTTTTGCTTCGTAGGTGAAGGCGAATTAAAATGGGACTCATTCTAACCTTGCATGCTGGTTCCTGTAAGAAACATTATTTTCTGCACAGTGTTGGTGCTCATTAATTGGGAATAGGTAGCTGGGAAATGTATTTGTTCACTCTGGCTTGTTTTTTTTTACCTCTTGAGTTGTTGCTCCACATTTCGGTATTGTTTTTATTACACAACACTTTTTAACAGCTTGTGCTTCACGGGGCTCTTTTTCTTTCTGCCTCTGTCACTTGTATTTGGTTGCAGCTTACTGAATCGGGTGCCAAAAAATGCCTTCTGAAGCCTTAGCGGTTTATTACCGTAGGCCAGTAAACAGCCAACTGCCTCGCCCAGAGTACAGACACGAGCTTTATACTACTGGCAACTTGGGACGTTTAACTCTGTTGTCATGGCAGGAATCTGCTGGGTTTTATTTCACTGTCCATTAGCTGAAGCATTGCCAGGGGAGCGCATTTGTGACTGCTGAATGCATTTCAGTCACAGAAATGCTCAGCTGGAACTGAACGGAAGGGATGTGTGTGTCCGAGCAGGCTGGTTTTCGGCGTGCCCTCTCGACTACCCAATACTGGACCACTAAGTGGCTGTGACAAATCTGAGCCTCCTCCTGCCTTAGGGGTCTCCCAAGAGCAAGAAGGGAGTTTCAGTAAGAGGGAGGGAGTAGAGGTGGTGTCATCCAGCCTTGCAGGGCTTTTCCATTGCTTGGGATGGGATGGACCCAGGAAGGAAGAGGAACCGGTATGGGAATTTTGTGACTGCAGAGAGAGCTTTGCTCCCACCTGTTTCTGCATTGTAAAGTGTTCAACACTAGGAAGGCTGCAAACTGGAGCTCCCGGCAGTCATGCTCAGCTGCTACCACCAAATGTTTCCTTATTTGCCTGTTGAGTGGGTGGAGGAGCAGCCACTCATCTGTACACTTGGGGAACGTGGGGGCCCAGTGCAGGGATTTGCCCAGCCCCCCCCCAACATGGTGCTATCATGCAGGGTCCGCCCAATATCTCCTGGCATCTGGGGTGGCATGCCAAATACTTCCCCCTTTCCTGATGATGTGCCAGGCTCTTCTCCTCCCACTCGCCAATGCTCAGCCCTCTCCCAACCTTCACACTTCCTTTCTGTATCTCCCTTCCTTTCCCAATCCAGCGAACAGAGGAAGGAGCAGTGGAGGCGAGCTGGTAAACAGAAATGGGTGCCCTCCACCAGTCTGAGGCCTGAGGCATGCCCATCAGTTGGCCTCATGGATGGGCCGGCCCTGGAGCCAGGGTACAGTGTTTGGGGGGGGGGAATAATTGGACCATGCACAATAACAATTGTGATCCTGAGAAGTCCATCTAGTCCTAGGCCAAAGAAAATATTGAAAAAGCCGACTTGTGCAGACCAGGTGGGTGGAGTTGGGAGCACTTGAGTACTTTGCAGGGCAGGGGGAGGGAGCACCAGAATGGTTTTTGTTCTTAAAACAACCAACCAACCAACCAACCAACCAACAACAGGTACTTATATACCGCTTTTCAACACGAAGTTCACAAAGCGGTTTACAGGCAAATAGTAATAATAATAAAATTAAATGGCTCCCTATCCCAAAGGGCTCACAATCTAAAAAAAAGGCAAACCACCAGCAACAGCCACTAGAAAGACTGCGCAGGGGTGAAGAGGGACAATTACTCTCCCCTTGCTAAATATAAGAGAAACACCACTTGGAAAAGTGCCTCTTGCGCAGTTAGCAGGTGTAAAACAAGCATCACATACTTAAATGGAGGCTGTCAGGTCAAAAATTGAAAGTCAATTTCCCCTACATCCTATCTGGGGCACAGCACTGCTCCAGGTGGGGCAGTGCACCTACTGGCCCTACCCTTGCTACAGCCCTACCCCATGATAACCCTGTTCCTTCTGCAGATCTGGGAGATTGAATCCTGGCCTATCGAGGCTGCAGTACCAGCCTTCCTGGAGCATCGAGGCAGCTCACTCCCAAGGTCCAATTCTTGATGTGCCTTGCATCAGATTGGGCTCTTCCCACTAGACTGGGCTCTTCCCAGTTGCCTGGATTGAGGAGTTTGATTGATTGAGCTGCTTACCGTGACATCCCATGGCTCTAACACCATTTTGGAGCAAAGATTAAAAACGATCAGCCCAGCTATTGCGATGTTGAAGTCTACATTACGATTTTGCTCGTAATAGGAATTTTGCATTCCTGTAGTCGATGCAATTTTACACGGACACGGACACGGGTTTTACATGCAATTTTACATGGCAATTTTACACGGACACGGGCTAGGGCCCAATTAAAAGCTTATTCCAGAGCAGTGGTGGCGGCTAAGAGGGCACACCTCTCTGCCACCATTGCATCTGCAGAGAACCGTCCGGCTGAGCTCTTCCGTGTGGTCCGCAGTTTTTTACATCTTGCCCCCCTTACTGGTAGGGAGGAGCACACGGAGGCTCGCTGTGACGAGTTCGCTAAACACTTTGCAGACAAGGTCGATCAGATCTGGCATGACTTGGACGCCGCTGTGGGCATATCTAGTGATGTCCCCGGGGAACCTGTCTATCCTATGATTTGGGATTCTTTTCAGCTTGTAGAGCCTGAGGATGTGGACAGGATTCTCTGGAGTGTGAGACCTGCTGCTTGCCCGCTCGACCCTTGCCCGGCATGGCTAATTAGAGCTGCCCGGGGAGGGCTGGCCGAGCGGACAGGGAGGGTGGTGAATTCATCTCTGAAGGAGGGGGTGCTCCCGCCTGCTTTGAAGCAGGCGATGGTTCGCCCCCTCCTGAAGAAGCCCTCCCTGGATCCCACAAATTTAAACAACTTTCGGCCAGTATCTAATGTCCCATTTCTGGGCAAGGTGATTGAGCGGGTGGTGGCGTCCCAGCTTCAGAGGGTTCTGGAGGAAACGGATTATCTGGACCCATTCCAATCTGGCTTCAGGCCGGGGTTCGGGACGGAGACTGCCTTGGTCGCCTTGGTGGATGACCTGCGCCGGGGGATGGACGGGGGAAATGCGACCCTGTTAGTCCTGCTGGACCTCTCAGCGGCTTTCGACACCATCGACCATGGTGTCCTTCTGGGTCGGCTGGCCGGGTTGGGGCTTGGAGGCACTGTTTTGAAGTGGTTCCGCTCCTTCCTGACTGACAGATCCCAGAAGGTGGTGCTGGGGGACGCTTGCTCGGCACCCCGACCTCTTAGGTTTGGGGTGCCGCAAGGTTCCATCTTATCCCCCATGCTGTTTAACATCTACATGAAACCGCTGGGAGAGGTCATCCGGGGGTTTGGAGTGGGGTGCCATCAATATGCTGATGACACCCAACTTTATCTCTCCTTTCCCCCTGATTCTGAGGAGGCGGTTGAGGTCCTGGATCGCTGTCTGGAGGCCGTTGGGGGCTGGATGCGGGCGAACAAGCTGAAATTAAATCCGGATAAGACAGAGGTGCTTTTGATTCGGAAATCCACAGCTCGGGTATTGGACTATCGTCCTGCTCTGAATGGGGTCGCACTTCCTCTGAAGGAGCAGGTTCGCAGCTTGGGGGTTCTCCTGGATTCACAGCTACACCTGGAGTCCCAGGTGGCGGCAGTGGCCAGGGGAACCTTTGCTCAGCTTTGGCTGATCCGCCAGCTGCGGCCATACCTGAGCTGTGCGGACCTGGCCACAGTGACCCATGCCCTAGTGACATCTAGATTAGATTATTGCAATGCGCTCTACGTGGGGCTGCCTTTGAAGACGGTCCGGAAATTACAACTAGTACAGAACGCGGCTGCTCGGGTGGTTGCTGGGGCACGTCGGTTTGACTCTGTCGAGCCGTTGCTCCGGCGACTACACTGGCTGCCGGTTCTGTTCCGGGCCCAATTCAAAGTGCTAGTCTTGACTTTTAACGCCCTTTACGGCTCGGGTCCGGGGTATTTGAGGGACCGCCTCCTTCCATATAATCCAACCCGTACTCTTAGATCATCTGGGGGGGGGCCCTTTTGACTATGCCGCCACCAGGAGAAGTGAGCGGGGTGGCGGCCAGGAAGAGGGCCTTCTCGGTGGTGGCCCCCCAACTCTGGAACAGCCTTCCCCTAGAATTGAGAACTGCTCCCTCTTTGTTTACATTTCGGCAGGGGCTGAAGACCTTTTTATTCCAAAAAGCTTTTAACTGTTGACAGGCTGGCTGGCTGGTTATTATGATCCACGGGTCTTGTTTTTTAAATTGTTTTTAAATTGTTTGTGTTTTTAATCATGACTGTTATTGTTGTTTAATACTGTTTTTAACTGTTTTTAATGTTAATTGTTATACTGTATTTTTAATATATATATTGTAATGCCGCCTTGGGTGCCTCCGGGCACAAAAGGCGGGGTAAAAATCTAATAATAAATAAAATAAATAAATAAATTTTGTAACGTATGAAATCGATTGTTAGGCTAATAAATATAAATTGCTTTTAATTACACTTTTAAATTGTTTTTAGTTATTTCGGTGGAATTCAAAGTGGTGGGTCGCGCTCCACCATTGAAAGAGAAAAAGGGCCATTTCCCCTTAAGGGGAGTGACCCAGGAATGGGTGCACCGACGGTGCCGCGGTGACTCAGGGGCATGAAGATGTACCTGGGGGCTGCATGAAGCCTTCATGCGTATCATGAAGCACCGCATACTTGATGGTGTGCTTAGACTGTGGAAGCTGGAGAAAGGGAAGGAATTGGTTAAAAGGAATGGCTTGGCACCAAGCTGGGCAGAATAGCCTTCCACAGTTGCAGACTGTTGGCGGTTTAGGAGGAAAACAGCCTCGATGCCTTTGGCCTTTTGCAGGCTTGGAGCCAGGGCGAATGGGAGCTTCACAACACAAGAGCATGGGAAGGAAAGCCAGGACCCAGGCTGATCTGACACAATCACATTCGTCATACCACCTCTAGCTATGCTCGCTTGTCAAGAAAAGCTCTGTGCTCCTAAAATACCAACTGGATTGGTATTTCCTATTCTACCACCCTAGGCCAAAAGGGCTCTTGTCTTGCCTCCAGTGGCACAACGCGCCAGTGTGGAAAACGTGACTCATGTCTTCGCTCACTGCACCCCCTGCCCAACTCGCCTCTGCTGCCTCGCTGCAATGAACTCTTGTTTCCTTACATTATTATTCCTCTTCTTCATTTGAACGGAGGGCAGAAAATAACAGATGATGGCTGCGATGGCATGACTCCCCATGTATCTTTCGTCCTAATGGGATTCTTGGAGGACTGCTGTACATATTGCAGGCATCACTCTCCCCGTCACTGCGCTGATGACAAAAAATAGCTGCCATGGTTAAGTAGCTTCCTGTTTGCGCTCAGCTTGCGCCTCGCTCCAAGACATCCTGGTGGTGGGGCCAAATTGATCAATTTCTAATTAAGCACTAAAACACCTGGCTCTCCCGCAGTAAGGTCAGCGGAAGTCTCTCTTGCAGAGTGAATCCTTCCTGGCCCCCTGCCAGCCTTTCAAGTGCATCTCGGGCAGTGCTAAGGATTTATGCACTTCATTGCCTGTCATTTTCTACCCTGGAGGAAGCAAGCCTCTAAATTGAATTATCACAAAGAAATCAATTGCAGATCAAACCTCTGTGAAATTATAATTGCTTTAATGATCTGTGGGCTGGAAAGAATGGAAGATGGGAGGGGGAGAAGGAGTACTGTAGTTATCGCTGTACCACTCACACAACTCATATCAGGACCTCTCTTTGTTTGGGGGGAAAATTAAAACCTCCTAATTATGCATTAATTTTGCCTTCTATTAATTTTCCATTTTTAATATTCCAAGGGCCCCTTCCCTTCCTTTGACTAATGCATCTGCAGTGCAGGATTCTGGATTCTGGGAAGCGCTGTGGTTATCAGAGGGTAGTCACACCAGACTTGATTTTATTTAAGCCTAAGTAGCTGCCATTTTGATGAAAATATTCTAGCAGGAAATAAAATGGAAAAGATACATGAGCCTTTATGACTCATCCAAAATGTTATCAGCAGCCTGCTTTAGCCTCTAGCCATAAACCACTTAGGTATAGTGTGTCTGCAGAGACTCTAATTAGAACTGACATTTTGACAAGTCTATAGGAAAAAACAACAACCATAACAACAAAAAATGAAGCCAATGCAACATTTTGAGTAATTTAAAAATTATCAGTGGCAAGGGAACCACAGGGGCCGACAAGGAAGGATTCGGCTGTGATAACCTGCATCCTCACCCTGCAAAAGAGTTGTTAATTAAAAAACATTAAAAGGTGGCGCCCAGCCTTCCTCCTTGATTAATTGAATGTCTGAAGAGGGCTCAGGATTTCCTGCATTATGTATTGGGGTGAACACAGCTGACATAGCTATGACCAAAGCTGAATGGACATGCATGGAATTAATTTTTCTTGTTTTGCATTCTAAGGATCCTGCTCATCAAGCAACAGGCAACGGCTCTACTAAAAAAAGAAAAGAAAAAAACACCCTCTTTGCTAGGGAAGGAATCCAAGATGCCATGGGGGATAAGAGCTGCATTGATTTATACCATTGCCAGCAGCAAGCATGTTCACTGTTCTGTTGGGGGTGCAGGCAAGAACATTCCATGAGTAAAAATGAATGAGGCGGGAAAAATCCCCTGAGCCAAGCTACTACGTACATATACTGCGCACACACATTCACACTGATGGGTGGAGTGGGCAGATGGTGTACTGGGCAGCAATACAAATCTAGACTTTCAATCCATGATTTACACTGGGACCATGCTCTGCCCCAGGAAAGAAAGAGCTACAGCCATAAAGATAGCACCTCTCAGGGAACTAGTGCAGGGCAGGGAGGTACTAGCGATAATTGGCTGCATCCTCTCCCTTCCCAGGAAATGGCTTTTATTTACCCACACTCTTCCTTTGCAGATGCAACAAGTGCAGTGCCTGCTATATAGTTCCAGCATGTCACAGTGCTTGTCGGCCACTGATCCTCTCAGATCCCTAGAGCTGTTTTGTGGGGTCAGGAAATCTGACCCCACAAAAGCTGACCTGTACATCTCTTCAGCCAGCAAACTTTCTTCTTCTTCTCTTGTTTTGAGCTGATTTTCCTGCTTGCTCTGTTCTGGGCCCCAGACTTGCTTCCTAAATCATGTGTTCAGATGCTAATCCAGATTATGAGTTTAATCAACATGGCATGTGGCAAGGAAGCAGGCAGCTTGTATTATTGTGACCAAAGGAAGGAGGTGTCGAATAGAGAGCCAGCAGTTGATAGAGAGGAAGCAACTCTTTCACTGTCTTGCATCATGAATTATGGACGTCAACTGCATGGACGGTCTGATTGTCAGAATATTATTTATTTATTTATTTATTTATTTATTTATTTATTAAATTTTTACCCCGCCTTTCCGCCCGAAGGCACTCAAGGCGGCATTACAAAATCAAAATTAAAAACAAATAAAATACATCATAATAAAAACAGTAATTAAAAACAATATAAAAATACAATATAAAAGTACAATAAAAAATACAATAAAAAATTCAATATATCACTGAATTTAAGGACCCAGCTAAACAGGACAACAAACCAATCATTCATTCACACAAAATACTGGTTAGTTGAAGGTAGTTGTTTTTCCCAACCACAGTTTTGAATTGTTCACTTTTGTGAACTTGTTCACAGGGGTGGAACTAACAGGGGGTCCAGGGGGTCACATGGTCCTTGGCACGGCCACCACCCACCGTCTGGAGCCAATCCTGCCTGGAGCCCTGCCAAGGGCCAGGCAAGCCATGTGCAGCATCTGCAGGCCCTTCAAAGGATTACTGCAGTCTTCAGGAGGCCTTTAACCATTACTTCCGGTTTTCAGCAGAATAGGGCTGCCCTAGAGGACCATCCAGGAACTGCACATAGTGCAAAATATGGAAGTTGGCGTGGTCATGAGGGCATAGCGGTTTGACTCTTTCAAAGTATTGCTTCTAGGATTGCACTGGCTGCCAATTTGTTTCCAGATGCAATTCAAGATGCTGTCCTTGACCTTTAAAGCCCTTCAGACCTTGGGAACAGGATATTTGAAGGACTGCCTTCTCCTCTGCGTGAACATCTATCCTCTGAGGTCATCTGGGTGGGCTCTCCTCTGTGTGCTACCACTGATTGAGGCTATGTTGATGACAACAGTGAAAAGGGCTTTTCTCCCAATTGAGTTGAGAACTACCAAAGCAGTTCTACATGAAATCTGTGGAAACACTATTATTTTGGACTTTTGTAACTCAGTTTTCCCCGAAATATCTATTTGGGCTCCATCTAATGCCGTTGTAAACAGCCATTGCTCTTGGAATGCTAAAAAATTTCACTGATGTACAGCATCCAAATTTGCTACACAGTATCGTGAAATGTATAGTTTCAAACTATGTGCCCTGATTTAGGAGATATGCATTTGATTCATCGTTCTGTGAACAGCTTACTGTGTGACCCTGAGCCCATAATTTCATTTTGCTCTGCTCAGGTTTCCTGGGTTCTACAACATCATGCACCCTATTGTCAGTCATTGCTGTCAATCAAATGTGCTGGAAACAGGGTAGACTGTATATGTGAAAGCCCATTATTGTCAATGAGACATTTCTCATTGTCTTGAGGGTGTTTGGTTAGTGCTTTGGAGTGATAGATTCGCCTTCTCTGAGTGCATTCAAGACAATAAAGAGAACAAATTAAGCAATAAAGTAAAGGCAAGGCAATGTTAGGGCAGAGGACTGTCATTTGCTGTGTATATGCACCAAGAATCATGGCCAACATCTTTGGCAGATGCTTCAAAAACATTATTGTATTTGAAATGAACTTGTTAACTGATAACATTTCTGGATTATGGACCATCTCAATTACAATAAGCAATGCAAGAAGCTCTGTTGCTATTGGTCATGCCTTGATCTCCACTCTCTAGTCACTGAGTTCAGAACTGTTATTGAAGAATACCAGAAATACTGAGAATCAGAAGCTGGAGAATATCAGCAATGGAACAAGGAAGCAACATATACATATACTGAAAATATTTCTCTGATTGTACTATTGTACTACCTTAGATGGAGGCTGCTTCAGGATATGGATTTCGAACATCAGTAGAAGTGAAATCTTTTTCTGTTTTAAAATAAGGAAGAAAAAGTTGCCTACAGGCTGGTGAAGGTGGCAGATACAGTGATTTGAAGATTATGCTGAATATGTAAGTTGCTTCAACAGCTACTCTAGGGTAGTGCCGTGTTGACAAGAGCCCCCCAGCACAGTGCATTCATGCATGTGCATGCTTCAGCACAAAGCTACCCGTGAAACTTGGAAGCCCTCCTCTGGGAGCCCTGCCATTGGAGATGAGAGACTTCTCTCTTGGGATGCCCAGTTACAGTTTTCCCCAGGGCTTCCAGGCACCAGCTTGGATTCCCTCCAGCAGCAGGCAGAGACCTCTTTGTTTTCCCAGGTCTTTTTATTGCTTGAACTTTTCCCCTCTTGAATTAGAACAGTGGTTCCCAAACTTACCATGGTCACAGGGCCTTTTTTTTTTATCTCTTGGGCACTGCCATCTTGGACTACATGAGATCTTGCATGATCCAAGACGACAGCACCTAGTAGAGCTTGGAAAACCACCCAGAAAACCCTGCCAGCACCCCTGCAGGTTGGGAACGACTGCATGGGAGAATTTTTGTTTTTTGCTCTTTTAGTCTGTGGTTTATTATAGTTTAATGCTTTGGGGGGATTATTGTTTTTCCTGTTCAATTTTGTATGCAGCCCTGGTAACATTTGTACTATACTGAAGAGGAAGGCATAAACATGCGATTTTTTAATTAATTACACACTCTGCCACTGACAGTGCTTTGCTATGACATATTGGGTGCTGGCAGTTCTCTCTCTCTCTCTCTCTCTCTCTCTCTCTCTCTCACTCACTCACTCACACACACACACACACACACACACACACACACACTATCCAGAGTCCAGACCAAACACCCTTCTATGTTTCCTTGACGTTAGAGTTGAGGATAAAAATATCCACTATGGACAGTCTGGGAGGACTATTATTCATGAATTCACATGTTTTATGAACTTTGCATTGAACAAATGATCCAAAAACAAATAAGGTAACCAAAATTAGAAGTCAATATGCCAAGCTCAGCCAACACAATATAAAGTGCAAGGGGAAAGCACTCTTCATCTCTGCTTTAATTGCTATGCTATCCTGGCTCCCACTCCAGAAGGCAGACAAATGTTATTTCCATAACAAAGATGAGCAAATGTAGCAACTGAATGAAGAATCATTAGACATTTGTTATGCAATTTAAAAAAAAAAAAGACTAGGAATGAATGGACCTTTACAGATTTGGAAAGATCAATGTAAGTTTGCATAAAGAGCTCTTCTCTAAAAACCCTCAACATTTTGGAGATTAGGATATATGGTGTGTCTTCTTTAGAAATGGCTGCCCTTTGGAGCATCTTCTTCAAAAGCAGAGGGCAAAGAAGGAAACATTATAGATTGTGGCATTCTGAAGTTGAGAAAGCCAAATGATGCTTCCTTCACAAACCAAGATTAAAATCTAACAATAAATTCAACAATATTTGTCACCCCTTTCATTTCACACCAAATCTGCCAAATAGCTGCTTCCCATCTCCCAGTTCCTATTATAGGGCTGTGTGGGCCAGCCATTTTGAAAGAGAAGCCAGTGCCCGAACATAAGAAGAGGCCTGCTGGATCAGGCCAAAGGCCCATCTAGTCCAGCTTCCTGTATCTCACAGTGGCCCACCAGGTGCCTCAGGGAGCACGCAAGACAACAAGATACTTGTCAAGGGGAATCAGGACAGAATAAGCAAGGACCCGAGCCTCTCTCTTCATCCAATGGTGAATATCTTATATAATCCAATGGTGAACTTATATCTAGGTTCTCCCTAGACTTTCGCCACTCTCAAGGATCAGGAAGCAGAACAGGCCTGATGTTGTCAGAGAGAACGTTTTAAGCTCCACAACTGAGAACTTTCACTATTTGGTTCTTTAATGTAAAAAAAAAAAAAACGAGATGGGGGGGAGTATTTCAGTACATAAGATTTGCCCTGCTGAATCTGATCAAATCTAATGCAATACCCTGTTTCCATTGTATATGTACAATGCTATCCATTGGTACAAAGTACAAAGCTATCCGTTGGTTTATCTCCTTCAGCAAAGGCTACACCAATTAACAATGACTTTCCAGGGTTTCATTCAGGGGTCATTGGCCAGGTTGGAGGTTTCAAGGATTGAGTCTAGGACCAGGGCCGACTCCAGGAGTGGTGAGGCCCAATGCGGGTGGTGGTGACATGACGAAATTTTTGGCTGTGTAGAGGCAGGGGCAGGCAGGAGGGCCCAAGGTAAAGCTGCTCTGCTTACCCCACTGACTTACAGCCCATAGAGATCCCAGCAGGTGATATGCTTACTGTGCTGGTGCGAGGGCCCCCAAAGCACGAGGCCCATTGTGATGACATTGGTCACATTGGCTTAAGGCTGGCCCTGTTTAGGACCTTCTGTATACAAGGCAAGTGCTGTACCATAAACTACAGACAGACATAAGATGACTGGTTGATCACTAATTAGAACTAAAAGGAAGTTTCCGGAAAACACACAAGATAATGAAAATGCTAACATTCTGAGGCTATTAGCAGTAGCTGAATCCATCCATCAGCGTCAATCTATGACCAAATTTCCATAAAAGTAATAAAGTCTTCGTGGACAGAGCCAGGACGAATTCCCTTGAAGTGCTAATTCCATCCCAATTAATCACAAAGGGCATTTATTGCTATAAAATTATTCAGGTCTTACGTGTGTAAAGCAGACAGTTATTTGAGTTTCTTATCCGAATGCCAAGCAGAGGATGCAATATTTTTTTTAATCTTCCAAAACAAGCATTTTATGCAGTCTGTGTAGTTGCAATGTATTCAGCTTTTCCAATCGTTATGCAACTTAAACAATTTTTTTTGAACGCTTAATGTCATGTGATGATTCTGAAACCCGATATCATGTTGAACAAGCATCTTGTGAATTTCTAGAAATATTTCATTATGGCAATTTCCAGGGGCAATCGTGTGGAAGTTTGATACCACAGTTGTTGATTCTGTTACAAAATGTTAGACACTTCACGATTACTGGAGAAGAGTGGGTTTTCTGGCAAATCTGACCTATGGAAGGTTTGCCTTCCTTCTGCTGTGATTGGGTGAATTTAACTTTTGGCAAAATCTTGGGCTAGACATGATATAATTATATACAGACGTTTTGTGCACGTGCCAATAAGCTATGTGTTACTAATAAATGCATACAAAATACAGGGTGTCCACAAAGTCTCTTTACAATTGCAAAAAATCACGAAAAATGCAAATGATGAGATGTGTTAATGATATCACGCCCCTAGATTTCTTTCTGTGGGGCAACGTTAAGACATCGTGTACAGAACAAAGACACGGGACATTACTGGCCGTTGCCACCATTGATGAGACTATGCTACAGCGAACATGGCAGGAAATCGATTATCGCCTTGATGTGCTGCGTGCAACCAATGGTGCACATATTAACTGACTTATTAATTAATGCAAAATAAACTTCCTAATATTGTATACTTTCCTTACATGTATCTCTTCATTTGTTTTTGTAATGCAAGTCTGATATTGAAAAGAGACTTTGTGGACACCCTGTACATTCTAATATATATTTGGATCTTGCGGTCTGCATGGAATCCATTCCCTGATCTGCTATGGATACCAAATCTCGCAGATAATGAGATCTGCGGGTCATGGGAAGAGTCTTCCAGTCGTGTCTGGGAGGGGGGCCTTCAGAGGTGGGGAGGCTTTGCACGGCCTCCCCCGGGCCCCAGAAGGCTTCTGGAAGGCCGCCGAAAGTCACTTCTGGTTTCAGCTGGAAAGCAGTTCTTCTTGCTCTGTCCGTGGACATCAGGTTTCCCTGGTTTGCAAAATCAGGAGTATTTGAGTGCAAAACTGTGCTTCTGCGCAAGCTGCCACTGGCAGCAGTGGCTGCCAGAAGCCTGTTGCCGTTGCAGAGAGATACAAACATTATCCTTTTGGGAGACACTGAGGGAGAAAAGTAAGGAGGGAGCAGATTAGTGGGAGCAGTGCATGATGAATCAGCTACGCAGGGGGCTGCATGCGTTTGTCTACCTCACAGTGCTGCTGAGCCGAGACTACAAACTGGGTGTTTAGTTCAGCCAGACACACTGAGGGTTGGAGCTGCCTTTTCAGCCTGCCTTGTAATGCGAGTGCAACAGACTGGGGGTGGGGAGAAGGCTTTGGGGCAATGGACATGGAGCACACGAGCTCTTGCACACACGTTTTTCCACACAAACCTCTCCTCCCTTTGCAGCACAGCCTTGGCATGTCTTTCTCTATAGCAGCAGCAGTTTGGTGACTTCGTCAGTCAGGCACCTCTGGGAAGGACATTCCATGGCCTATTTGGCACTTGGAGCCTGACTCTTGCTGCCTTGGGTCACATTTCAGCGCAGCAAGCAAACACACCTAGCTCCCTTCATTCCAATTATTTCCAGGAAGAAATACAGAAGTACCAAGTACAACAGAACCAAGAAGTACAACAGAACCAAGGTCGGCTTGCCTCAGCTAAAAAAAAAAAGGTAACAGTTTTTTTGTAGTCAACAGCCAATAGGTCAAGGGAGCCGCAGATCGAAAAAGTTTGGGAACCACTGACTGAAGAGCTATGCACACTTTCTTGGGAGTAAGCCAAGAATGAATCGAATGGGAGCGCAATTAGGATTGCATTAGGCCGGAGTGAGGCCGGCACAGTTAGGTCAGCAAAGTTTGGCCAGCACAAGGGGCACCATAAAGTATGTTTGGATCACTCTCGGAGCCAGAGAGGCCAGCATACAGACACGCCATCCTCCTTTACTCCGAGAGTGGTCCAAACGTGCTTTATGGTGTCCCTGGTGCCAGCCAAACTTTGCCGGCCTAACTGTGCCAGCCTAACTCCAGGTTAGGATTGCAACCTGAGACTTATTCCTGAGCAGATATGCATAAGATGGGGCTGTGATGCCACAAACATTCCCACCCACTATTCACAACTCCTGCCATCTCTCTGTATTGCCACTAATTAAAGGTATAAATACCTATGCTCCCACTTCACTGCAGGCCATTCTCAGTAACGCTTCAATTGATCTCCAAACATTTACCAGTTGAATATCCCTTATCCAGAATTCCAAAATACGGAATATTCCAAAATACGGAGCACTATTTTTTCTTTACTTGTATGCCTAAAGAAATAAAAATCACAAACAGAGTTGCATGCACAAAATTATTTAAAATATTGTATAAACTTATCTTCCAGCTATGTGTAAAAGGGTTATATGAAACACAAATGAATTTTGTGTTTAGACCTGGGCCATGCAAGTATTCCAAAATATGGGGGGAAAAATCTGATGGTCCAAGCACTAAGATGCCCAACTTGTATTTCCTGTTTGCTCTATGATTAAACAGAACATATGGAGAAGCAGGAAAATCTGCCTTCTGATCAGCACTCCTTTTCAAGTGATTTTGATGAGATGTTGGAACAGGGCCTGTTGAATTCTGAAAGAGCCCCTGCCCCATGTCCTGCAAAGCCGGAATATGGGAGGATAAGGTTAGCTCCACATAAACTGTTGCTGTTCAGTCGCTAAATCATGTCTGACTCTTTGTGACCCCATGGACCACGGCTTGCCAGGCCTCTCTGTCCTCCACTAGCTTCCAGAGTTCGCCCAACTTCATGCTCATTGCTTCAGTGACACCATCAAGCCATCTCATCCTCTGCCACCCTTACTTCTTTTGCCTTCCATCTTTCCCAGCATGAGGGTCTTTTCTAAAGAGTCCTCTCTTCTCATGAGGTGGCCAAAATATTTGAGCTTCAGCTTCAGTATTGTCTTTCCAAGGAGCAATCGGGCTTGACTTCCTGTAGGATTGACCGATTGGATCTCCTTGCAGTCCAGGGGACTCTCAAGTCTTCTCCAACACCATAATTCAAAAGCATCTATTCTTCGGTGCTCCACCTTCCTTATGGTCCATCTCTCACAGCCATACATGACTACTGGGAAAACCATAGCTTTGACTATGCAGACTTTTGTTGGCAGGGTGATGTCTCGGCTTTTTATTAAGTTGCCTAGGTTCGCCATAGCTTTCCTCCCAAGAAGTAAATGTCTTTTAATTTCATGGCTGTAATTGCCAACTGTGGTGATCTTGGAGCCCAGGAAAATAAACTCTGTCAGTGCTTTCATTTCTCCACATGAACTAGCGTGCACAAAAAGGGGCATGCTTAACATTTACAGTCTGAAAATACCACAAACCATTGAAAGCTAAGCAGGAGACCTTTAACAAAAGAAAAGACACCATCAAAAGGGAGATGTTTCTGCTGGCAGCTAGACACAGAAACATTTAATATTTTTGCATGGTAAAGCTAATGCAATGTGACATTGCTTTAAGTCCTGACTACACAGCTCCAATGAGTCATCAATAAAGCTCATTGTCACCACCTGAAGCGCATGGCAATGCTAATGCATTTCACCTGTGTGCACTTCCCCTTTAGGGCTGCTGTCTGTAGAATGCTCCTTATGGAGATCGCATGGTAATTTGGTGGTTGGGGTTCACTTTCCTTCTTTGTGCAGAGGAAAGGCTGTCAACATGAGTTTTCATAAAGAAACCAACACACATCTGACCTACATAAGAAAGCAGAGATGCAAGTGGGCTTTCATCACATTTCTCTTGGCGCACTGATATTGAGCCTTACCTGCTCCATCTATCGCTCCTTGGCGGTCAATAAATGTGCACAGGGCAGAGGGGCACAGAAGGAAGCATTTGGAAAAGCTTATTATTCAAATGCCAGCATGGGACTCTGTTCCACTGGGTCACTGCCTGTTTAAATGCATTTCCATCCCTCTTGTCAACCTGTAAAGGGGCATACTGTATTTGACCAGTGGCATTCCCAGAGGGGGGGCAAAGTGCTAAGCTTTAAGAACAAATAAGAAGAACCCTGCTGGATCAGGCCAAAGGCCCATCTAGTCCAGTTTCCTGTATCTCACAGTGGCCCACAAGATGCTTCAAGGAGCACACGAGACAACAAAATGCCTGCATCCTGTTGCCACTCCCTTGCACCTGTCATTTTGAAGTAGCCTACTTCTAACATAAGATGGTTGTACCACCCATCATGGCCTATAGCCCACGATGGACTTTTCCTCCAGAAATCATTCCAATCCCCTTTTAAAGGCACCTAGACCTGATGCCATCACCACCTCCTGGGCCAAGGAGTTCCACAGATTAATTACACGCTGGATAAAAATGTATGAAGTTTTGCAGGAGACTGAGCTCCTGGGTCAAACAGCCACTCCCCTTTGTCTTCACAGCTATTCACGGCTCGGAGAGCAAAGCCTTTCAGCCCGTTCTCCAAAACCCGAATGGCTGTGAAGACGAGGGGGTATCAAATGATATATGACAACGAGGAGGCACCGAATGATATATGACAGTGTTAAAACCACAATTTTAACAAATCACAATTTTTATATAATAGTTGTATTTTCATTTTTTTGACCATACCTTTTGATAGAATTAAGGTACTACACTCCTGTTTCTTTCATTACATTCTGCATTAAATTACCTTGCCAATGATATATACCATGATGGTATTATTCATACATACCAAGGTTTTCACAATTTTGACCTACTAATGTCAACTCAGCCTGTTGCCACCCTAAAGCTTGTTGCCTGGTGTAACTGCACCCCCCGCACCTCCTTAGCTATGCCTCTGCTGCAAAGTGCAGAAAGCAGTGCTATGTGCTTTAGAGCACAATCTAACCTGGAGTTAGGCCAGCACAAGTTAGGCCAGCAAAGGGTAGTCGACACAAGACCACTCCCAGAGAGAGGCCAGCACACAGAAGTGCACCACCCTCCCTGACTCCAAATGCACTTTACAGTGGCCCTTAGGGTGCTCTGATTTTGTTATCACTGAAAAATCACACCTCTGCTCCACATCCAACACGTCTTTCTTTTGCTCAGAAATATTACTCTGCTGAATCTTTGCCTGTTCATTACGCTGCTAATGCGCTTTTGAAAATTGCACTATAGTTGTGGAGCAGAGATCATTGGGACCTGCATGCTCAACTAAGCATTTTGAGGTTTAGGTGAGCTGCTTTGCTTTCTGTTTCTTTCTCTCTCTCTCTCTCTCTCTCTCTCTCTCTCTCTCTCGCATGCTTGCTCGCTCTCTTTTTTAATCCACCTTGAAGGAGTTTGGGGGGGGGGGCTCAAAACAGCAGAGGGAGGAAATATCTGCTTCCTGCACTCAGGAAGCCCTGATGAACTTCTGAAGAAAGGTTTGAAAGTAGCAACAGGAGTCAAACAGCACCATGATTTACACTTAATGATAAAAATGGCCCTATCTGTGAGTACCCAGAGCCTGTTCACTCAGGGAAGAGCAAAGTAATTTAAAGTACATTTTATAACATTTGCTGACAGAACAAAGAGGAAGGACTATAAGACATGATCAATGTTTTCAACGTGGTGTGGCAAGGCAGAAAATAAACAAGCAGCCAGACCTGGAAGCACAGGCAAAACCTGACAAACAAATAGCATGTTTGTCAGGATTTGTCCTGAGAAATCAGGATTTGTCTACCTAATGCACGGTGGCAGCACCTAAACTGGAGGAGCTGCCACCTGGCCACATGTTTTTATTGGAAACTGCCTTGAGTGACCATGTTGTTGGAATGACAGTTGATTGATGGAAAAAAATTAATAAGTAGTAAGTAATGCAACTAGTGCCTGCCTCTGGCACCATGACTGGAAAGTACTTTCAACCACGAGTGAATGTCCTGTGGCTGCTACTTACTTAGATGTGAAGGTGGCTATGCCACAGTTGTGCAGATTTCAAAGAGTAAAACACAATTCCAGAGCTTCCTGTGCATTCCAGTGTGCAGTTCCCTTGGAGGGGGCTTCCCGCTGGATGGAGCACTCTGTGCATCAATCCCTTTACTAGTGCAGCCTAAGTTGAAAGCAGGAAGGGAGCACTTTGTGGGCAGGATACAGCTCACATGCCTCCCCCCCACATTGCAATGATGGCTGTAATGTGAGAATACAGTGTTGCCATAGTTCATTTATTGAGCTCCCTTATATCGAGACAGTGATAGTTACGCACTGCTCCAACTAGTAGCTGCTCCAAAGCCTTTTTTCGTGGGCTCAATACCCAAGACCCTTTTAAGTCGACAGGTGAGATTGCACCTGGCAGAGGTGTACCTAGAGGGGGATCACAGCACTGAGATTTGCAAGCACCTGCTCCTTTTCCTCTTTGGAGCCATTCCCAGCAGCTAGAGCAAAACGGAGGCTATGTTGGCTCAGAAGGGCTCCAAAAAGGAGGGGGAGCGGCTGCTTGCAAAACATAGTGCTGTGACCCCCCTCTAGGAACACCTCCGGCATCTGGAACTTTTTGCTGCTGTGTTCTATCGCTTTGGTTTTGTTCTGCTATGTAGTTGGCTATGGCCAATTCCTGTGCTTATGAGCATAGTCAGAATAATCAGTTTATGAGAACTGTGGTTCACCTCTATGAGCTCACAGTTCACAGTCATCTCTGCCATGGTTTGTTTTCAAGCTCTGAAATGTCATCCCTGTATGCATCTATACAAATAACCTGTGTCTGTTATCCAGTTACTTTTGGTTTGAGAACAGTCTCTGTTTTCATCTACGAACTCTTGAAGGGTGAATTCTTGAAGCCTTGCTCCCTAAATTGCACCCCTGATTTCAGCTCGACCCTGATGGAAGTTGTGTCCTTGCCAAAATTTAGAGAGCCCTAACCGTACCTGTCCTGTAGCTCCCTCCCAGAAAGGCATTCACAGGCTGTGGCTTATTAGTACACTGGACAACCAGGCAATATTATTTACACCACATTAAAAAGATTGAACAGCTTCCTCTTGCGATACAAAAAAGCCTTCATTCCCATTTAAGATTAAACAAAAAATTCACTTTTGATGTTGCTGCAGCAGCAATGATTGTTTCTCATGTGCTTTTGATGTTGTGCAATAGAATATTAGATTCCTGCAGAAGCCCTTTCAGTGGAATTCTACCATTCAACACGCTCCTTTCCAGCTTTTTGCTTTTAGTTGATGCAGAGAGTGTTGGCTGAGAAAATGTAGGATGCTTACTGCACAGATTAATCAAAAAGGGCTTTTGAAGATTTTGAAAGAGAAAACTTTGAGGTTTTTTCCCCCTCCACAGTATAGACCCCCGGTCCTGACTGGGTAATAGTGTTGGTTATAAAATAAACTTTAAGGTCCTAGGTGGACATAATGCTTAACTATATGTTAGGCATACTACTAGAGGTTCTCTTTGACCATGGTTACGTGTTATGTGTGACTATCTAAACCATGAATTGGCTGCAAACCAGGATGTGAAACAATGGCTTGGAGACACTGCAGTGAAACTAGGCTTTGCATTTGCCATAGTTAAGTGTTATACCTGCAGCAAGCAAACCATTTTAAGGGAGCTTTACTGGTTTTCTATTGGTGACATGCAGGTAATACTGGTGTCTCTCTATAGTCTCTGTCTGAGACCAGGGCTTAGTTCAGTAATCTAAACCATGATTTCACTAACAAATGGGATTTTAATAAAGATTAAGGCAAAAAAAATTTTTAACAATGGTTAAATATAATAGGTTATACTCAAAGATTTCCTTTCTGCATCAGAAGGAGCCCTCCTCCACTGGAAGGTCTATTAGAAAAAGGAAATCTCTGGGTTCAACTTTGTTTATACCAAAGTTGTATACACCTGCTTAGTACAACACAGACTGAAACAGAGCACAACACTTATGCATGCACAAGAAGCACGTATACAATAAGTATACGTTACCAAAAACAGTGAAAGGCAGCTTTTATGATAACCCAGATTTAAGATTTCCATGTCTGATATGGAAGAGATTGCAGGGGGAATCATATCCCCGCTTCTCTAAACCAGGACATCATGTCTGCAATGCGGCTAGGCCAACATTCTGCAAGCAAAATCTGTCATCAAATGGAATGTAGCATAATGATACTTTATTATAGGGTGCTAAGAGAAAAATAGATGTATAGATTTCCGAAGTATTTTTACACATTTGAATGGTTGCAGGCTGCTTCTTACAGCCTCATTCCTTGTAATGGAATCTGCACGACAATGAATCCACCAGAAAAATGATCTTCCTTCAATGACATAAGCAAAGAAGCAGAGAACCATTTCCATAGCATAGCTGAGGCATCACTCAAGAAATGACAGATATAGGGGCAAGCACACACCCCTCCCCGTTCTCCACTACCACCAAGAAAGTGCAGCATCAATCTCCAAAGTACAATAAAGAAAAAGCACCCAGCTAGGAGAAATCCATTTTGCAGAAAATAACGCCAACTGCGCTAGCAGGAAAGCCAAATTGTGTTATCAAAACTCTGAAAATTGACTAACTTTGCATAAGGTCATTTGCTTTTGGTGGTACATTCCAGCTACAAGATTTCTTTATTATGCTAACTGGTATTCTTTTAGCAGTAAAAACATATAGGATATTGATAAATAGCAGTCATCTAGAGACCCGAGGTAAGTGGACCACTAGAAAAAACACAACTAAACAGCCTTAGATCCTAATGGACATAATCATGTTCTAGTTTCATGTTCTACTATCCCCTTGTATGGCCAACACATGAGGGGGGCAAACATAAATGCACAGTCTAGCCCACACTGATGTGCTAGGCACAAACCTTGACTGTCCATGTGTTCAGTGCATTTTCACACAGGGCAGTACTAAATGTGCAGAGTTCCTGCCTGTGATTTGGAATGCCGGGTTCAAAATGATGCAACCTTCCGGCATTCAGCATTACAACTGTGGATTGGGCAGACTCCTGGGGAGAGTGGCCAGCCTGCACATCAGCATCAGGTTGCTTCCCTTTTCCCCATTGTGTGTTGGCTGTATGCAAAGGAGAGAATGCCTGCAGAGGTTTAATCCTGGGTGAGTGCATGGTAATGGAAACAACCATCCCAAATTAGCATCTCCACACTGATACATAATATACCCCATACAGATACCTCTAACAAGAGTTGCTAACTGTGGCATGCCAGTAAACATTGTCCTTAAATGGCCACATAGGCACAGAATATTACTCGTACTATTTCCCATTCTTCTGCCCCCCATCTTTCCTGAAATATTATTTATTATTATTATTTATTGAATTTATACCCCGCCTATTGCCCGAGGCACTCAAGGCGGCATTTACAACAATAAAAAATATAAAAACAACATTAAAAACAATTTAAACAATATTAAAATACAATAAAACAAAAAATTAAACAACAAAGTTTAAAACAAGCCATGTGGATCATAAAATATAAAAGTATAACCAGCCAGCCAACCAGCCAACCTGTCAACAGTTAAAAAGCTTTTTGAAATAAAAAGGTCTTCAACCCCCGCCGAAAAGTTAACAAAGAGGGGGCTGTTCTCAATTCGAAGGGGAGGGTATTCCAAAGTTGGGGGGCCACCACCGAAAAGGCCCTCTTCCTGGCCGCCGCCCCTCTCACTTCTCCTGGTGGCGGCACAGTCAAAAGGGCCCCCCCAGATGATCTCAGAGTACGGGTAGGATTATATGGAAGGAGGCGGTCCCTCAAATACCCCGGACCCGAGCCGTAAAGGGCTTTAAAAGTCAAAACTAGCACCTTGAATTGGGCCCGGAACAGAACCGGCAGCCAGTGTAGCCGCCGGAGCAACGGCTCGACAGAGTCAAACCGACGTGCCCCAGCAACCACCCGAGCAGCCGCGTTCTGTACTAGTTGTAATTTCCGGACCGTCTTCAAAGGCAGCCCCACGTAGAGCGCATTGCAATAATCTAATCTAGATGTCACTAGGGCATGGGTTACTGTGGCCAGGTCCGCACAGCTCAGGTATGGCCGCAGCTGGCGAATCAGCCGAAGCTGAGCAAAGGCTCCCCTGGCCACCGCCGCCACCTGGGACTCCAGGTGTAGCTGTGGATCCAGGAGAACCCCCAAGCTGCGAACCTGCTCCTTCAGAGGAAGTGCAACCCCCAGGAAAATACAGGAAACAAATCACATTACATGTGGAAACTAGAAAGTAGTATAATTGTAGGGGTGGGCATGCCTTTTTCAACAGTTCCAATAAAACAGGAAGCGTTCAAAAGAGGAGAAGAAGAAACAAAGAGACAAAATATGGTTTGAGGAGCAGACTATTGACACAAAATGTAGGAAATCTAGATTCACGGTGCTCAGAGGATGTTATAAGACACATGGAATTGCCAAATCACAATGTGCGCTCCTTTTCCCTAATGCAGTGATTTTTAACCAGTGTGCCACAGCACATTGGTGTGTTGCAAATGGTCTACACGGGTGTCCCGGGAGTTTGTGGGAGCATCATTTATGAGTAGGGTCTTTGGGGGATGTGGGCCTCCCATTGGCAGCACAGCATGCCTTGTCAATTGTCAAAAAATGGATGGTGTGCCTTGACAACGTTAGCGTCTTGTCAGTGTGCCACGAGATGAAAAAGGTTGAAAATCGCTGCCTTAACATGTGTCTACAAGATTATTCATATTGTGATGTTATCCTTACACTTTGCATTTCCCTATAATTGGCTGCTGGTAGTGGGAACAGGAAACTGTTCCATGTAATGCCATCAGGAGAAGAATGTACTATGAGTTACAGCTGGCTCAATCTAGACTTGCTGGATCTTAGGAGACTTCATAGCAAGCAGAGATCCGCAATGCTTGCTCAGACTGCTGAATGCCCATTATTCCTTCTCAGCCTGTAACAGGCCAATATTGACAAAAAAGCTGTAAATCACTGGTGTTTTCCCCACCAAGGACACTCAGTGTTTAAAGACTGCTTCAAACATTCCAACATTTGGAGAAGGGAAAACAAAATATCAGACATAATGAGAGCTGCCTTTGGTGCATGCACAGCCCTATGGTATATTCCTCTGACAAGAGTGAGCAACTTGTGAGTACCACATATACTTGTGTATAAGCCGATCTCATGGATAAGTCAAGTTTTAAGGAAAAAATAAATAAATCATAGAATTGACCCATGTATAAGTCAATCAATTTTTAGGTAATATTTATTGGCTATAGGGACATAACCAACATAACTACCACCTGATATAACACTTGAATGCTGCAATAGTACCACAGCCTAGCTTGTTCCATATGTCTCACAGCATCAGCATATGCCAATTAGGTTCTGATTCTAAATTCTCTATCAGCCATGGCATTTGGAACCTGTCATCTTTCAATTTCTCATGTCTTTCTCACCCTCCATTTTAAAATGGCTCTAAAAATTTCCCTTTGGCATAAGAATATTTTGGTAAGTATTCAAGAAAGGAGCAGATGGAAACCTTCATCGCTTTCAAAAAGGTGGCAGAAAAAACCCAGCTAGGTCTAAAACTAAAGGTCAGTGAACAAAGTCGACAGATCAACATTATAAGAATAATGGACACTGCAGACTTGTGATATTTGTGCAGCAGAGTTCTACGGATCTGCAGCATTTTGAAATATGGAACCCACATTATATTTTATGTGGTTGCAGTGTTCAAGAGGATAAGAAATTGCCTGGCAAACCCAGTAGGTACCGTGTACAAACAGGTATTCTTGTACTGAGTCAATAGCCCATCTTGCCTAGTATAGTGTTGCCTGCAATCATTGACAGCAAGGCTGTCAATCAACCTGAATTCCAGGGTCTTGAAAACAAAAATATGTCCCAACCCTGATGCTTCAGTGGCAATCCCAGGTTAGTGTCATTTGGAGGAGGCTTCACCCATACCAAACATGGGCTTCACAATTATCTTTAAGAGACATAAACATCAAAACAAGAGGAAGCTTCCCCACCACCAGTGATGCTTAGATAGGTAATTTTTAGTCCATAATCTGAACATAAAGTCAATTTTGCCTAGAATACACATCACTTTAAAGTGGCTCCTTTCTACCCTGACTACTTGCACAGCTGATGCCTTCCAAATTAAAGTGTTTCTTAGCATTAACTGTGATCATCACCCAAGTGTTCAAAGGTACCCATACATTCACAGCACAGTAATAATTCTGCCATCTTTAGTACCAATAGAGGACTGGATAGTCAGGCATTGCTGCTTGACTATAACCATTCGGTTTGGTTCCTTCCTCATTTATTTAGCACACATAGCTGCTTTTATGTTCAGAAGTGCCTCCAAAATAGAACATAACATTAGAATAGCTCCAAAGACAGGAAACAGAGTAATAAAACACTTTTTGTGGCCAATTAAGTATATTGAGCAGAGAATTTCCTATCAAGGGCAAATTCACACCAGGTTTACTTAGAGGATCAATCAGGCTTATTTGGTTTATCAAATATCTCCAGGCTGCTCATACCAGAAACTACATTCTGGCAAGCTATGCATTCTGGGGGGAAAAAATGGTACCCATTCTTTCTAGATATTCTTTCTGTCTAGCTATGCTTGCTTCGTATTCTAGTTGTGCAACAAAATGACAAAGTATGGGAAGTTGCTATGTGAACATAAACCAAGATCTGGATTTCATTGAGATTAAATTTAGCACATCATTCCTGAATTTTAGCAATTTTCCATTGCAACCTACTTTTCCATTGCATTTTCCATTGCAACCTAATTTTCCATTGCAAAGATTTACAGGCCCAATCCTATGCAGCCCAGCGCCAGAGGTAAGTGTTTACTGCCTGCACTGGTGTCCCAGAAGTGCTATAAGGCACTTCCACTGCCAGTAGTAAGGGTTCAGGCCAGGGGGGCGTGGACAGGCTGGGAGAAGTGCCAGCCTGGGGAGATCCGCCTTACCTGCTTCAGGCCTACAAAGAGCTCCACTCCTGCAAACCAGATAGCTACTAATTGCCCTGCAGAGAGTTTGACTCCTGCAGTCTGCAAGACTACCCTGCAAAGAACTTTGCTCCCTAAATACATGAAGAAATATAACTATTGTTACTTGTAAATAAATAAATACATATTATTTCTTTCTAATCTCTTTTTTAAAAGTCTCATAAACAGTGCTAAAAAGTTTGGAAACTCCCGGGATAAGACAATGAGGCTAGATGACTACAAAGTAGTTTAAACTGACAGAGCCAAACCACAATGGACAAAGTGCCCATTGTATTTCTGAAAGGAATCTTTTTTGTGTGAAAATACTTTTTAAAGTGTTAATAAAAGCAATGAGTTGACTGAGAACAGAGTCAAAATTGAAACTTTCCCAGAATGTCTTCAAGACCAAGTTGACTAGACATGAAATGGTTTTAGTGTACTAAATAATATGCAAGCCAGCCCCTTCCTTCCCTGCATTATTAGTCAACTTGACATAGGAGTAAATCTTCTTTTCTGACCCAAGGTACAGTAGTTAGATTTACTGTGACAGCCAAATTTCTCCTGTATCCCTAACAAAGTTCCTTGGCTTCATATGATATATCCAGCCACCCTCCACTTGTGCTCCTGAAATTCCCCTCCCTCCCCGCAAAAAAAAAAGAGAGAAAGAAAATTTTAATTTATTTAGTTCTAACAGCTTTCCCAAGTTCCAAGGCATGTAACAATTACACCAGAGTCTTATCCATGTATATTCAGAAGTAAGAGTGCTTGAATTCAGTGGGGCTTCACTCCCAAGTCAGTGTGTATAGGATTGCAACCTTGAATTAAACACACTGCCCAACAACAAACCACATTCTCAGTTAAACTATTCCACATTTGCTAAAGCCTAGTTGTTGAATGTAGGGGCATAGCTAAAGAATTGCAGGGGGTTCAGTGGCACTGGGCATCAAGTTTTAGGGGGGCAACAAGCTGAGCTTGACACTACTGGCCAAAATTGTGAAAAACCTTGGTATGGATGAATAATAATGTCATGTTATAAATCTTTGGAAAGATGTATACAATTTAATGCAGAATGCAATGGAATACATTGGAGTGTAATTTGTTCATTCTATCAAAAGTTATGGCCAAATAACGCAGAAAATGAAAATATAACTATGACGTCACTTCCTGTTGTGACATTTCGCGGGCAACATTTTGCCCTCTACACTGGGCTACACTTTCATTAGCTACACCATTGGTTGAATGCCAATCCCAAATACGATACATCTCTTCTAGAATAGATAACAACGTGGATTAATATGTAAAGAGAAAGGAAATTCCATCATTGGTTTTTACTCACTGACGCACCAGATTAAATCCAACAACCAAGACCCTTAGCAGGACCATAAAAGTTCATCACTTGATGGCTGCAACATCAAGGATGCTTTGCTTTTGGGGGAACAGCTACCCTAGTTCAAAAGCTCCAGGCCAGGTTTTTGCGTCACTGCATTTCAAACATGTTTCTTTTCAGTGGTGGCTGCTAGTGCATCACTGTGTGAGTCAGTGAATGACACAACACCACGAGGCAAGATATCAAGTAATCTCTCTCTCTCTCTCTCTCTCTCTCTCTCTCTGTGTGTGTGTGTGTGTGTGTGTGTGTGTGTGTGAGAGAGAGAGAGAGAGAGAGAGAGAGAGAGAGAGAGA
>JAJKFI010000043.1:5610828-5627539 GCA_029204185.1 Lerista edwardsae | reverse complement strand
TGATTGATTGATTGATTGATTGATTGATTGATTGATTGATTGATTGATTTAGGAGGCCAACTGCAGGATGCAGCACATGCCCCATTGGCACTGCTATGTCAGTGCTGGAAAGTTGTTTAGGATTAAACCCTTAATGTGCATTACCTCTGCCTACATCTGTTATACTGTATGTATCCTGTTTTTCTCTGCTACAGCTCTAGAATGCTAAAAACATGCTCCTTTGTAAACCTTTACATTGCATGTTCACCCTTTCTGTCCTTTTGCAAAGGAGACTCACTTAACAGCACAATCTTATGCACGTCTAGGGCTGCAATCCTATACACACTTCCCTGGGAGTAAGCCCCATTGAACACAATGGTACTTACTTCTGAGTAGACATGCCTAGGATTGTGCTGCCTGTCAGAATCAACTTCCATTATGTTCAATGGGACTTACTCCAAAGTACGTCCTGTTTATAAGATTGCAGCCTTAGCTGTAATCCTATATACCAATTTATCAGAGAATAAGTCCCACTGAATGGTGTTTATGTCTGAGCAGATATGCAGCGGGTTGCATAGCAAGTTTCTTTCAGAACTTCCAATTAAAACATACACTTCTGAATCATACACTTAGATGCAGAGGTGAAATTCAGCAGGTTCTCACCTATTCGGTAGAACCGGTTGCTAATTTTAGTCTGGAATAGTCAGCATTATGGGCGCAATTTTCCCTACATATACAGAACTGGTTGTTAATTCATTTGAATCCCACCACTGCTTAGATGCAGTGTCTACCTGAACTCATTGTGATAATAAAAGTGTTAAATGGGTAGGGGTGTTTTTGATTTGCATCGTGGTTCCCAAACTTTTTAGCATCAGGACCTACCTAAAGAAAGAGTTTCACTTTACTAGCTGCTCAAGCCTCTTAGCTATAATGGTGATAGCAGTGCTCCCCACAAGTAGCAGGTTGCTGCCCTTGATGCACATAGTCTAATCCACCCTCTCAGTTTTGTGAATCACCAAAAATTGGGTCATGACCCACTGGTGGGCCATGGACCCAGTTTGGGAATGACTGGTTAGACACTGGCAAGAGCAAGTTACTTCATCACACAGTAGCATGTTCTTCTTATGCAACAGACAGATCAACGTAATCACAAATGACAACTTCTGAAAACCTTTGCTTATCCCTGGCATTTTTCTAGGCCAGCTCAAAAACAAAAGCTTTGTCTTTTTAAAATGCAGTAGCCTCAGGCACCCATGCAAAATAAAAAAGTGATATAACACATCTGAAAAAATATCTTTGCCTTTCAGCATCTCTCTACAATTTAGCTAGATTCAGATTATCCAGATCAGTATGAATTCGACAGATTAACCTACTCCTGTAAATACGGATATGAAAAGTATAGGTTCAGGATTACATTTTAACTTACTCACTATAGCTTTATGGGTTAGGAGAAAATCGCTTGTTATTAACCCAAGACATTTTCACAAAGCAATTTTTTATGACTTTATAAAGTATTTGCTTTGGCAATGTATCCAAATGCTGCATCTATTCTGCTCATTATTTTGAACTCTTCTTCTCTCCTACCTACTCCCTCAATGCCAGCATATATTTCTTTGCTAGTTACCGCATATGCTTGAGTATAAGTCAATATCATGGATAAGTTGAGGGCTAGTTCTAAGATAGATAAATAATAGAATTTGCTATGACTTGTGCATAAGTCGAGGGTGAAACTTAGGGGGCAGATATGAAATTATTTGAAAATGACTTACCAGTAATTGTTCTGAGGCAGCAATAGAAAGCCAACCAAAAAAGGAGCTATTTCACATTCTTCTGAGGGAGCACAGAAATGGAGTTATTCTCCAAAGAAGAAGGGAGAGAGATGAAGGTACTTATTGGAGTAGAAGGTTTTGTGAGGAATACAGCACAGCACCTCCATAGCAGCAGCCATGACTACAATTCCCAAAAGCACCTTCACCTCTCTGCCTGTTTGGAGAAGAAGGAAAATGACTACTGGTTTTTTGCTTGCTGTTTGTTGGTGCCTAAGAACGGTTACTGATAAGTAAAATTGCTCCATTTTTTCTACCCCCTCCCCGGCTTTCTGCTTCTTAGCCCAGCCCCTACCCTACCCAAGCTGCTGTTATAAGCTTTATTAACTGTATTGACCCATGTACAAGTCAATTCATGTTTTCAGGGTCAATTTTCAGGCATAAATTTTTAGACTTATACATGAGTATATTCAGTAAATGCACTCTTTCCATCACTATATCCTTCCCAAGCTACTCATTCTATTTTCTTATGCATGCCCAGAAACAGTGAAACCTGAGCCTATTTTAATATTTTAGCCTGAAATAAAGTTTATAATGAATTTCTAAATTTAAACTTTTGCACACATCAGTAGTTCCTGGAGATGCCAGGCTCTTGCATTAAGACTGGGGTAGTGCTCTAAACGCTATAATGCTCTAAACGCTATAATTTAAATCTCATTTTGCCATTAACTCACTAAGTGTGTGCCAACATAATGCATGGACATGCAATCACGGTTAAAGGAATGAGGACAGGTCATAGAATTACAACAGCCTAACAACCCATTTCCACCAGTGCACATTTCTTCTAATGGTCTTGACCACAAATGAGTTGGCATCTCTATTAACCATGATTAATACAATCAGAAATGATTAGAGACCACCATAAACAATGGTCAAGGTACAAATAGCACATTATTAAGCCCCCTTCAGCCTCTGCCCATTCTATCCACCTGGCTTGGCAACACAACATGTGAGAGGGATCTTGGAGTTGCAGTGGATCACAAGATGAACATGAGTCAGCTTTGTGATACAGCTGCAAAGAAGGCTAATGCAATTTTAGCCTGCATTAATAGAACCATAGCATCCAAGTCGCAAGAAGTTGTGGTTCCACTTTACGCTGCAGGCAACCTCACCTGGAGTACAGTGTTCAATTCTGGGCACCTCAGTTCAAGAAGGATGCAGCCAAATTGGAGCAGGTTCAGAGAAGAGCAACAAAGATGCTCAGGGGGCTGGAAAACAAATTCTATGAGGAAAGGTTGAGGGAACTTGGTATGTTTAGCTTGGAGAAGAGAAGACTGAGAGGGGATATGATAGCACTCTTCAAATATCTGAAGAGCTGTCATAAGGAAGGACAAATCTGTTCTAATCTGCCTTTGACAGTGGAACTAGGTCCGATGGGTACAAACTGCAAGAGAGGAGATTCCGGCTGGACATCAGGAAGAATTTCTTGACGATAAGGGCGGGTTCGACAATGGAATAATCTACCAAGGGAGGTGGTGGATTCTCTCTCACTGGAGACTTTCAAGCAGAGGCTTGACAGGCATCTGCTGGAGATGCTCTAGGAGGATTTCCTGCTACAAGCAGGGGGTTGGACTAGATGGCCTTGTAGATCCCTTCTAACTCTATGATTCTATGAAGACAATACTGATCTACCTTACAGGGGGGTTATGTTACTAAGATGTATGTGGTGCACTAACATTTTTGTGTTCCAGCTCAGGGATTTCTCAAGGCACATTGTGTTTAAAACCAATTTACAATTAAGAATATGTAAAAAGCACACACAGTAATTAATTGGAAAAACCCTGCCAATATGACAGAGCACAAAACTTTGAATTCACTGAGGGCCAAATCCTATCCAATTTTCCAGCCCTGGTATAGCTGTCCCAATGGGATATGCGCTGCATTCTACGGTGGGGGTGCAGCCATAGAGGCCTCCTCAAGATAAAGGAACATTTGTTCACTTACCTCAGGGCTGCATTGCAGCAGCATCAGTACCAGAAAGTTGGATGGGATTGGGCCCTGAGCGTGCTATGTAAATCTATATATATAAAAACGGACGTGGGTATGTGAGTATGTGTGTATGTCTGTGTGTGTGTGTGTGTGTGTATGTATGTTATGCATAGGCTTCCCCACGCCTTGACCGAGTGCCACGAAACTTGGCACACACGTACCTTGCAGCCTGGCAAAGAACACTGCGGGGGTCAGACCCCCCTACAGCCCCCCGTTTTTTGGGGAGGGGGGCCAGATCGTCAGGAACCAAGGGGATTGCATTGGACTATAGGTCTGCTGCCACCCTGTGGTCACAAATGATTCTGCAGGTTATGTGATACACAGGGACTAATCTAAAATGAAAGTGAAACTGGTTTGCACTGCCTGAGTTGCAAAGAGTTGCAAATGATCCAGAGAGTTCCAGCACCCAGTCGGATCTGAGAGGGACCTCTTTCCAGAGGGCTAACTGCCCTACCACAGGACCTGCAGACATTGTTCAGTGAGTGTGACAATTTCATTACACTCCTTTGCTTGATTCTGTCCCTGTATTCATTCCTTCTCCTAATAGAAGCTGGGGATACTTTGTCCCCCGGGCAATGCCGGGTAACAAAAGGCTAGTGGTAAAATAAATACATAAATCCCACATTCATTGTAGGAGCAGCTTGCAGCCATCAAAGAGCAGCTACAATCTCGTATGGAGAAGTCACTTCCTTTGACTTTGCATTTCTAGAGACAGCTATTATTATGGGATGGAGATCAAAATGTCCTGGGTCCTTTTATTAACTAAATCGGTGACTGGGAGACTAAAAGCCCTCATGGTGCTGGCAACGTTTTTGGGTAAAGGATTTTCTTTTTGTGTAATGAATTGAGTCGTGCCACTTTTCCTTTCAAATAACATCTCCAACAAGAACTTTAATCTTCCCTTCGCATTCAGTGAACTGGAGGCATGCAGTTATGATTTGGGCTGATGAAATACACACCCTCCAACCTCCCTGCCTCCAAACACTACCAGATCATGGGAGAATATTTTCCCCCTCATCAGTTTCAGAGTGCAATCCAAGCCAGCACTGGGGCAATGAAGCACCAAGGGAAGGGAACAAATATCCCCTCACCTTGTGGAGGCCTTTTGTGACTGTCTCCCAACAGCAGAATGCAGCACAGGCCGTGCTAACACAGCTATGTCAGTGCAGGAAGGTTGGTTAGGATTGTGCTCTCAGTCTCTCTCCCTAGTTGACCTCCAAGTTCACTCTTTCCTTCCCATCTGTCATTAGCTTTCCTTCCTACCCCTCCGCCCCACACACTGTCTCTCTTCTCCACACCCATGTGCTCTTGGTGGCAAGTCTTCTCAGTTTCAAGATAAAGCATTACTCCAAAATCACTGGCTGTTATCTGCCTTTTTCAAAGAAGCCGTCCTTATGAGACTCACTTTCTTTGTTTTGCCGTTCCCTTGAAATCCATCTACAACTTTTATCTCGACAGTCAGAGCCTCCATACATCCTCCTCTGGCATCCGGAGGAATATCAATCTGAAGGCATGCGCCTCCAGAAGAACCGCCTTACATTCTAACCAAGCCCAATTTTTCTTCCCAACAAAAACATCTATAATACGAAGAACACCAGTGACAAGCTGCTATTGAGAGTGGGTGGCTTCTAAGAGACTCTAAAGAGCTCTATTCTTGCTCCGTTATTGTGATGTTATCTAGATTTTGCTCACACAGTCTGAACTCCTTTGCCATCGGGGTAATTTTTTTTGCTTCAGAGGTGGAAGAAATAGCAGCCCAGGAATATCCAACCATTTCCTTTAGCCACAACTGGCATGGTCCAGGTCCAATGGATTTTGAAATGTCTTTGACTTCATTAAGTGGAATATGTGCTCACCTGTCTCCTTATTGAAATGAATGGGATATGATGAACATTAAATGGATTGTGTTCAGGGTTCAACATTCATGTCACCCATTTATTATAAAAGTCCCGACATCAAACATTTTCAGAACATAATGACCTTTATTCTAAGTTCTTAAAATGAAGGGCGAGACAGAAGTAATCTGAAAACGCTAAATCAAACACAAGACTGGAATCACATTTAGAAAATCATCGCTCAGTAATATCATCTGAACAGCCCACTCTGCAAGACTGTCAAACTGAAGGAACCTGGCTCCACTGATTTGCAGATTGGGTTGTATTGCTTCCCAAATTTATTTAGCATTGATCACAGCTAGCGTGATCCAAAGTGGAGTACGGTTGACTTATGCTACATGGTCTGATACATTTCAAATGAGCCACCTGCTTCTCACAGCCCATTAATTCAAGAGAATGTTGTAAGACTTGCCTTTGTCTTATACCACCTCCTTCTGGGCTGTTTTTGACACACGTTAAGTGACCGACGCACCCGATTTTTTTAATCGCTTACATGAGAATTGAAAAGTATACATTTTTAAATGCTGTGCAAGAAAAAGGACGCTTCACTGGAGTCCCATGTAGAAAAATTACTGATGGAAATAGATGGGGAAATATTCAGGAACTTAACATCTAACTTTCTGAGCAGCAACTCAGAAACTGTTGCCATCTGCAATCAACAGGCAGAACTGTGCTATTTTAATTGGTTCAAGAAAAACTATTGTCTTCACCTTTGTGAGTTCTCTTTAATAGCTGCCAAAACAGTGCTCCATTTTGCAGTGAAGATCAATTGTTGGGTAGTCACTGAAGCACTGGTTTGACTGGGAAACTGATTTAAATACTGTATCCTCCAGCAACGTGCTGTGAGGGTATGACAGAACAGCCCTACGGGAGTTCTTTGAAAAATGCTACCATTGCTGTGATCATGCTGCAAGCACTTATAACCCACAGGGTTTGAGCAGTTGAAACCTGTGGGTTGTGATTGTAGGATCATATTCACTGTAGCAGCAGTGGAGGCACTTTTCAACAAACTCCAGTAGGGCAATTCCGTCTCACTTGTCACACCCACTCATCACACCCACTCATCGCTGGTATCTGCTCTGCTATAAAACTCAAAAGAGTGGCTCAGAGCAAGTAATTTCTTCTCAGACTAACCTACCTCACAGGGTTGTTGTGAGGCTAAAATGCTGCTGAGAGCTCCTTGAAGGAAAGGCAGAAATAAAAAAATAAAGGATAAAACAAGTTTCTGAAAAAGGGTCTTTAAACAGAATTCCATAGAGCTCAGGCATACAAACATTTGAAAGAACACGTACAATGCATGCTTGGCTTTGGAAGGAACACTGTGGGGTCAATTACATTTTTTAAAATAGCATCCAGATTGATTCTCTTTTCTTTAAAGTGTGTATAACGCATGTAACTCCTGAAATAGTGTTTCTGAAGTCCCATATGAGGGAGCAGGGCAATGAAGTAACAACTACTGGTCTTGATTTTAGATTTTTAAAATATGCAAAGTTGTTGCGGCAATTCTTGACACAACTTGAAATGTTTTGCACCTAGCAGAGTCTATGCTAACTAAGCTTCTCTGTCACCATCTGTGTGCCATCTTAAGACTGTTACGAACGACAGACTTTGGACCATCAATGTCCTGCTCAGTGTTTTCTTCCTTTGCCCCAATTTCCTTAACATTCAGGCTGATGAAGAGTTCCAGAGAACACAGCACTTCGTGGTATTTTAATTGGTCCTTTGGAAAAAAAAGGCTTTTGGATTTTTTTTCCTAATGGACCAACACAGCTGCTTATGATTTGTGTACATGGCATGCTTAATTGAGATGTGGGAGAGCAAGGGTCACTTACTTGCTCAGCTCATTGCCCAGCCTAGGGCAGCTCAGTAACTCAGCTGCACCTGCTCAAGATGCAGTTACGCTTCTTAGGAAGAATGAGGAGACATGAGAACACTTTGCCTACTGAAATTTACTTGCGCAGCACTATCCAAACACAAGTTCACGCAGAAGCAAGCTTTGCTTGCCTCCAGCTGGATTTACTCCCAGGTAAACAAGCACAGCATTGCAACCTAGTAACCATACATCTGCAGAATAGACTCCTTTTGAAACCACACAAAATGACATAGTGGCAAGCAAATGCTGAAGTTCTCCGGCTACATCCGCTCCTATCCTTCATTCCCACGAATACTCAATGTGAACTTGATTGTTCAGAGACTATTCTGGTAACATTGGCGCAAGGGAACTCTTGACCCAAGCTAACTTGAAAATGTATACTTTTAATGGATTAAAGGGGCAGGAGATCTCATTTCACAATAGTTAAGTTCAGCATTGCAGCCACCAATTAAAGGCACATGCCCCACTGACCATCAACAATTGTCCAAAAATGGTTCTTTCAAAATGGTATATGTCATAAAGAAGCCAAACACAGCCACATTCTTCATTGCAGACACAAATACATGTTTAATTCATTGTAGAGCTTCTCTGATACACAACAGGGTTTTATTCCATTCTTTGGATTCTCTGAGAACTTTTTTCCCCCCTCATCCTCCTGCCTATCTCTGTAGGCAAAGTAGCACCTCTGTGGTCTTTGCCCCTTCCAGACTCACGATGGGACTTAAAAAACTGGTGAAAAGTACAGTATTGACAGTGCAAAACATGAAATTAATCCAAATTGCAAAGAACAGTAAAAAAACAAAAACAGCCAAAAAAAAAGAGACTGCATTTCTGACAGGCATGTCCTTAAAAAATTATTCCAAGAAAGTGCTATTAAATTCAACAGACGCAAGAACAAAAAGGACTTTAAATAACAAAGAAAAGGGAGCATTTAAAAGTTTAAAGACAAAAGAAAGAAAAGCACAGAAATATTTGAAAAGGAAAAAAGGGTGTTTTTGTTTTAAACAGAGCAGAAGAGGGTATAAGAAAAGCTTGTAGAACAGCATTATTATTATTATTATTTTTAAAAAAGGAGAAAACAGAAGGGGGTTAAGCAAAGGAAAAATTAGTCAGGGATGGTTGGGAAAGAAAGCCATAAAAAGGGGAAAGTAGGTTGCTAGACCTCACACTTGCAAGTAGAACAAACGAACCAAAAAGAACAAAAATACCAACCCCATAAAGTGTCTCTTGGAGAGAGAGAAAAAAAACCAGCACACACACGTACAACAAAAAGAAGAAATAGATAGTTAATCTTTGGTTGGAAATGGAAAAGAATAAAAGCGGAAAAAGCAGTTGGAGGAGACGAAGAAAAGAGAAGGGAAAAAAAATACTCACCAAGCAAGAAAATTTTCAGAAGTAAAAATGTCAAAGAAGAAGTGAGTGAGAGACAGGGAAGGAGGAAAGAGTGAGAGAGCCACCAACACACAGAGCGCCCAAGCCCAGCGGCAGCACAAGGTACGGCTGCTTCCCCGAGCCAGCGCCTGCCCGCCGCCAACTCTACCGAGCTGCGAACACACTGGCAGAGCTTAGAGTCCAGGCGCGAAGAGTCCTTCCAGTAGAATGCACCATCGCGAGGATTGCAGAGGGGGGGACGAGCTCGCAGCAAGACCCGACTGGCGCCCGGCCCGTGCGTCGTTGAGAAGACGCCAAGGGACAATCTCGGAAGCTTTGCTAGGAGTGGTCGGCGCGGCGCCCGAAAGAACTGGAATCAAGATTTGGGGGCTCGGAGAACGGTCACTCCAGCCCCCCTCCCCCGTTCGTATTTTTGGAAAAGTCCGCTCCGGGAGGTAGCAGACGGGGAGGAGGCAAATAGCGAGGAGGGAGAGGTGGAGGTTGACTTCTTCTCCTTGCTTGCTTGTATCGCGAGCCCCCTAAATAACCTGCGTAATCACCGCTTGCAACTTCCTGCCGGAGCCGCGCAGGCTACTCGCCAGACACGGGAGAGCTGGTTAAGCAAAGGTAGCCGGCGAAGCTGCTCTGCGCCAGAAAGAAGCGAGTTGCGATGTCGTGGGGAGCCGGATGAGGGGGCGAAGCCTCCGGCAGTTGTGACGTACCCGCGAATGGAGCGTAAGGTCAAGGATGGTCATGTTTGTAGGAAGTCAGCCAGAGGGAGGTGAGCGAGAGAGATTTCCAGCCACGGCTGGAGAGGAGGGCGCTTTCGGCGAGGCTGGGTCCACGAGTCCTTGCCTGCGCTAACTACTACTTCCTGAAGTACCTGTGCTTCGATTTCCCCTCGTCTGAAGCTAGGTGTGCGGTTTAGTAAACTTCACATAGCTACATTCTAACACCTATAACTAGGATTACCAGATACAAACTGGGACAGAGCGCCTCTACCTTTCACCATTGTATAGCAGAGGAAATTTGGACAGGTGCAGCTTTTGAAATCTTGCCTTGATGAGCTGCACCTCCCCAAATTCCCTCTTATCTGCTATACAATGGTGAAAGGTAGAGGCACTCTGTCCCAATTTGTCTCTGGTAACCCTACGCAGACTGCTGCTGTCCTCGTCCCCCCTCCCGCGACAGTGGGAGTTGTCCTAAGGACACACACATACACTAAGATGCAGGGGTGCCACAGTTCCCATCCCTAACCTGCAGGAGTCACAGTGGTAGCAGCAGCATAAAGGTGGGAAGAAAAATACATTCCGTTGTCAATGCCTGTTGTCTGAAGAGGGGAGAGTTTGTGGCGCAGGTTGACTCCGCCTCTTTCCTCCCCCCTATGTCCCTCCAACATCCCATTTCAATTTTCTCCCTGTTTTGGACTCTCCTGGAAACGTTTCACTAGCATCCAAGTGACTACCAAGTTACATAAGCGCAGTGCTTTTCTGGTGTGCCGCTAGCATACATCAACTAGCAGACTTCTTTGCCAGTGGGGCTGTAATTGCATTGTCACTGAACATAGGGATTCCCCAGCACATCTTAAGGATAGGATTGGACCTTTAACCCAGTCAAGATCATGTCACCCAGAGCCCTCTTTGGCTGCAGAGGTGCAAATAGTCCAGGTATGGCCTAGCTTTCTGTCCTTGCCCGGTCAACAAGCAGAATCTTTGTGCTCCAGTTCATTCCCCCATTTTCCCTGATGTTGGAGATTATGCTTTATATAATAGGTGTGGTTCTTGCTTGGCATGTCTGCCCATATTCCTAACCCGGCCTGTTCAAGCTCACCAGTGAAAGAACGATGCCTCCCATCACAGCCTCATTCGCTCCCTGGCGTTATTCATTAGTTAATCATGATAGCACCTCGAATAAAATGAACTGTAGTAAGGACATTCCCAGGAATTCCAAATCTGATCTGTGCCTAAGCTGATTTGAGGTCATCATGGAAATCTAATTATATTTTGGGGCTCCCAAATTACTGGTTTCCATATTAATTTCCAGAATTCTAACTTTCTAGATTCAGACTTTTTTTAACCTTTAATTTTGGGATGCAGCCCCCTCCCCAGCTGTATATTTTACTCCACATGATGAGTGTTTTTCTTATTCTTTGATGTTGTATGCATGAAAACTTCACTTTGCCATAATTCAGGAGTAAATTTTGTTTCTGATCTGTTGTGGAAATGGCGCATACCAATTTGATGTTGGAAAGCTGCCAGCGCTCTATGCCCGTAGGTTTCAGCTGCAGTTGCATGTATTATCATTATGCAATAAGTTATCTGAATAAGACAGTCTGCGTGTTGTTGCATAATAACTCACTCTAGGATAACACCCCTAAATTGCTGTTTGATTCTTTTTCCTTACCTGTTTCCTTCCCCCCTCCTTCAGAAGCAAGGGCTAAAACAGCTTTAAAAACCAACTATTCCTAAAGTTCCCAGTGCTCACAGCTCCAGTGGGACAGAAATGGCTACAGAAGCAGATCCTAAGGGTGCTGGGATACTGCCGGGCAGAGACATCATCCGGGCATGCCAGGAACCGGAACGCCCGGATGATTGGCAGCCTTCTGCCCCTATGGCGGAGGGCAGCCACGCCTCACTGCGCCTCACTGCGCCTCGAATCGCTCCATTTCAGAGTGATTCGGACGCACAGGAGGGTGGGTGGCTCGGCCAAGCAGCTCGGCCGTCCTCAGGAGAGGCAGCGTGGCCCGGGCCCGTCCACGGAACTGGCGGAACGGCGTACCGGGCTGTTCCGCCAGATGACACCACTGCTGCCCGGGGTCTCTTTGGGAGCAGTTGATCCCTTACTCAGAAGATTTAGCCGAGAGGGTTAATGCCTCCGTTTGCCCGAAGATAACACCTGAAGATCTCAAGGTCGTGAGCTCGGGACTGCCGGAAGGGAAGTCTCTGTGAGCGGCAGACCTTGCAACTGCGGCTGATTAGAAGCTGAGCTCCAGCTGCCTCGTGGGAGGAGGAGTGTGCTGAGAGTCAGCTGCGTCTCTGGTGAGAGCAGGGAAGCATCAGCCAGCAGAAGACAGACGGGAGGCTAAAGAAAGATGGCTAAATCCAGAAAGGAAGATCTGAATGTGTGTAGTTCTTGAAAGATAGAACATTCTGTAAATTGTAAAAATCTTCGGGTTTATGAATAAAGTCTGCCCATGTAAACCGCCTTGAGTTACAGTCACTAGAGAAATCTAGTGATCTGAAGAAAGGCGGTATATAAATACATGCATTATTATTATTATTATTATTATTATTATTATTATTATTATTATTATTATTATTATTATTACTCTACCCAGAGTAAGGGCTGGCGCTTGCAGACTGCAGCCGGTGGCAATGGGTCTCCTTGGCTCTGTGCTTGCTATTGAGTGGGCACAGAGTCGAGGAGGCCTGTGGGGCTGCCTGGCTCAGGATACAGTGGCAGAGGCTGTACCTAATGAGGCCCAATCCTTCCCTCCCCCACCCAGTTCCTCCCCGTCCCCATCTCCCCTTCTTCTCCCAAAAGCAAATGACTACTTGCTGGTGGCTCTGCAGTGGAGTGGCATGGATCCAGAGCCAGTGCGCCTTCCTCCCTGGGTGCCGCAAACATACTTTACAGCACGTTTGCGACAACCAGAACTGGTCATGAGTGTTTCCCGTTGGCGGTAGCGAGTTCAGGATTGGGCTCTCCATTTTGTTAAAAAAATTAAAGTTTAATACCACAGTCCTAGGCATGTCTATGCAAAAGCAAGTTCCATGTATTTCAGTGGGGCTTATGTCCAAGTAAGGATGTCTAGGATTGTAGCCTCCAGGTAGTTGACTTTCGTATGTCTGTTCTCTTCCACACGACAGAGAAGCACAATGGCAGTGCAATCAGATTTCCTTTCTTTTTAATGAATTTTTTATTTTCTTCTAGAGGCACAGAAAGAATAACAGTGAAGGAAAACAATGTCAAAGTAGAGGGATTCATTCCCAAGCGTTAACATAGCGGCAAACTTGCCACAGCAACAAAAATAAATTCTAGAAACTCCAATAAAGAGAAAATTTTGTTTTTTTCCAACTCAAGTACATACCACAGTTATTTGTACTTCCTGAACAGTGAAACCACTCCAGGGAGTAACTAAAAAAGGATGGCTCAACCGAAGTAGCTTTTCTAATAAAAAGAGAATGGAAATATCTGAAGGAGGATGACCTTGGCATATAGCATAAGGGGCAGCTTATAGAGTCATCATATAGCATTGATTCCCATTCTCATATGATGGGTTCTGACAGAAGGCACATGAACTTTCTCTGCAGGTGCTACTCTGAAGTTTCCTGCAACAGGTCTCGCCTTAGTAATATTTTTGTTTTCCATTTAGTGAGACATTGGCAAAGAAATTGATCTTGGCAATAAATTCTTTCCTAACAGGACTGAGCATTTATAGTCCAATTGTAAATCTTGGTTCTTGTCATTCTTAAATGTTCATTGAACTTTTTCATGGGTGCAATAATGAAATAATGTAGAAAAAGAAACACTACTGGAAAAAAAAACTCTCTGAGTGGAAAGGACACAACCAAGACACACAAACATGTCTTCATTTATGAGTGGGAGTCAACAAAGGTGGTTATCTCAATTAAAAGTGGTTCCCAAACTGTGGGTTGAGACCCACCAGTGGATCGTGAGCCAATTTCACAAAGCACCTAGAGCAGCTGTATTGAAAACATAGGAAGATGGGATGCTGGAAAGGATGGGGTGGCCTTAATGATATCACTTCCTGCTTAATCACTTCACCTTGGGCTCACAGCAGGCATCATAAATGCTATTCAGTCCACTGTGAGGCATGAGTTTAACACCCCTGGAGTATGCAGTAAACAAACAAACATACAGTAAAAACATACAGTAAAAAACACACCACACATAGCTGCAACCGCAAAAGAAACAATGGGAAAAAACTCCCTGTTTCAGCACCTTCACATACTACCAAAACAGCTTCTCAAAGAATTTCAGGGCAGCTCTAATTGATCTAAACTAGAAGCTTGTAAGAAGGAAGAGCCTCAACAGGAACTAGGGAAACTGTATGATAAGGTAACGTTTGTACTTTCCTCTTGTAGACGTTGGCAGGGAGGGTGTACTTTTTTGTGTGCAGATAGCAAATAATCTTTGCAATACTTTTTTGTTTGTTTCTTAATGAGCTTTCATACAGAAAAATCAGTCACAAAAAAGGCTGCTTGGCATTAAAAAGAGACACATCAGTTAACTGTGGAATGGATTAGAGATGAGCACCAGTTTCTTGGGGAAACAAGGGTGAGAACTCCTACAAACATTTGTCAATGACCCTTTAGGCCCCTCATTAGGTGCACAGCTGCAACCAGATTTACACAGTTTAATTAAAACCGACTTTATAAACTTGCTTGCTCAACCAGAAGACCATTAGAAGGAATAAACCGTGTGTGTGTGTGTGTGTGTGTGTGTGTAAAACTGTGACGTTTATTCTAATGCATAAGATTTCTTACTGCTGCCCTCCGCCTCTCCTTGGTAAATGAAAGTAACTTGTTTAAACCAAGTGTAGAGTAATTACAATCTCTCAGTGCAAAAGGAAACAGTCCCCCTTCACTAGATTTCATGCATCAGCATGTGCTGCAAAATGGTGCTTGCTTTGTATAGCCAGGAAGAAGTGTCAGAAACTGCTGCCCTGTCGATTTCTGCATTTGGGGTGGGGTGGGGTGGGGTGGGGTGGGGTGGGGGCAGCACAGGCAGGGTGCTGCAATAGGGAGACAATTAGAACGAGATGCAGAGCTTCCCCCCACCATCTAATGAAAAGGCCTGTTGCCGTGGTGGTCTGGTTTGAATTTTTGCAGAAAAGTAGATGATCGGCAAGGAACAGTGAGAAAATAATAAACACCTCCGGTAATTTATTGAAGTTGGAATATTTTCCTCCCCCAAAACGCCAAGATTATAAAATGAAAAAGCAAAGCAGCAACAACAATGGAAAGAGCGATGCTCGGAATAAAGGCATCGTGGTGATCCAACAAATCACTGTTGAGAGGAGGAGGAAAAGAAAAGGAAAGAAAGGAAAGGATTAAGTGTTTGGTTCCTCATTTTTGTCTGCTTTGGAAATGAATATTATTACTTGCAGCTCAAATGGATGGGACACGGCCTTCTCTGAGCTCTCTTTTATGGAGAGTACATCAGTTTACATTATACCATAAAAGAACAAGATATAAAAATTGCTTGCTTCCTGCCAGTATATTGAAAACCCTAATTATCCCTGACCCTACATGACTTTGTTTTGTTTTTTTTAAAAAAAGATGAAGTGAGAGAGAGATTTTCATATGTCACCAAAAAGCCTTGGATGGGTAATTAATGAAACAGTTCTCTGTTATTTCAGTTACTGGCTACTGCAGTTATTCAAACTGTAGGTCAGGACCCACTTGGTGGGTCGCAACCTGATGTCAGGTGGGTCGCGGAAAGTTGGGAGCAGCCATCTTGGAAACTGATGACCTTACTCTTGCTATATTCCTTTTGTGAGTGTTAACGATTTGAATTTTCAAGTGAGGGTTTTTTAAAAAAATTGTTCAGTGCTTTTACATAATAAAAGCTTTTGTCCTCATCTTGCTTTCTGTCAGGGATGTTTCATGATTGTACAATTGCTGCAGTCCAAGATTGCCAATTTGCATTTCTGGAGTGTCATTTTATTATGTTACAATGACAGTACTTCCTGCTTGATAATGTCACTTCCTGCCACAACATCACTTCTAGGTTGATGACATCACTTCTGGTGGGTCCTGACACGAGTGCTGTTCTAAAAAAGGGGGTCCCAGTCTAAAAAGTTTGAATACCACTGGGCTACTGCTTCTGAGAAAGCTGTATGCGGGTCAGGAAGCAACAGTTAGAACTGGACATGGAACAACTGATTGGTTTCAAATTGGGAAAGGAGTACGACAAGGCTATATACTGTCACACTGCTTATTTAACTTATATGCAGAGTACATCATGAGAAAGGCTGGGCTGGATGATTCACAAGCTGGAATCAAGATTGCTGGGAGATATATCAACAACCTCAGATATGCAGACGATACCACTCTAATGGCAGAAAATGAGGAAGACCTCAAGAGCCTTCTGATGAGGGTGAAAGAGGAAAGTGACAAAATGGGTTTGAAGCTCAACGTTAAAAAAACTAAGATCATGGCAACCACTCCCATCACTTCTTGGCAAATAGAAGGGGAAGAAATGGAAGCAGTGTCAGAGTTTATTTTCCTCCAAGTTCACCACAGATGGTGACTGCAGCCATGAAATTAAAAGACGTTTACTTCTTGGGAGGAAAGCTAGGCAACTTATTATTCTTATTAATTTAATTTCTATCCCGCCTTTCTGCCCCATGGGCACCAAAGGCAGCTTACAACAATAAACTGCAGTGTTTACAATTTAAAAAATGTTAAAACAATATTTAAAACAGTTAAAATTTAAAACAGCAAGCCCCGTGGATCCAGGGTAAAAAGAGAATATAAAATGCCAGCCAGAATATAAAATGTCAGTCAGCCTGTCAACAATTAAAGGCTTGTGTAAATAAAAAAGTCTGCAACCCCTGCCAAAATATTGCCAAAGAGGGAGCAGTTCTTACTTCTAAGGGGAGGGTATTAGAATACCCTAATACCCACCACCAAGAAGGCCCTGTTCCTGGCCGCCATCCCCCTCACCTGTCGCGAGGGGGTGGCACAGTCAGAAGGCCCCCCCTGTTGCAGTTTCACACCACACACTCCAGAACTGGTTGAAACTGGCAT
>JAJKFI010000043.1:5586741-5610818 GCA_029204185.1 Lerista edwardsae | reverse complement strand
GGTCCGCGAGCCTCCAACTCTGCTATAATTACCACAAATTCACAACACCCCCTCCCAGATGATCTAAGAGTACAGGTAGGATTATATGGAAGGAAGTGGTCCCTCAAATACCCTGGACCCGAGCCATAAAGGGCTTTAAAGGGCAAAACTAGCACTTTGAATCGGGCCCAGAAAGGAACTGGCAGCCAGTGTAGCCGCCGAAGCAACGGCCCGACAGAGTCGAACCGATGAGCCTCAGCAACCACACGAGCAGCCGCGTTCTGCACTAGTTGTAATTTCCGGACCATCTTCAGAGGCAGCCCCACACAGAGCGTAATGCAGTAATCTAATCTGGATGTCACTAGTGCATGGGTCACCGTGGTCAGGTCTGCACAGCTCAGGTATGGTCGCAGCTGGCGAATTAGCCGAAGCTGAGCAAAGGCTCCCCTGGCCACCGCCGCCACCTGGGATTCCAGGAGCAGCTGTGGATCCAGGAGATCCCCTAAACTGTGGACCTGCTCCTTCAGAGGGAGTGCAACCCCATTCAGAGCAGGGTGGTAGTCCAATACCTGAGCTGTGGATTTCTGGACCAGGAGCACCTCTGTCTTATCCGGATTTCATTTCAGCTTGTTCGCCCACATCCAGCCCCCAACCGCCTCCAGACAGCGATCCAGGACTTAATAAAAAGCCGAGACATCACCCTGCTAACAAAGGTTCACCTAGTCAAAGTTATGGTTTTCCCAGTAGCAATGTATGGCTGTGAGAGCTGGACCATACGAAAGGCAGAGCGCCAAAGAATAGATGCTTTTGAATTATGGTGTTGGAGAAGACTTTTGAGAGTCCCCTGGACTGCAAGGAGATCCAATCAGTCAATCCTCCAGGAAGTCAAGCCTGATTGCTCCCTGGAAGGACAAATCCTGAAGCTGAAGCTCAAATCCTTTGGCCACCTCATGAGAAGAGAGGACTCTTTAGAAAAGACCCTCATGCTGGGCAAGATGGAAGGCAAAAGGAGAAGGGGGCGGCAGAGGATGAGATGGTTAGACAGTGTCACCGAAGCTGTGAACATGAAATTGGTCTAACTCCAGAAGCTAGTGGAGGACAGGGAGGCCTGGCGTGCTGTGGTCCATGGGGTCACGAAGAGTCGGACACGACTTAGCGACTGAACAACAACAACAACTGCAATTCTGGAGAAAAAAAAGTTCTGGCTATGAAGGGTTTCATCACCTTAAGCAACCGGGGGTGGGGGGGCAGGATTCATTCATTTATGATGACTTGACATACATGAATGATGATGGCAACACCAAGCGTTGACTTGCACATGTGAAAGACTTGCGCATCCAAGACAGCTTGAATATTACAGAGAGAGCTCTCATAATTCCTCTTTCAAAACACTTTTCAATGGAGGTACAACTGCAACTTACTTTGAGTGACGTTTTACCAAACTATATAAATAAAATGTGTGAACCAGTTCTTAACGGACCTTGCTCACAAGGTGTTTGAGAATACTGTGTGAAGCCTTGGTACTGGGTACTGTATTTTTTTGGGAGGGGAGAGGCTCCTCAAGCCATTACGTTCTATATGGGTAGCCTCGGACAAATCATTATCTACAAGGGCCAACTTGGATGTTACATGACAAACATGTAAAGCTAATCATACGTACAAAGCTCTCTTGTATTCAGAACATTTGCCCATCCACACCAAAATGTGCTGCACAATTTAAAAAGGTCTACATTTTAGATATTCAGCACACATACCCTTTTGAAAGCCTCCCCCCCTTCAAAAAATTCTTTTTTTTTTTTGCCCCTGTAGATTGGTAGACCCTAATTAGTAGCTTGTTTGGCTTATGCCTAAATCCAGCACTGTCCACCCAGTCAGTGGTGTTCCTAATGTGAGGCAAAACAGGGCAGGTTTTGGCCATGCGCGCCAAATAGCGGGGGGGGGGGTGCGCTGGTGTGTGGGCAAATGGCTTTCCCATTTGGGAAGAAACTGGTGCACATGCGCCCTCTCAGTCGTGGCTGCAAGGGCCTGCGTGCCCCCATCTGCTTCCCGAGTCAGGAAGCGGACGGGAGTGCCTGGGTGCTCAAAGCTGCGGATGGGACAAAATTGCCTGGGCTGCAGGGCCCGTGTGTGATGTCATGACATCGCATGACATCATGAGACATCATGACATCACGAGGCATGTTCAGGGCACCACGGAGCCTGTGAACGCCTCTGCACCCACTTCAGTATTATCCATACAACTGGCAATGACTCTCCTGGGTTTCAGGCAAGATTGCTTTCTGTCCCTTCCTGGATATGTCAAGGACTGAACCTGGGTTCAAGGCTGAAGCCAGCGATGCTCATCCTGATATGTGCATGTCCTTATGAGTATTTGGTTCCGTCTGTCCTCCAAACCAAACACTGTGGTGGAGAAACTGCCAAGGATCGATCCTTATGGTGAAACGAAGTTTGGAAGGCATCCTTCTCTTTTATTATTTTGACATGTTCAGGGGAAAAAAAGCACATTTGCTGGGATCAAGAGCATCGTTAAGCACACTTAAGTCCCAGTGAAATCAATGAAGCTTATGAATACTTAATTGTGGATTTTTTTTTAAAAAAGGAAAAAAAATGTAATGCTTAAAAATATTTCACAACACATGAGACTGCTCTAAATTTTTGTTCAAAGCAGATGCCTAGAATTCGGGATTTAATTTTCTCTCTGGATTCACATAACATCCTTGATCTTCCAGCAGACTCAAAATAACATGTAGCAAGCATATAACTAAGTCCTTTCAAATAGCCATGAAGTGCATAAAACTGCTCAAGGGGAAAGAGCATTTCTTCTGTATCCAGCGTATGAAGTCAGTTTGCTCTGGAAGAGTGAGCAAATAGACCTGTTACACCTGAAATTGGGCCTGACGGAAGAGGCAAAGGACTGCATATTAAATGGGTCTTTCTCTCTCTCTCATTTTCAACACTGAGTCACAGAAGCCTATATATCTAGTCCTCTGGTAATTGTGTAATTATTCGAGATATCTCTAGAACTAAACATCTTCAGACATGCTTTTTCTGAGCTTCTGGAAACTAAGAATTCATCAGTATGTGCGCATTTGGAAATTCAACTGCCAGAATTGGGCGCTTTTTATGACGGAATGATCCTTGAAGTTTTTGGCAGGTCAGCACTCTGTCATTTTGGTATTGGAATATTCAGTACTATTTTCTATTTATTTTTTAAAAGCCTGACATGGTCTCTGCAGTGCCAAGTTATTTGAGGTCCTGGGGTAGAAGCCTACATTTTTTCCGGTGCTGCAAACTGCTGAGCAGGGCTGGCTTTAGCAGGTGAGCCCCCAATTCCAGACGGCCCCTCTCCATTGCCCCTTACTTACAAATAGTTGAGCAGCAGCAACCTGGGCATCAGGTTGTGGCACCTGCAGTCGTGGATCTAGGGGGGGCCGGGAGACACGAGCCCTGGGTGCCATCTTGGGGCTGTCTAGGGGGGCACCAGTGGCCCTCGCAACATTGTGCGGGTAGATCTGGGCTCCAGAGCCCAGGTCTACCCATTGGGACCAGCCATGGGTAGATCTGGACTCCAGAGCCCAGGTCTACCCATTGGGACCAGCTGCGGGTAGATCTGGGCTCCAGAGCCCAGGTCTACCCATTGGGACCAGCCGCGGGCTTCCTCTAGGGAGCCCAGGTCTACCCGTGGCTGCTTCTGGTGGGTAGACCTGGGCTCCCGTGGGGGCGCACTTCTATTGGGTGCCCCGAGCGCCATTTTGACTAGGTCTGCCCCTGGGCACCTGGAAATAGAGTGATGGTGTCATACTCAAACCAACATGTGACCACCAACTGCATCCAGAATGGCCCAATTTGGAGTCAATCAAAAGCAGGGATAGACCAAGCACTGCACTGGCCTCTTATCTGTACGGAGGCTCATCTCCATGTAGAGTGCTGACTGTGGTGGAGGGCCGCCTGCCCTCTGCTGCAGTGTGTCCCCTCCCCCCAGAGTAGGGCCTACTTTGGCCAAATTGGCCTAAAGCTGGCCCTGCTGCTGAGAGGAGAGAAAGGCAAGGCAATGGGGGGGGGGAAACTGGAAATAGAAGGGATATGGAATGAATAACTGCGGCTACACATACCTATACTTCATTTCAGACCAAGGTTTTGGCTAGAGACCTATCAGGGACTGTGGGTTCTGAGAGAAGATTTGAAAGACTAGTGAGAGACTTGAATTTGGCTAGAAAAATGTAAATGTTCTGTGATGGAGTTCCAGGCATAGGTTGAAGCTGACTGAGGGAGCAATCCTGCCCAGCGCTGGAATCGCACGGCCGGCCGGCCAGCACCATATCCAGCGCTGGGTAGGTGGAGGCTGGAGCCTCCCCGCAGCAAGGGAGCATGCAGTCCCTTACCATAAGGGAGGCTCCAGCCTGGCTTTAGCAGGTGAGCTAAAGAGCGGGCGCAGATCCGAGGAGACCGCCTGACCCGAATCGGAGCCGCGGGGCCTTCCCGACAGGCTTAGGAAGTGGCCATATGGCCACCTCCCAAGCCCGCCCACGTCACGCCCTGCCTCCCTCCCTCCCAGCAATCCCCGTGCCACTTCCGCACAGAGCCTCCCTTGCGCCGACTGGCTTCGGTCACTGAGAGAGAGGCTCAGCGCGGTCGCAGCAGGGCCAGCACTGCCTGCAGCACCGGTCCTGTTGCCTTAGCGCCGACGCAGGGGCGCCGATCGGCGCTCCTGCTTTGGTGCTAAAGTCGCAGCATCAGCGCAACCCGCTGATGCTACGCAGGGTTTAGGATTGTGCTGTGCATGTAGGATGTAAGAGCCAGGTTCCGTGAAATGTATCAAGAAATAAAGACAGGTTTTGGCAAGGCCATGACAGGGCAAGGACAGATTTTGGATGCAAGAACAACTCATCTCCCAGGCTCCTAGTTACGACGTATAATGCGGACTTTCCTGACCTGTATCTTTCCAGGTCTGTTTGTTTCTCAAAAGCAGTTGGAAGGAGCATCTGCTGTGAACAGCTGCCTTGGCAAGACTGTAGTTGTTGAACGAATGGTGGTGTGAATCTCTTGATCAACAGAGGAGAAAGTGTGATGATGCAGACCAGGGCAATAAAAACGAATGCTTTTAGTTCCTGGATGAGGCATTACAAAATAGCAGCCACAGTGAAGAGTGGCGTGCAGCAGATGGGCTTCTTGTGAAATAGTTTGCCCTGCTCTCCCATTAAAAGAGCTCTGTTTCAGCAATCCTTTTTTGGGGGGGTGGGGGTGGGGGAGAGAGGTATGAGATACAGGCACATTTTAACAGCTGACACACGTTGGCCATAGGGCCAACACGTGTGTTGCTTCAGCCCTGCATTGTCGTGAAAGTGCTGTAAGGCCACAGTGTGAGTGGCACTGGGCCAACGCTGCCAGTAGCTTTGGCCCTGCTGTCCAAAGGACAGGTACAAGTAAGCTGCCCTCGTGCTGGCCACGTCTGCCTGGTGCCAACCCCCTTTTATGGGGGTTGCTAAAAGCCCCGCCCCTTTCAGGGAGAATCAGTAGTGACTGGGCTTCCACCTATCCCCAGGTTGTTGGTTTTCCCAGGTTAGCCAGCACATGGTGATGATGTCATTGCCAAGCGCCACAGGACCTCACCAGTTGCAATGTCCCACTGCCTCATGATGGGCAGAGGCCTTCTTGGTGACAGGAAGAATTTAAGTCTTTCCTACTGCAGTCTGAAGTGACACCATCCAGAATTTTTACCTCCCTCCACATAGTGTCTGTGTGCTGGCCTCTCTTGACTCCAAGAGTGGTCCAAACCTACTTTATGGTATCCTTTGTGCCGGCGAAACTTTGCTGGCCTAACTCCAAGTTAGGATTGCGCCCTAAATCTGTGAGGACAGTTTTAATTCCCAGTTAGAAACTGAGCAGGAATGGTGTGCTGGGTCTCTTATCAGTGCCCTTAAATTCAATGCCAAACTTATTTCTGAAATGTGAGCTTAGCTTGATCTTTTTGTGTTCCACTTAGAATGTGTCTCATTATGTCTGTATTTCAGAATTCTGGGGCCTTAAAATTTAACGGCAACATTAGTTTGGCATGTAATTTGCATCGCAGGCGTGTGTGTGGGTGTGTGAAAGAAGACTGAGATGGGGGAAGGGAGAGAAAGAAAGAAAAATTATTTGGCCAGACCCACTTTCTAAAGATGCATTTGTAGTATATTTTATAAGCACGTGCTTTATCATTGCTGGAGGATGGCTAGAAGTGCAGTAAAAATGGAATACCATCAGTGGACTATTTAAACCAATTAAGGGGGAATTAAATTAAAGTGACACACACAAATATTTCAGCCAGCTCAGTCTAAAGGAAGAGCATGCCACTGACAGTACATCACTCGATCTGCCATCGTCTGTTTGGTTCCCATGTCAGCCCCACCAATTACCTGGGAAGAAAAAGGGAGAGAGAATGACACGAAAGCCAATAAGATAATTCTCATTTGCATAATAACTTCTCTGCATTGTGCTTAATAGTCTGAGAGTAATGTCAAAAGTATATATCATCCATTCTTGAAGAAGCTTTGATGCACTAATTGAAATTAAATTACACAGACCTCCATTTTTGTCTTCTGGTATTTGGAAGATATTTTATGTGTGGTTACTAAAAGTGGGAAATGTATGGTTGTGATGGTCCCTTGTTCTCCAAGATATGGCTCCACTCAGGCATGGACAAATCTGAGATTATATTTTCTTCTGCATTAACACTTCACATTTATCAGATTTCATTATTTATTTATTTATTTATTTATTTATTTATTTATTTATTTATTTATTTATTTATTTATTTATTCATGCATTCTACTATTTCATGCACCAAGAAATGCTGTCCTTTTGCATTTGAGATGCAGGTGGCAATGGCTAATAGAGGCTTTCGGCTTTCTCCAAAGGTAAGACCAGGGACGGGGTGGCGCTGCAGGTTAAACCACTGAGTTGTTGAGCTTGCTGACCGGAAGGTTGGCAGTTCAAGACCACACGATGGAGTGAGCTCCCATTGCTTGTTCCAGCTCCTGCCAACCTAGCAATTCAAAAGCACGTAAAAATGCAAGTAGATAAATAGGTACCACTTCGGTGGGTAGGTCACGGTGTTCTGTGCACCTCATCATATAGTCATGCTGGCAACATGATCACGGAAACTGTCCTCGGACAAACACCGGCTCTTCGGCTTAGAAATGGAGATAAGCACCACCCCCTATGTCACGACTAGAACATTTGGTTGCGGGGAAACCAGAGGTAAGAGTTACTGTGTTTCCTTGTTAATGTCTCTTGCACATGGCACATAGCTCAATTAATCTGTCAAGCTGATGAGTTGATTTAAAACAAAACCACAGATGAGAGTTTCATAGAAGATTGGGAGCCAGCAAAAGTGAATTGTATGTCTCCCTCCTGCCTTCAACATAGCCAGGACACAGACTTCAGCACAGACTTCTGCAGAAAACAGCTTGGATCAGGATATATTCCAGCTGACCCGGTTGAACCATCTTTTGGTATGAGAAGGTTAACTCAGTCTTCAGAATATCTTCACTTCTTGGCCTCGCCACTAACTTGGGAGGCAATTAGTGTCACTTTGTGATGCAATAACTAATCCACTAGGAGCTGGACTGAAACTGCTAATTTATTCCATGTAGGCAGAGACCAGAAAAACTCTCAGTCATGGGAGATCCAGAAATTCTGGGGATTTAGAGATTTGCCCTTTGTTGTAGACCTTGCACTTTAAAAATAAAAGCAAGTTGCTTGTCTCTCAGAATAGGATGCAAATTTTGCAATACATAAAATTGCTGCAGTGAAGTCTGGAGATTCAGAAACAGATGCATAAGGGAACATGCATGGAATGTCTCATTCTTACTAATAGAAAGGATGGAAAGTGTAATGGGTATCTTCTCTGTCAGCAGAGAGGGAGAGAGAGAGAGAGAGGTTTGAATGATCAAGACATTGTGGGAGCAGTACTCCATGATAGGGCCTTCTCTGCTGTGGCTCCCAGCCAGTGGCATCGTGAGGGGGGGGCGGGCTGCTCCAGGTGATGCGCATGGGGTGTGTGACACCACCAGGGACCAAAATTGCTAAAATCGTGGTTTTAAAAGATACTACCATCATGCTATATACCGTTTGGGTGTGGAATTTCACCTTGAATTCAATGAAAAAACCAGAGTGTAATATCTTCATTCTATCAAAAATTATGGCCAAAACACTAAAAACTGAAAATACAAATTTTTATGTAAAAATCACGATTTTTTTTTAAAAAGTACGATTTTATGGAATAATACCATCAAGCTATATACTGCTTTGATGTGCAATTTCACCCTGAATTCAATGTAAAAAACAGAGTGTAATATCTTCACTCTATCAAAAGTTATGGCCAAAAAACTAAAAACTGAAAATGCAACTTTTTATGTAAAAATCACTATTTTTTTTTTAAAAAATCATTATTATGAGTCAGTTCTCATTTCCATGTATCAGAGCTAATACTAGAACTTTTATTTAATTGTGTGAGTGTCATCAAACTGGCCACAGGTTTTTTGTTGGTTACTAATTTGTTGGGTGACCTGTACTATAGTTAAATAAATAAATAAAGTTGATTGGGGGGGGGGGTAATACCAACCCTAGTAATAACACTGCATTTAGTTTGTGCATATGGTATTGTAATTTATTCTGTATGGTTTGGGAGGAGGGGTGACGCACTGACCTGCTCCAGGTGACGCAAACTCTAGTGATGCCACTGCTCCCAGCATATGAATTTCTCTTCCTCCTGAGATTTGAAGGGCTCTCTCCTTACTAGTGCTCTATAGAGATATGAAAACATTTCTGTTTCAGCAAGCTTTTCAGAGGATTCTATGTTGATGCTGCCCATTTGTTGGATGTAATGTTTTGATTTACTGACAGGTTTGTATTTTTAATACTTTTATTGTGATACTGTGGTCTATTACACTTATAGCCTAATCCAAACCTGTATGGGAACAGGCAGGTAGGCTGGTCTGTGCTGCATCCTATTCAGGGTAGGAGGCACTGAAGCGCACCATGGGGCAAGGGCACATTTGTTCCCTTACCCCAGGTACACCCCAGGCAACCCTATGTGACTACTTGGAACTGCGCCAGCAAAATCACTGGTGCATGTCTGGGTGGTCCGGATCAGGGCCAGCTTGTCTGGGGATGGGGGTTAGGATCTGACTTAATGGCCAGATCCTGACTCCACCCCCTCCCTGGGTTGGCCCGCCCACAAGGCAGCCTTTCCTCCACTCTCCCCCACACCATTCTGTCAAAATCTGCATCCTTGCATAAACTCTTTGGGTTCAATGCTGATTCAAAGGATACAATTTTTCTCAAAAGAAGTCTAGTGTAGGAATTCTTCCTTCCTGTAACTCTTTATGAGAGATAACTTTATGTACAAGTCCCACGTCTTCCTTCTACACAGTTCAGTCAACAACAGACCTATCGCTGTTAACATGTACAGTACCGTTTCTTTCTTGACACTACCTTGTAATTTTCCTAGCAGTGTCTCATATCCCAACACCTCTTTAATGCTGCTTGACGCATTTCTCCAATACTCCTTTTGTACTTTCATGCGAGCCCACTAAATATGAGCAAAAGTGCCCCTTCATCAGGAGGGATTCAAGGCAACATAACTGTGAGCTGCCTTTAATCCCTCTTGATGGAGGAGAAAGGTAGTATGTAAATATACCTGTATACATAACTATGGGTTCAATCCTAACCAAGTCTCTTGTGCCAGTCTAGGAGTGTCACAAATGCTCAGTAAATTGCATTTGCACCACTCTCAGAGTCAGGGAGGTTGGCACATGGACATGTGCTGTCCTCCCTGACTCCAAGAGTGGTCCAAACACACTTTAAGGTGCATTTGTGACATTCCTAGATTAGGATTGTGCAATGCGCATATAATAATAATAATAATAATAATAATAATAATAATAATAATAATAATAATATTGGATTTATATACCGCCTTTCTTAGGTCACCAGATTTCTCTAATGACTATAACTCAAGGCGGTTTACATAGGCAGACTTTATTCAGAAACCCAAAGGTTTTCACAATTTTTGCAGAAATGTTCTATCTTACAAGAACTACACACATACAGATGGATCTTTCTGGATTTAGTCCTTCTTTCTGGTCACCCATTTGTCTTCTTGCTGTCTGATAAGCGGCTTCCCTGCTCCCACCAGAGAAGCAGCTGAACTTCGGCACAACTCCCCCTCTCACAAGGCAGCCAAAGCTCAGATGTTAATCAGTCGCAATTAACGAGGTCTGCCGCTCACAGAGACTTCGAACTGGTGACCTTCAGATCTTCAGCTCTTATCTTCAGGCAAACGGAGGCATTAACCCTCTCGACTAAATCTTCTGCCCATATGCCATATGCATATGTACATATGGTGCATTTGTGAATAGGTTAGGATTAGTGAGGTTAGGATTGCACCCTAAGTAAAGTCTTATGTGTTGACATTGTTAACCTATGGCTTAGGTTACAGCTGTTTGGATCTCCTCAACCTCTGATGATGTCATCTCCTGGCATCAATGACCATACAGTAGGGACACTGTTGGCAGCACAGCTCCACAGAACCACAGCTGTTCTCACCATGTCAGGCTTATGGTCCTTCTTCCTGAGTTGCTTGCACTCTGTGCTATTTGCTTGTGCATCTTGAACTCCTTTTTCCAGGGGGAGGCAATTGAATCACCAGGGAAGTGCTGCCTTTCATTGGTAGAGTTGTTTGAAAATGGTGTTATTTATTTTACTCAGGCATAAGCCCATTGTGTTTAGTAAGACTTAGGCTGCAGTCCTACCTTACTCACTGGAAACACTCTTCTCCTTGGTCCAGCCCCCAAACATGAATGGCGCCAGTGGCCATTCCCCATTTTTAGCCTGTACCGTATGAAGACCATGCAACAAATCTGCTTTCACCACTATCTCACTTTATCATCATCATCATCTTGTAAATAGCTGTGTGAACTTTGTGTTGAAAAGCAGTATATAAAGATTGATTGATTGATTGATTGATTGATTGATCTCCACTATGGCAGTGTGTGCACTGGATCAGAAAATAGCATATTATCTCACAGCACAAGCCTAGGCATGTCTACTCAGAAGTAAGTCCCAATGTCTTCAATAGGACTTACTCCCAGGTAAGTCTTTGTGTCTACCCTCAGTCTTTGTGTCTACAAACACAATAGACTCGCACTGACTGACTTCCAACAGAGCAGTCACAGTGGATTCTGAGTAGATCAGTTCAATATTAGGAAATGAAAGCCCCTCACTATTGGAGATTAAAAAGGAGTCACGACAAATCCAGCTGGTTCATGCCCAATCTCACTTCAGTTAGTTTTTAATTCAACCTGCGTCATCAGTTCCTATTAATAGAATCAGACATTTCCTCCACTATGCGAAGAGTCTGGGACAGAGCTTTCCAGCCTGGTGTAAATTAATTACTGTACACTTGTTTAAAAGCTACACCTGCTTTTGTCAGTCAGTGGATTATTGTTTCAGATGTGGGAGTTATATTTTTGGTTCTCGTCAAGGTGAGCAATGGCACTAATATAAATAGAGGGTTTTCCTCGCTTAAGTGCTCTCCAGAATCAATCATGCATAGGTAAGTAACTCTCCAATGGTCAAGTTAACATGTTTCTTGGAGATCTACGATAGGATCTTCCACTGTTTTTATTTTAACTTCAAAATGCCCATACGGTGGGCTCCTGAATTTAGTTGGAGCAGTAGCTTTAGAACTGGGGGAATTTAACCAGTAATGTCATGCACCCACTACGCACCACTACGTGAGTACCGGTTCCTAGAAGTTGAGCTGGCCCTGCCCACTCGAAGTTGGCCCAAAAGGGCTCACAATCTAGTACAGTCTAGCCTGCTATTTAACCAGGGAACAGTTGAAGCAAAATATGTATCTACACATCTCTAGAAAGCAAAGCAATAGAAGTTAAATCAACACTAACCACAAGCTGAAGTTATTACAAACATGATCACATCCATGGCAACAATCATGACCTCACTTCCGGCTATGACCTCACTTCCTGCCACGACATCACTTCTAGCTTATGATGTCACTTCCGGTGGGCGGACCCCGACAAGTGCCAATCAAAAGTGAGTACCTGTTCCTAAATCATTTGGATGACACCACTGAATTTAACCCTTCCCCTTACGAACTCCAGAAGCTTGGCCTGCCTGCCCACCCCCATGCCTGTACCGCCCTAAAACAGACCGCTCATGGACAATGGGGGCATGGCGGGGACAGCACAGGGCGGAGAGGTGGCTCTAGGGTGATCTGTGGACCTGGCCCCTGGACGGAGAATTGGCCAGGTCCATAACTGGCTGTAGTTGCTCCTGCATTGGACATATATCATACTAATGTTGTGCCAGCATCCGTGGCATGTCCTTCAGTGGAAGTGGGGCCACAGTGTTGGGGCTATCATTGCACTGATGCACTGAACTGTTGTTGCACCCATGTCTAAAGGCATGTGCCATATCCTATATAGGTCAGATTAGAATTTTTGAAGTATAGGGTTACGCAGTTAATTTATTACTTAGGTGCTTAAATATTGGAATCACATGGTGAGTTATTGTGAGCAATCATGAGGACACACCCTACTGTGCATGCACACACATGCCCACGCACGCACACAAATGAATGAACAAGCAATATTTTCATAACTGCGTTTTCTCACAAACGATGCTGTCTTCTAAATCTACTTTGCTTGACAGTGGATAACTATTTATCCACTGAAAGAAACCTCTTTCAGTGATCGAGTTAAAAATAAAGTAATCCATTCACTTTTCTATATACCTAGTTCAATTTGGGAAACAATTATTTTCTTGGCGTTCTCACTTCTACTTTCAACAACATGCTGGATTGTTATTTTTAAAAAATTTAAAAGGAAGATGTTGCTTCTCAGAAACATCTCATTCTTCCGCAACATTTTTTTACACACAAAGAAAACGGTAATTCTGCCTGACCTGTTCTTATGCTGTTCACACTTTAATAAAAGTTGGAATTGAAGCAGACATTCTGGCTACTTTTATAAGAAAATACGAACCACAAAATTAGTTATGTACATACAGCTAAACCTTCAGTTATGTAAATGCTAAAAGTTTAAGAAACACTGTGAAGCTACAGAGATTGTTTGACAAGCTGTGCTTGAAGCCCAGATCCCACATTTCTTGGTTGAAAGTAATTAAATCCAAGGTTAAATTGAATGAAGCATTGAGATGTTATTGTATGCTAGTGAAGTCATTTGCTTGTTCTTACCCACATTGGCTTTGTCCCTTTCTGAATTCTGATTGTGTGTGGGTTGACCACACACATTCTTCCACTAAACCTGCATGAAGCTATCATTTTCTATCATCACGGTACTTTCAAGAATCTACAATCAAGATAGTGTTATTAAACTGAACAGAATATGTACAAGGATGAAAGAAAAAAATTCAGGAAACCTGAAAGCTGTTTCAGAGCAGAAGGTGTGATCTGGAGGTGGAGCTGTCCTCTTGCCTGAAAAAGCTAAGCAGGATCTGCTTGGGTTTCACTTGGGATGGGTGACCAGAATCTGCTTGATAGAGATGAAATCTTGTGGAGGAGTCAACTGGTAAGAAATATCCAGTATCCATAACATCCTGAAAACCAGCCCGAGATGTGTTTTGCAGCTGCCTATGGATGCTTGGAAAGTGCAAGAGCTGTGCAGCCAGGATGATGATTACACCATGAAGGGAAACGTTAGAAGAAAGGGAGGGCTCTGTGAGTTTCTCCCATAGAATAAAACTTGTGAAAACTCAATTTGAGTTTTTACAAGTTCTACCCCTGCTAACTGACCAAGAGGCACTTTTTCAAGTGGTGTCCTCTTATATTTAGCAGGGGGAGAGTAATTGTCCCTCTTCACCCCTGCACAGTGTCTTTTCTTGTGGCTGTTGCTGGTGGTGTTCTGCATTTTTCAGATTGTGAGCCCTTTGGGGACAGGGAGCCATTTACTTTATTATTATTTATTTGCATGTAAACTGCTTTGTGAACTTTGTGTTGAAAAGTGGTATATAAATACATTGATTGATTGATTTGAAAAAAATGGGTTTGGATCCCATTATGATCAGCCTGTTTATGTAAACTGCCTTGAATCTACGAGACTCAAATCTACAAGTCTTTAAGAGAGGTAGTATGTAAATACTGCAATAGATAAACCTGGCAGAAGATTCTAACACACCAAAGTGGTATCACCTTGTAGTCTGCCATGCTGGCCCAAGACCTCCATGCTACCAGCCTGAGGTAGCATGCAAAATATTGCCTCTGCTAAGTATTAGTGATACTAATAGTAATAGTATTAGCCTCTGCTCCTCCCAGTAGAGACCACTATTGTGGGCAGAGTTGGGCTTCCCTACCAATGTATTGCCTGAAGCAACTGTTTCAGTTGGCTTCATGAATAAGCCGGCTATGCATACTGCACATAGACTTGTCTGATTCAAGAATTGGGAAGGGTTTGAAATCTGAGCCATGATATTTTCACCAACAAACGTAAATTTGGCCCTATTATTGAGAGGATTAAGGCAATTTGTGGGAAATTGTAGCAGTCTGGTTCTGAGTGACAGCTAGATGACAGTTTTGCAAATAATTCCAAGTTATAATTCCAAAGTATTATTGGGACAATTCAAAAACCAGACTGGTTAAAAATGTGATCACAAAGCAATGACCAGTTATGACCCCTCTACCATGTCAGGCAGCTAGAGAGCTTAGCAGGCAACAAAGCATCTTCCACTGCGGCCATAAACTGTTATATTTGGCACCCAGCCACATTGACATGAAACAACAATTCATGTCATTCATGCCCCTACCCCAGACTGGGGAGGGAGGGATGGGTGTTATAGGCTTCATGATTTACATTTGTGTTTAATAAAGTTAAACCCCAACCTCATTCTGGTGTCTTCCTTGGGGGTGGTGCAAGGCTAATAGGCTACTTCAGAACGCCAGGGGAGTGGCAGCAGGATACAAATATCTGGTTGTCCCAAGTGATCCCGGAGGCATCTGGTGGGCCACTGTGAGATACAGGAAGCTGGACTAGGTGGGCCTTTGGCCTGATCCAGCAAGGCTTTTCTTATGTTCTTATGTTCTTAATACGGAATGGTTATATGCAGTGGTGTCACTCAAAAATTTAGGAACAGGAACTCACTTTTGATTGGCACTTGTTGGGAACCCAGAACCAGCCACGGAGCCTGTTAGGATCCGGAACGCTTGTTCTGGTCCGTTCCCCCTGAATGACATCACTGGTTATATGTGCAGCATGTATAGTAGTCACCTTTTACCAGTTTTTCCTCAAACATTTTGAATTTGGCCTCATCCTGTGAGGAGGAGCCAGGTTTGTGCCTTGATAGCCCATGGGACAGTGGGAGGTCCAGACATACAGCCATGTGTTGACCATTCAGTGCTGGTGGCTGCTCCCCCACCAGGGTTGTGATGGAACAGCTGCAGGCCTTGAGGTGGTGGGCACAGCTCTGGAAGCAGACAGGGGAATCTGGTGCAATGCTTTGTGAGAGTGGGATTACTGTGCATACCGTGGTGTATGCCGTGGTGTCATCTAAATGATTTAAGAACAGGTACTCACTTTTGATTGGCACGTGTCGGGACCCGCCCACCGGAAGTGACGTCATAAGCCAGAAGTGATGTTGTGGCAGGAAGTGACATGAAAAAAGCCCTTTTTGAGGCCTCAGATGATTTTAAACTGACCCAACAGTTGCAACAGTATTCCACAGCACCCCCAGAACATGTTAAGGAGGCCTGGCATCATGCTAAAACCCCAGAGCAACTCATTTTTCAGTGGCAAGGAAAGGAAAGGCTCCGCTTGCTGCCTGCCTGCCTGCCTGCCTGGCTCTGAGAACATGCAGGCAACTCAAACATGCAGGAAATTCAAACGTTGCAGCGGGCGGAGTCGACGAGTGGGCGGGTGAATGGGCGGGGCCAGCTGTAATCCTAGAAACCGGTACTCGCGTACCCCCGCGTACCCCCTGCATGACATCACTGCCTGTATGTGTTTAATTTTGGTTTGGAAATATTCTTTCAATCCATGAGGTTGGGAAGGAGGACCTGTTTGTAGATACTTCCCAGCAGAACGTTTTGTGGGCATAGCCATGCAGCCCTCTGGCTGAGGGAAACACTTTCAACGAGAGGTATGAATTATGATCCTAACCGTGCTGAATTCAAATAGCCCATGTATTGACAAGAACACAAATGATTGTCCATAAGGTGCCGGAGATATGCTTTATTATGGCTTACTTAGCTTAACGCTTAAGTGTGAGATGTTGATAGAATTTGGTGCTCTGCTTTTTATGGTGACCTTGGCTCACCTCTCGACTAGCTTTCTTACAAAATGAGGTAGCAACTCATATTTCAGTCCCTTGTGAAGTAAAAGGAGCATGGCCTTGTTAAAAAATAAGATGGATGAGGTGCGCAAAAACAGAAACCAGTGCCAATGGAAGTAATATTCAAACAAACTCAAAGCCTCCTTCCCCCTCCCCCTTTCATCTAAGGGAATGCTTCTGGAAGCAATTCGTTCTGGCAGTGAGGAGAAGTGCCTTTGCAATGCAATTGCTTTAAAATCTTGAAACCAATAAAATAGGCAACACTATTTTAGCCCACTGGTTCCCAAACTTAGCAGAAAACAAAACCCTAAAGGGTTAGCAGAAAACTTAGCAGGAAACAAAACCCTAAATGCAACCAGTGGAAAAGTGTGTTGTGATTCAGTGTGAAGCTATTGTTTTGTTGCCAAAAATTGGCTTAAAATGGTTTCTATCACAGGGCAAGCATCTAAAAAGGAAAACAACCAAACGAGAGGGTATGAGGATCATTTTTATTACACCTGCACAGGCGGACCAATCTCCCTGGAAAGGCAGGGAAAAAGGAAAAAAAAAATACAGATTGCAAGCATTTTTATACCCCCCCTTCCTCTTCCTCCAAGCTGCTGCTTGATGGAAAATTACTACACCGGGGCTGGGACCTGAGAAGCTCTGAGTTAATTGGGCCTTGAGAATATGCCGTGACCATTCTGATAAGGAAGGAAGCTCTGCTGGCTTGAACCAGTTCTCTATCTATTGTGAGGGCTAGCAGCCCTGCATGAAAACAATGAGAGCAAAGAGAGAAAAAGTTGCATACTTTAGCAACTTTAAACAAGATACTTTAAGCAAAAGACTCAAGATGGCTGCACTTTGGTTTGACGGCAACAGTATATCTATGAATCTTTATGGGTTTACTCTTTTACTATCTTCATATTTTCTTGAAGTTTTTTTCTGGATGTTTTCCCCTGTCCATCTTTATACTATCTCCTGCTATGCAGAGAATATTTGTGCAAAGGAAAATAGCACTTATGACCCATTTTCCCTTTCCCATACATTCCACCTTCCAAAATGGAGGAAAGGTTCATCACAGGTTTCAAGCCGTGATGACTACATGCAACCTCTGGGTTTTAGAGTTAGCCAATCTCTGAATGCCAGATGCAAGCAGTGGTGTCACTAGCCAGGTGTTGGTGGTGTGGACCACACTGGGTGACACCTCTGAAAGGGAGACACAGGAGGTGCCAGGGTGGGGGGTTGGCTGCGAGTGGCTTGTTCATGGCAAGACAGCCAATCTAAAGGTGTCACGGCATGGGGCTGGCCTGGGAGTGCCATGGCAAGCGGCTGGCCTGGAAAGTCATCCCTTGGCGAGAGTGAGACCGTAAGAAGCTGACACCATGGCACATTGGGTGACCCCAAGCCCAGTGATGCCATTGGAAAAATGGAGCGGCTACAACATATAGATATAATGTTGTCTGGGGTGTTCCCTGAAGGATCTGGTGGGCCACCATGAGATATACCATGTGATCGCTACGCTAGCGACACTACCCACTTTGCAAAATTGGGTTGTGATGCAAAATTGGAAGTGGATCAGGTTGCCATTTTTCACAATGTTTGGAGGTGTGTGAAATCTTGCAGAGGCCTCTGCAGGGCTTCCCGCAACCCCCAGTGGCTGCTTCAGACAGGAGTGAGTACAAAAAAAAGCTTGTCTCCCCAACATCGGTGCAATCATTCTTAGTGTGTGTGCTGCCCTCCCCCTGCCCCTTAAGGGGGCAGAGACAAGGGTTCTCAGGCTGGGTCACAACCCTCCAGTTTGAGAACTCCTAACAGCACAAGAGCTCCTAACAGCTCAGGAGTACAGTAAGTTCCATTATATTCAAAGGTGCTGACTCCCAGGAAAGTGGGCATAGGATTGCAACCTCAATAATATTCTGAACAGTGGCTGTCCAGATAGGAACTTCTCTGTCCTATCTGAAGATGTCTGGAATTGAGCCTGGGACCTTCTATAGGCAAAGGAGCTACTCTCCCATTGAGGTAGCACCCAGCAGCGGTATTCAGCCGGTACGCTGGGCGGGGCTTACCTTTGACCGGCAGTCCACCCGTTGCGTAATGGCGCGTTCCGCTGCTTTCCCGCCCGCAGTAGCGCCTCTCCCTGTGTTAGCTGTGGATCTAGCTTTGTATGTTTTGTGATGGGGAGTTAATAATATATATGTTCCTATTGTTTTTGGCTTTGTTATTATTAGCTGCTTTGAGTGTCCTGTAACAGGAAGGGGAAAACACTACACTACAAAAATTGTGCATATATTAAAAATGCGTAAATTAAAATTATGTTTCCTACGGGAACCATATAAATAGTTAGTGGAAAAGTAATTGAACATTTCTAACATTATAGAAGAGCTCTGCTGGATCAGGCCAAAGGCCCTTCTACTCCAGCTTCCTGTATCTCACAGTGGCCCATCAGATGCCTCAGGGAGCGCACAAGACAATAAGATGCCTGCATCCTGTTGCCACTCCTTGCACCTGGCATTCTGAAGTAGCCTACTACTAACGTAAGATGGTTGCAAAACCCATCATGACCTATAGCCCACAATGGACTTGTCCTCCAGAAATCTGTCCAATCCCCTTTTAAAGGCAGCTAAGCCAGATGCCATCACCACCTCCTGTGGCAAGGAGTTCCACAGATTAATTACCTGATGAGTATAAAAGTATTTCCTTTTATTCATTCTAACTCTCCCAACACTCAATGTTAGTGGATGTCCCCTAGTTCTGGTATTGTGAGAGAGGGAAAAGAACACCCCTCTATCCACTCTATCCACCTCATGCTTAATTTTGTACGTCTCAATCATGTCCCCCCTCAGGCGCCTGTTTTCTAGACTGAAGATGATGATGATGATGATGATGATGATGATGCTTGTATTTATATACCGCCTTTCTTAGGTCATCAGATTGCTCCTCTGACTTTAACTCGTGGTTTACATAGGCAGGCTTTATTCATAAACAAAAAGGTTTTTACAAATTACAAGGAAGTTCTATCTTTCAAGAACATACAGCATACAGTTGGTACTTTCATGGTGTAGTCTTCTTTCTGGCCACACAATTTGCCTTCCTGCTGGCTGATAAGCAGCTTCTGCTCCCACCAAGAAGCGGCTGGCCCAGCACACTCCCCTCTCACAGGCAGCTGTAGCTCAGCTCTAATCAGTCGCAGTTTACAAGGTCTGCCGCTCACGGAGACTTCTGGTGATCCCGAACTGGCGACCTTCGGATCTTATCTTCAGGCAAACGGGGGCTTTAACCCTCTCGACTACAACCTCCTGCCCCAAACGCTGTAGTCTTTCTTCATGAGGGAGGATGCCCCAGCCCAGTAATAATTTTTGTCGCTCTCTTCTGTACCTTTTCCTGTTCCACTATGTCCTTTTTGAGATGTGGCGACTGGAACTGTGCACAATACAGATTCAGCCAGCAACTGGTAGCTTCTGCTTTCCTCCGATGGCCTAAGGGAAGTGTTGAGGAGGGAGGCAACTGGGAGTGGGAGTGGCTACTGACGTCAATGTCAACTCTATGAACACATTATTTTCCTCTCCTTTCTCCTTCCCCACTCCCAGTCCTGCACAGGAAATTGCCATCATCTCATGAGGTTGCTTGTTAGCAGCCAATTTAGCTAATTTACCATGCAATCCTAGCATCGACGCAAGGGGCAGAGCTCCGGCGTGCCTGTGCTGAGCAGCACCCCTGCGCCGGCGCTGAAGCTCTGAAGTAGACGCTGCTCGCAGAGCATTGAAGGAGAGCCTCCCTTGCGCCGACCGAAGATGGTTGGCGAAAGGGATTCTCTACCGAATATTGGGACAGGGATTGGTGGGAGGGGGGACCTGGGCGGGCTTGGGAGGTGGCTGTACGGCCACATCCTAAGCCCATCAGCGAGGCCCCGATTTGGGCCACGCGGTCTCCTCGGATCTGCACCTGCTCTTTAGTGGGCGCAGATCCAAGGACCACATAGGGGGGGCTGGAGCCTCCCTTAAGTAAGACTTTGGGAACCACTGCTATAGTCAGTGGTGTCATCTAAATGATTTAAGAACAGGTACTCACTTTTGATTGGTACATGTCAGGACCCGCCCACCGGAAGTGATGTCATAAGCCAGAAGTGATGTTGTGGCAGGAAGTGACATGAAAAAAGCCCTTTTTGAGGCCTCAGATGATTTTAAACTCACCCAACAGTTGCAACCGTATTCCACAGCACCCCCAGAACATGTTAAGGAGGCCTGGCATCATGTTAAAACCCCAGAGCAACTTATTTTTCAGTGGCAAGGAAAGGAAAGACTCCGCTCACTGCCTGCCTGCCTGCCTGGCTCTGAGAACATGCAGGCAACTCAAACATGCAGGAAATTCAAATGTTGCAGAGGGCGGAGTCGACGAGTGGGCAGGTGAATGGGCGGGGCCAGCTGTAATCCTAGAAACCGGTACTCGCGTACCCCCGCGTACCCCCGCGTACCCCCTGCATGACATCACTGGCTATAGTGTGTTGTGTTTTGTGATGCTGTAAATTGGGCCGTGCTGCCAGAGTTCTAGCAGTGCAGCCTGATGATCAGATTGGGTTGTTGGTTCTTGAAATCCAACGGTATTTTGGAAGTGTGAAAAACAAATATGAGATGCTTGGAAAAAACGGAATGATACCTAGCATTAAGCACAGTACATGTTTTGAAAACAAACTGTAGTACATTACCAAAATGTGTTAACTTGGGTAGCATTTTTTTTTCTTTTTTCATATTTGAGGCTTTGATAGTATTGCTGGTAAATAGTACAATGTAATAATAGTGCACTTAACTAGATTTTGTACATTACTGTAAGCGTGCATGTCATTGCCATATAATTAGTCTGGGAAACGAGGAGAGGGAGAAATAATAATCAAGAATGTATCCATAATTACTGGAAACAAACACTGTACAAGTTCCCAGTTGTTCTCATTCGCCTATAATTGATTTTGATGGAGAACTAACAATTTCAAGGTGTATAAAAAAGACACAGTAGTCACTCCTAATCTGAAAAATGTTTCCCATATTTTCATCTTTTTTTTCCTTCTCAAAGGCAGCTAAGCCAAGATAGGCAGGAATTTTCACATAAGCTGGCCAAGTGTTTTATGTAAAATGTGCCAGAACCTAATTCCTAAAAACTGCATTTAAACTCTGGTTTCTGCCCCTGTTCAAAGGGTTCACAATCTACATGAGAGAAACCAGAGTAGGATGTGATAGAGGGGGAAGGCCAGGGAGTGGCAAATCAATAGTGGAGCTGAGACAGAACAGAGAAAGTAGAAATACACACAAATGAGGCAGGGATGGCTCAGCCTTGGCTTAAATCTGAGCCTGAATCTAGAGGAGGGGGAAGGATGCAACTCAACACATAGGAAGGGTTATGCAGGCATAGGAAGCAGCGTGGCAGAGATGGACCAAGGGGATAACCGTAGTTAACTCCTGTGGACCAGAGTGGCTGATAGCCAAGCCAGCAGCATCACATGATGCCTGCTGTTATAAGGTATCATTTTAAGTTACGGAGAGGAGGGGGACAAATACTTGAATACTCTCTCAGCCCTCAGGCAGATAAGGGAGAAGGTTAATCTAGTTCCTGCTTTCCGACATGTTCGGTTTGTATGCACTTGAAGGTTTAGGGTGCTATCCAAAGTGCGCCCTAGACGCTTGTGTCGGCCCTGCACACACATTGCTGGCGTGAGGGCGCAATCCTAACCTGCTTTTTATTGTGTGGCACGCACAAAGGCCACAGAGAGAGTTCCCTCAGATAGGGTTACCAGATACCCCTTTAACCACTGTATGGAAGAGGGAATTTGGGGAAGTGCAGCTTTTTAAGCCATTCCAGGCTGAGCTGCATCTGCCAAAATTCCTGCTTCTATGCAGTGGTTAAAAGGATAGGCACTCTGTCCCAGTTTACATAAGAACATAAGAAAAGCCTCACTGGATCAGGCCAAAGGCCCATCTAGTCCAGCTTCCTGCATCTCACAGTGGCCCACCAGATGCCTCAGGGAGCACGCAGTGTCCTGCTGCCACTCCCCTGCATCTGGCATTTTAAAGTAGACTATTACCTTTGCACAGTAATGGGATCTGGGGATTGACTACAGGAACGCTGGGCGGGACTTCGGCGGGACTTACGCGTCATTGGCTGCCTGTCTGTTCAGTCCACCGCCCGCCCTGGCCTCGGAGGGGTGCCGGCTCGCTGGGGGGGACAAGTGGGGGTGCGCCGGGTGATCGGACGAGCAGCGGTGGGGCGCGCTCCCCAGGAGAAGCCTGCGCAGCCGGCGGGCAGCCGAAGGAACGAAACGGGCGGGCTGCCAATCACGCGTAAGTCCGGCCAGCGTTCCTGTAGTCAATCCCCAGATCCCATTACTGCCTTTGCACCACCCCCAAGGAAGACACCAGACTGAGGTTGGGGTTTAACTTTATTAAGCTCAATGAAATCATGTAACCTACTGAACACCCATCCCGCCCTCGCCAGTCTGGGGTAGGCAAAAAAAACCTGCCAGCCATACTTGGCCAATCTGGATGACAGAAAAAAATTTCTACCCAGCCCTCATGATGAGCAACCGGCTAATCTCAGACTGGACATACCCATCATAGCTTGTAACCTGTAATGGAGTTTTCCTCCATAAATTTATCCAATCCCTTTTAAAGGCATCCAGGCCCAATGCCATCACCACATCTCGCGGCAAGGAGTTTGTATCTGGTAACCCTACCTCAGATCCTGTGCAGAGTTCTATCAGATGCAGCTGGGATACTATGTATACAATAGTCAGGAGCTCAGTAAATTTCCATTCTCTTACTCCCCCTCCCTATAGCTAGAGTTACCAGATACAAACTGGGACAGTGAGCCTGTACCATTAACCATTGTATAGAAGAGAGAATTTTGGCAGCTGCAGCTTTTGAAATCCTTCCACAAAGAGCTGTACCTGCCCAAATTCCCTCTTCTGTACAATGGTTAAAGGTGCAGGCGCTCTGTCCCAGTTTACCACATTGTCGTTGACAATTGCATTTCTACCCAGAGAAATGTGCTATCCTAAGATAACAAGAATAAATGCCCTTGAATGCTGCATTCTTGTGTTGTGCCATTCCAGCAACGTACAGGGCTTTTGGGCAGAGAGGGGTGGGGTGAAGGGGCGTCAACTGTAAGGCATGTAGGCCCTTTGGGTCAGTTAGCTGACACAAAATGGACTTGCCTATGACAAGACAGTAGGCAGAGGCGGATCTACAGGGAGGGCAAAGCTCTAAGTGTTGCAAGAAGCCTTACCCTGTCATGTAAATCCCTCCTCTCCCTTGCTGCTGTAGCCAGTAAGCAACACCAAGATGTTGCTTTTCCCTGTGAGGATTGGCTAAAATGGTGCAGGAGAGGAGTGATTTCCACTGCAAGGAAGGCTTCTTGCAAAACTTAGAGCTTTGCCCTCCCTTAGATCTGCCTCTGACAGTAGGCCCAAGTGTACCGAGTACCTTGGCCCTGGCAACAACATTCACAACCAAGCTTGAATGGCAGGCCTTTTTCTCCAAGCCATTGGTCCATATAGCAGGACATTCTCGCTGAGGCAGAAATGATGAGTAGAACCACATTATAATTAAGCATGTAACTTTGCCCGGTGCTTCAGATTATACAGTAGTTTGTGGGGTTTTTTTTTGGTCAGGCATAATCTTCAGTTGACTGAAGTTTACTGTGCAGCTCTGGTTGCTTGTTTTTCTGTTCTTTTGTTGAGGAAACTAAAGTTTAGGTTGTGCCTGTGGAGCAAAGAATGGAATTGC
>JAJKFI010000043.1:5556411-5570441 GCA_029204185.1 Lerista edwardsae | reverse complement strand
GGGATGGGACATATAAACACCCGGGCACACATGTGAGTGGGGGAGTCAGGGATGGGACATATAAACGGGCCATCTGTATGCCTGGTGAGTGGGGGAGGTCAGGGATGGCACCTATAAACACCCGGGCGAAGCCGGGTACATAAAAGCTAGTCTATATATATATAAATGAACGTGGGTGTGTGTGTGGGTGTGTGTGTGGGTGTGTGTGTATGTTCTGAATAGGCTCCTCAACGCCTGGAGCGATCGGCACGAAACTTGGCACACATATACCTTGTGGCCTGGCGACAAACACTGCGGGGGTCAGACCCCTGTAGCGCCCCTGGGGGTGGGGGTACGGGGGGGTCCCCACGTGAAGATGGTCAAAAACGGCCAAACTTGGAGTCAAATCCACAGTTTTTGGGGTCGCCGAGATGAGCGGCGACCCTCCTGATGCCATTGGAGTCCGGGTTCAGCCCCCCCATGTGGGGGGCAAGAAGGGGTGCGAAACACAGCATCAGCCATGCCCTGCTTGAACGCCTGGACCGATTGGCACCAAACCCGGCATGCGGAAGCCTACCAGCCTGGCCACAAACACTGCGGGGGTCGGGCCCCCCTACCGCCCCTGGGGGTGGGGGTACGTGGGGGTCCCCACGTGAAAATGGTCAAAAATGGCCAATATCGGTGTCAAATCCATAGTTTCCGGGGTCGCCGGGACGGGTGACGCCGCTCCCGATGCCGTTGGAGTCTGGGTTCACCCCCCCTTGGCGTGGGGTGTGAGAAGGGGTGCAAAACAAAACGTCCGCCATGCCCTGCTGGGACGCCTCGACCGACCAACACGAAACTTGGCACGCATACACCTTGCGGCCTGACAACAAACACTGCGGGGGTCAGACCCCCATAGCGCCCCCAGGGGTGGGGGTACGCGGGGGTCCCCAAGTGAAAATGGTCGAAAACGGCCAAAATCAGCGTCAAATCCATAGTTTCCGGGGTTGCCGGAGTGAGCGGCGATGCTCCTGATGCCGTCAGAGTTTGGGTTCGCCCCCCCCTCGGCATGGGGTGCAACAAGGGGTGCAAGACACAATATCCGCCATGACCTGCTGGAACGCCTGGAGCGACGTGCACCAAACCCGGCATCCACGTGCCTTCCAGCCTGGTGACAGACACTCTGGGGGTCAGGGCCCCCTGGTGCCTCCGGGGGGCCCCTGGGGCCCCTGCATGAAAACGGTCCAAAACGGACACAATCGTCACTCCTTCTGTAGTTTCTGGGGTCGCTGAGGCAAGCAGCGATGCTCCCAAGGCTGGACGAGTTCAGGTTCGCCCCCCCTTGGCATGGGGGCAGGAAGGGGTGAGAAACACAGCATCCGCCATGCCCTGCTGGCACGCCTCGGCCGATCGACACGACACCTGGCACGCATACGCCTTCCGACCTGGCAACACACACTGTGGGGGTCAGACCCCCTTAGTGCCCCTGGGGGGGTGCGGGGGTCTCCGCGTGAAAATGGTCAACAACAGCCGAAATCGGCGTCGAGTCCGTAGTTTCCGGGGTCGGCGAGACGAGCGGCCACGCTCCCGACACAGTGGGAGTCCGGGTTCAGGCCCCCCTCGCCGTGGGGGGCGAGAACGGGTGCAAAACAAAATGTCCGCCATGCCGTGCTGGAACGTCTGGAGCGATGCGCACCAAATCTTGCACGTGCGTGCCTTGCGGCCTGACGACACATACTATGGGGGTCAGGGCCCCCCAGCGCCCCCGGGGGGGTGCGCAGGGGGCCTGAAGTGAAGACGGCCAAAAATGGGCGACATTGGCATCGAGTCCATACTTTCCAGGGTCGCCTCAGCGACCAGGGACGCTCCTGCCGCAGTTGGTGTCCGGGTTCGGCCCCCGTTGGCGTGGGGGGGCAAGAACGGGTGCAAACCCCATAAACTCTGGAAGATCATTTTCTTACCCAGGCAACACCGGGTAGCAAACAGCTAGTCAATATATATTCTCACAAAGTGTAACCAGAATTATTGCTCCGTTCCTTCAAAATGCAATATATTTTTTTTAAAGTAAATGAAGACGTCAGAATAATCTGAGGAAGAAAATGTGTTCCTGCTCAAAAATTGGTTGCTGATCATCAGTTCAGTCATCAGGCTCTGGTGAAGTCAGGGCCAGCCCACCCATGAGGACTACTGGTTGCCCCAGGCAGCAGATTGGTAGATCTTTGTCTGCCTATTGACCTATGGAAAAGAAAGAGGGGGACAGAGGGGAAGTGAACATTTGGAGGGGATGAGAGTGCTGAGCTAGAACATTTGAGAGTGAGAGGAGCAGAGGCTGGCACATCACTGAGTAAGGCAGGGCCTTTGAGAGGAATTTTCTCAGGAGGTTAAATGCTTCTTTTTGGCCCTTCCACCACAGCCAGTCTCAGCACTGTTGCCCTCTGAGTTCAGAAGAAGTGGGTGCCATCGCTCCAAAGCACGGGAGCAAAAGTAGCTGCTTCTTCTGGAATGGCCACCTTTGCTCCTAGCGAGTCTGGCTGTGGAGCCATCGGGCAGGTTCTCCTACCCGCCGCCGCCCATGCTCAGAGTGAAGCTGGCTGCCTCGGAAGTGACTGGTTTTGTCCCAAGTATTCCGGAAGTGACATCATGTTCCAATGACGTCCAGGCCAGCGAGGTGAAGAGCAGCACCTGGGGTTGTGACCTGGGACAGGGCAAGCCCCAGCTATGCTGCTACTAAAAGTCCAATGAATCCAAATGCACTGGAATCAATGGAGAAATGCATGTGCAAAATTATACATCTAATTTTTAATGCAGCAGAAACTGTCCATTTCTGAAGTCTGTGAAGTCAAGGTCTGTGAAATTGAGGATTCTGTGAAATTGTATCACAGTGATTGGTGCTGGAATCCAACTTGGACAACAAGTCCAAGATTTTAAAAAGCCCCAAAGAATAACCTCAGAGGAATAAACAGAGCCTGAGGGCCTAATCCTAACCAGATTTCCAGTGCCGACAAATGTGTCCTTACCTTGTGGAGGCCTCGGTGACTGCCCACCTCCACTGCATGATGTAGCACACGCCCCTTTGGCATGGCTACACCAGCACTGGAAAGTCATTTAGGACTGGGCCCCAAGTCCTTTTCCTTCAGTTGGAAACCTGGACAAAGAAATCATACCATCTCCATCAAATATCTCAGGGAGGACGCAATGATCCAGTAACGCAACCAAGTGGAATCACCTTTGGCCTGAAGGAGACCTTTAAATCGGGAAAAGAGCAAGGCCCAGTCCAGTCTCTCTCTCTCTCTCTCTCTCTCTCTCTCTCTCTCACACACACACACACACACACACACACACACACACACACACACACACACACACACACACACACACACACACACCCACACACCCGTGATACTTGGGCTCTCCCGGTTCCACCCTTTCAGCAGTGCTGAAGGCTCTGGGATGGAGAGACAGAAGGAGGCCTCAGAAGGCGCTACAGAGGAAGGGGTAGACCAAGAAGGGTAAGAAAGGGAGACACTGGGAGAACCCAATTATTATGTGGGGCCCCCTTCCAACGGTGCCACTTCTGCTGCGGTGTCACTTTGCAGACCCCCCCTCAGCGGCTGAGATGCAAGTGGAGGCTGCAGCAGAAGTGGAGCTGCTGAAATGGCAGCCTGCCTGATAACTGGCCTCTCCGAAACCTTGAAAAAATGATTTTTTGCACATTTTTTCTTTTGTCACTTGCAGTTAATGGATTTCCATGTGAGAAAAAAGTGCCCATTTCTGGCTATCATCTGCTTCATGATTCCACTTCCGGCCCTCAGCAGGCACCATGAAGGCGGTTTGGCCCACTGTATGAAGATACCCCTGTGCTAGAAAATGATGACAGGGCAATTTTGACAAAATTATATTTTTTGGACAACAAGAAGGTACTTCATGTATACTTCAAAAAAACACAGCAGAAAGTTGAGGACGTTTGATGTTTGATGCAAACAAGAAACTCAACTTTTGTTGCTTGACAGAGCACAAAACCCCTCCAACACTCCTAAGATGCAAGTTGACCACTCTGAAGGTCTTTCCACACTCCTGGCACTTACAGGGCTTCTCCCCTGTGTGGGTTCTTTGATGGCATATCAGGCTGCCGCCACCAATCTGATTCCACACTGATGCTATTGGAATAAGAAAAGAAATGCAGTAAGAGACCCAAGGAAGAAACTGCTGCTTGTTGAGGAGGTCAGAAGCCCTTTTTATGTAACCAGAACTAGGTGCTAGAAAAGCCACAGCAACTTTTAACTGCAGGTGGCTTCTTCATTATTATGTTTTTGCTTCTTTAAACATGAAGGAATCTTTGAAATAAAAGCCACAACTAGAGAGGAAGAATGAGAGAGAGCAAGAGAGCGAGAGAGAGAGCGCCTCTGTTTGAGAATGAAAGTTCAGATTTAGGGATGATAGAAAACTGTCTGCTAACGAGTCGAACGTTGTCCGGAAAGGGTGCAGCTGATGAACCATCCAAAAATCTATTTGGAATATGGATGACATCTGGCTTCCTGGAGGAAACTGGGCCCCACAGCATGGCCAGGCTGTGCACTGGTTCCTTCTGAGAGAGGGCCATCCAATCTACAAAAGGATGAACTTCTCCTCCCAGATAGGCTCTCCAGAGAAAAAGGACCTCTACACTGTCTCAGGGCACAATTCTAACCAGGAGTTAGGCCGGCATATCTTAGGCTGGCATGGCAAAGTTTGGCCAACACAAGGGAAACCGTAAAATATGTTTGGATCACTCTTGCAGTTAAGAGAGGCCAGCTCACAGTTGTGCGCCATCCTCTCTGATTCAGAGAGTGGTCCAAACATGCTTTACAGTGGCCCTTGTGCAAACTTTGCTGGCCTAACTCCAGGTTAGGATTGTGCCCTCAATTAAGCGTCCATTGGTTAGTTCCAGACCTAGCCCATCACGATCTCTTCCAGGCATGGCTATAGACTGTTACCAGGTGTGCTTTTCATACATCAACATGAGAAGAGAAATTCCTTTGGTATCCTGGGACCCCATGCAATGGCCAATGGCCCAGCTCAATGGTTCAGAAGAGGGAGGGGAGACTTAAGGGGCAGCAAACAAACTTTTATTGTGACAATAATGGTACAAAAGCAGAGAAAGGCAATTCAAAAAGCAATTCAATGTTTCTTAGGCGTTCATATGGCTAGGCCCTAAATATAAGTGGTTGCTGTCTCCAGAGAAGACAGAGATGAAGAAATCCTTGAAAAGGAGCATATTGGCACATATACAGAGGCTGAATGGAAGGAGGAGAGATGGATGAAGGAAAATTTGGAGGCTTACCCAGGTGGGAGCTGGGGCTAAAAAAAAAAAGTGGGAAGGAAGAGGGAAAGGAAAAGAGGTGGATGGTTTAATGGGGCACCAGTAGATCACAGTAGAATGAAAGATCACAGTAGAAACAAGGCAGACAGATGAGGCGGCAGATTATTGAAGTTATCTGATCCTGAAGGCATAGGATGTTTCCTTTCTCTGGAGGAACATTGGACCTGAAGAATCAGTCGTCATTTCTGGGATTTACTTATCAGAGCCTTCCAGAAAATATACTTCCTTGATCATAAGGAGAGCCATCACAGCAATGCCCTGATACAAGTCTGAGATATTTCAACCTCTCCCTCAAGGAAAGACATTTTTATCTCTGTCAGTCCTAAATGAGGAAGTTTCAAATTACCCACAGACATTTGTGTCATCCCACCGCATCCCCGCTCTCCCATCTAAGCTCTCAAGGCAACTTCACTATTTATGCAGGAATATTTATGCTATTTCTTTCTTGGGCACATCCTGTACATAGAAGGAGAGCCCAAACACAGGAGGGAAGTGCATCTCCTCCAAAGGACAGCTCCAGATAATGTATGGCACCAAGTCCCTAGGTTGGGGCTACCCTCCCCAACAAAAGACCTCATACCTGGGTTGTTCAGAAGGGGACATCAAGTGTAGCAGCAGCCACGCCCAGGTCATGCCACCTGGCCACCAGCTCCCCTTGGCAACATCCAATGGAGCAGAAGTATCTGGGGTATCTATCAAAAAATACAGTCCAATTATGTGTAGGGCTATGTATTATATAGCCCTACACATATATTACAAAAATGAAATCCAAGTTAAAAAAACTCAGTTGTTTTTGGGTGTTGGTGAACTCTGGTGTGTCACCCAAAACATTGTGGCATGTCACCTTTGGCAGGCATGTTATAGGTTTGCCATTATTGATCTAGCAGTCAGAAATTTACAGAGCTTGAGTAAACCTTACTGTTTATAAAATCTGAAAGATACACTTTCCTGTTTAGGTGGGTTAGGGCACAATCCTAACCTAGAGTTAGGTCGGCACAGTTAGGCCAGCAAAGTTTGGCTGGCACCAGGGCCACTGTAAAGTGTGCTTGAACCACTCTCAGAGTCCGGGAAGATGGTGCACATCTGTGTGCTGGCCTCTCTGACACCGAGAGTGGTCAGTCAGTCAGTCAGTCAGTCAGTCAGCAGGTACTTATATACTGCTTTTCAACACGAAGTTCACAAATAAAAGCGGTTTACAGGCAAATAGTAATAATAAAGTTAAATGGCTCCCTGTCCCAAAAGGGCTCACAGTCTTAAAAAAAAAAAAAAGGCAGACCGCCAGCAACAGCCACTAGAAAGACAGCGCAGGGGTGAAGAGGGACAATTACTCTCCCCCTGCTAAATATAAGAGGAACACCCCTGGAAAAAGTGCCTCTTGCCCAGTTAGCAGGGGTAACTGCTAACATACTTTACAATGTCCCTTGTGGCAGCCAAACTTTGCTGGCTCAACTGTGCCGGCCTAACTCCTGGTTAGGATTGTGCCCTTATTCAGTGATCTTAAGTACACCGACACAGGCTAAAGTCAAATATGTTTACCACATAGAAGTTAGCCGATATTCTTCATAGTCACAGTTACTTAGTCCCTAATGCATGCTCAGATAGCTTCCACACACTGCCTTTGTCGACTAAAGAAAAGCACAATATAACACAGCCACAAACACAAACACCTTCCTGACTCTTGATCAAGCTGGGAAGTCATTATTGTGCTGAATTGGTAACATCAGGTACATTTCCATAGCAACAGACAGTGATATCACTAATAGGATTATGGTTCCTCTCAGGCTGGGCATGTAGCATGGACAAAACCTGTTCTGAGAAACAATGTCAAAAGGGATTGTGAATTGTCAACAGTAAATCCCTCTTACGAACACAAGGTTCATTAAAGTGGCAAAAATCAATATGACAGATTCAAGGACGGCCTCGTGAACCCTTTAGGTGTCTCCTTTTTATGAGATCGGGCTCTTGGCTCCTCTTCAGACTTGCTGCCTGAGGCCAGACAGCGTGTTTTGTTCTTTACACTGTGCCACAGACAAATGTGCTGACCTCTCAGCAAACAGCCTCATTAAACCTCTCATTAACACTGGTTATCACCCATTAGTGGCATAGTGTGCTGCTCTCATGGGATAACTGCACAATTACTGCAAAACAACAGATTTCCTTACCTTTCTTAAAATGCCCAAATGAGGAGGACAGGACAGCATAAGCACATCTAGAAGATGCACAGTCTTAACCTCAAGCCTGGTTTGGTAAACTAGTGGGGCTCGGCGGGCATGGCAAGGAGTTATGCGGTAGCCGAAGAAGGTGTGGTACACAAGCTCAGGGAGAAACACCTCCTCAATTAACCGGTATGCCCAAAGAACTATCCCCAGTATGGGGTGGGGGGAAAGACATGCTATAACTTGACAACATTTACAATGACGTTTTTCCCTCCCAGGTGCTGCTTGAAATGGGGTGCAAACAGTGGTGTCATTCAAATGATTTAGGAACAGGAACTCACTTTTGATTGGCACTTGTCGGGAACCCGGAACCAGCCACAGAGCCTGTTAGGATCTGGAATGCCCGTTCTGGTCCGTTCCCCCTGAATGACATCACTGGGTGCAAATGTCATTTTGCATGCTCTGAGCATGCTCTGCTCTTCCTGTTTATTTTAAACAGGCTGGCCTGGAGCTGAAGGCAAGAGGGCAGAGGAGGGCAATTGGTGGGCAGCCTCTGGATTGCCATGACATGTGGTGGAGGCGGCAACAGTTTTTTTCCACAGTGCCACTGGAAGAGGAGGTGGCATCACCCTGCTCCTTTCCTCACCTGTTTTCAGTGAGTGGGGAGTGGACAAGCAAACTGCCGGAAATGGCTCCGTGAACAATGGACAGAGTGGAGCAGAGAGCAGATGAGGGATGTACTCCTCCCCGAATGCTCTGCTCAATGAGAGATTTCACCCATGTCATGGATGGTGGGCTGCTCCTGGTGGTGACTGATCAGGGTGAGGGCATGGAATTGTAGTCGCTCAAGAAGCTAAACAGTTTGCCATTCACCTTTGTGAGGAAAGTAGTCAATTGAACTGAAACCTACAACTGGGGACACTCTAAGGCCTGGGAAGATGACCCCGACTGCAGCATTCCTAAGCAGTGAACTAGTGGTAAATGTTAAAGTGCATGAAGTTTCCATGACACACACAACCTCAGTCTAGCTATAGCCCTCCCCCCAGTGATGTCATGCAGGGGGTACGCGGGGGTACATGAGTACCGGTTCCTAGGATTACGGCTGGCCCCGCCCATTCACCCGCCCACTCGTCGACTCCGCCCCTTGCAACATTTGAATTTCCTGCCCGTTTGAGTTGCCTGCATGTTCTCAGAGGCAGGCAGGCAGGCAGCGAACGGAGCCTTGCCTTGCCTTGCCACTGAAAAATGAGCTGCTCTGGGGTTTTGGAACTGTTGGGTCACTTTAACATGATGCCAGGCCTCCTTAACATGTTCTGGGGGTGCTGTGGAATACTGTTGCAACTGTTGGGTCAGTTTAAAATCGTCTGAGTCCTCAAAAAGGGCTTTTTTCATGTCACTTCCTGCCACGACATCACTTCCGGCTTATGACGTCACTTCTGGTGGGCGGGTCCCAACACGTGCCAATCAAAAGTGAGTACCTGTTCTTAAATCATTGAGATGACACCACTGCCTCCCCCGCCCTCCCCCCAAAAACCCACTTAAATTTCTTCATTAGAATTTTCTTCTCTAGCCACTTATTATGACTTCAAAACTTATTGTAGTTCCCTGTGCAAAGCACCGAGTCATTACCGACTCATGGGGGTGGCATCACATTGCAATGTTTACTAGGCAGACTTAGGGCCCAATCTTATCCAACTTTCCAGTACCAATGCAGCCACAATGCAGCCCTGAGGTAAGGGAATAAATGTTCCCTTACCTTGAGAAGGCCTCCATGACTGCCCCTTCGCCATAGGATGAAGTTCACGCCCCATTGGCACATCAGCATCAGTGCTGGAAAGTTGGATAGGACTGGGCCCTTAGTTGCACGGGGTGGTTTGCCATTGTCTTCCCCAGTCATCTTACTTTACCCCCAGCAAGCTGGATACTCATTTTACCAACTTTGGAAGGACAGAAGGCTGAGTCAACCCTGAGCCGGCTACCTCAGAACCCAGCTTTGGCCAGGATCGAACTGAGGTTGTGGGGAGAGCTTCTGATTGCAATACTGCAGCCTTACCCCACTGTGCCTCCTGAGGCTCATGAAACTATTATTTTTCCTTTAAAATTCGAGCTCATTTCATCCTAAATTCTTGGAGTGGGTTACAGTAGTCTCCCAACAAACGTATAAGAATTGGATTCTTTGTTTTTTAAAAAATAACCCAAATAAATATAAAGGGTATGTCAAGACTGTTGATAGTTTTAAGTTTCGTCCACCATCATTTTGCACTGGTTTTACCACAATCCGGATAAGATGTTTGAAGTGAGTTCTGTGTTCTGTGTCCAGGCATAACATTTAGGGACAGTCACCTCCCTTCCTTGTTTCAGACTACATATGATTATTTTTCAGGCAGATTCATATTTACCTCTGCATATGGTGAGGTATGAAAATCAACCACAACAGGCCCTGAATGATGCTGTGAGTCTCTCTCACAACACCCCATCCTGAAATGGTGCCCTTGTCAACAGCCGCCTGTGTTTCTCCCATCCAGGGCACGTAGCCGTGTCTCATGCACTTTCTGTTGCATTTAATATGCTCCTCTCCTTTATGCAAATGGGCATTTAATTATTTATAACTCTGTCCATGCTGCTCCCATCATTTATTAAACAACAACATGGCATCCCTTAAAAGTGTGCCCTGTAAGAAATTTGATACCCTTTAAGGAGAACTAGAAACTTCATCGAAAATCTACAGACAGTACAACAAAGTACAAAGAAACTTTCAAAAGACATTAAAAGACTTTGGTTTGTTGATCTCCTATTACAAATAATCCACTTGTCTTTTAATTAAAAGGATTTGTGTGAAAAAGATCAGATTTCAAGGCTAGTGATAGTCTAATAGCCCAATCCTAGACATGTCTGCTCAGAAGTCAGTTCCATTGTGTTCAACAAGTCTTACTTTCCAGGGCAGTGTATACAGCAGTGGTCTTCAAAGTCCTACTTGGATGTTGAAGCCACTGTGTTTGTGGGGGCAGGAACTGGGGCTGGGGGGTTGGTGCCACTGTGGGGACCCAGGGGCATGACAACATACCTGGGGGCTGTGTGAAGCCTTCCGGAGCCCCCTGTGTGACCCTCCTCTTGCTGCAGTGAACTCCATTTTGTTGTCGGAGCTCACTTCTGGTTAGCTCCAGTGATGTCATTCAGGGGGAACGGATCAGAACGGGTGTTCCGGATCCTAACGGGCTCCGTGGCTGCTTCCGGGTTGTTGTTGTTTTTCCAACATTTGAATTTGAACTCAAAAGTGAGTTCCTGTTCCTAAATCATTTGAATGACTCCACTGGTTAGCTCTACTATTAAACTACAATCCCTCTCTAGTATTAAAAAGGGAAGGGTATGGTGTCAGGGGAAAACACAATTCAGACAAATTCTACATTGCTTGTACGCAGAAATACACAGTCAATTTTTGCATAGCATATCCTAATTTTAGGGGCGGCAAGGGGAATCTCTCTTTGCCAACTCAAATCCTAGAGGGCAGATAATACACCAACTTTTGTGGCACTAATAGGCTTGGGTTGGTCAATTACAATCCAGAATGGGAGCTTGGCAGGGAACCCTACATACTCTGCCTTGAATTCCATTGTGGGAGAGAATAAATATACACAACCTCACAGGGGTCATCAGCGCTCAAGCATGGGGCAGCTGTTTGTGTACTTAGACCCAAGTCAAGGAATGATTAGATCCAACCCCTTAGTCAGCACAGTAAACCCACATTGTAATGGAATGCAGAAAGTCAATTTTCTTTGCTACTTCTTTGCTACTAAAAGGGATGGAACATAATTTTGCCTAAACCTCCTTTACAAGTTCCAGGAAGTCTTGCTTTTGCTGATCACTCAAAGCGTAAAAGAGCCAATTTTTAAATTAAATTGATGCTTCAAGGGAAATGATCTCCTCTGATCCATGGGACAGATCTCTGAACGTGAAGGCAGCTGAAATGAAGCGCGTGGAAAGTCGCTGGAAAAAAAACACCTATGTTGGATCCTGAGTGATAATAATTGAGATATCCAAGGCATCTTGAATCAATAATATTTTTTAAAGAGGAGCAGCGGTGAGCAATTCAAACACATTTTAGGTCACTCATCAATATCTCGTGTTTGTTTAGGCTACATTGGCTATAATCAAAGGACAGCAGCAAAGTAAATTGGGGCAGATTCCTCTCTCTTGTAACTTTATTGATTTCAGCAGTTATTCTGTCATATGCAGTTGCTGCGAAGCACATTTCCTGAGAATAAGGATACGTTGTGTTCCAGGGACAGCTCAAGATCACCTTGTGTCTGAGGGGCATGTCAAATGCTGTCCCTGCTTATTAGCAATATGCTAGCTCCTGCTCTTCCCACTGCTTGAACTGTACTGGACAAGAGGGGGATTGCGTTGAAAAGGCGGTAGCATAGCCAAAGGGAGGAGGTGCGGGAAGTATTGCAGATGCCACAATGTGCTGCGTAAGTGACCCCTCCCATTCATTCTGGGCAGAGAAGGCAAAGTGTCGAGAGGGGTGCCTGTGACCACACACTGATCCAAAGCAGTAATGCCTAGTAGTTAGCATACTCACTCCTTTCCTGCTCCATTCTCTCCCCTGTTTGGACACACAGCTTACTGGAGAAAAGCCTTGCTAGATTGACAGCACAATCCTATGCATGTCTACTCAGAAGTAAGTCCCCCTAGGTTCAATGGAGCTTACTCCCAGGAAAGTGTGGATAGGGTTACAGCCTGAATCTACTGCCACCAGCCCGGGAGACCAAGGTTGAAGGCACATCTTTTGCAGCCTCTAATGGCCATGTTTTATCTTGCAGTCAGGAAGTTCCCAGTACGTGACCTCGTTTACAGGTCTGAAATTGCTGACCAAGCCAGGTCCAACTGGTTATGGAATTTTCAAAGCTTCTCCCACACTAGCCAGTGAGGGAAAGTGGTGGTTAGCTCGTACTCTAATGGTCTGTGGCATCCGACATTTCCTTACCATCAACCTAAGCAAAATAATATGGGACTGGTCTGGGTCATGCTAATCCAGCATGTACTCAGCACCGTAGACACAGTTGGGACCTCAGATTGGATTCTTCCAAAAGATCTTCAGGTCAGCTCATACTTTTGTTACAGCAAATCCTAATAAGACATCTTAGCCTGACATTCAACATGGTCTGCACAATGCATCCACACAGCCACACTTCTCATGAAAATATCATGCTTTCTAGCATTCCACCAACCCTCTCTCATCCCTGGCCCTCTCCTTGTATTCCCCTGGCTGGCTCCTCTTCTCTTCCTTGTAGCCTGGTTGCCCTCTGGGTCCTAAGCAGTGATGTCATTCAGGGGGAACGGACCAGAACGGGCGTTCCGGATCCTAACGGGCTCCGTGGCTGCTTCTGTTTTTTTTTTCTCTTCTTCAACAAGTGCCAATCAAAAGTGAGTTCCTGTTCCTAAATCATTTGAATGACACCACTGGTCCTAAGCCTCCCTTCTGGGAGGCAGCTCCTTGTTTGCTCCAGCGGCTACAGGCACAGTCTGCTCAATAGACCGCACTCAGGATGACCAGATACAATGGAGGACAGGGTGCCTACACCCAGGGGTGTAGCTAATGTGCAGGAAGGTGCAATTTCACTGGGCAACAAGCTTTAGGGAGGCAACAAGCTGACCTTGACACTAGTGGCCATAATTGTGAAAACATTGGTATGTATGAATTATGCCATTGTGTTATATACCATTAAATGCAGAATTTAATGCAGAATGCAATGAAACAAATTGGGATATAATAGCTTCATTCTATCAAATGTTTTGGCCAAAAACACACACATGAAAATACAATTGTGATGCCATTTCCTGTTGTGACATCACTTCCAGGGCATCATTTTGCCCTCTGCACCGGGTTACACTTTCATTAGCTATGCCAGTGCCTAAACCTTGGGTAAGTGTGGATAGAATGGCAGGCTGGGGAATTTTTTTTAACAGATCAGTAACTGCTTGGGAGGGTTTAGATGGATTCCTCTTTATTTTAAATAATAAGTATTTTAAATTAAACGTGTACTTACTGTAAACTTTTAATTTAATTTGATTTTGTCATATGGGAATGTTAAAAAATTTTCTTGCTTGATTATGTCACTTCCAGCCATGACATCACTTCCAGGTTAATGACAGTGGGTCCCAACAAACTTGTCATTACCCTGCACCCCCCAGGAATAACGACACGAGACCAGAGCTTGGTCTAACAGGGCCACTTTATTAATTATTTACAAAGTTTATCAAAGGACTTGCAGCTGAATTAACTCACAGAAAAGCGTGCGGGCCTATGGGGAAACGGGCACTAGCCGTCTACCTCCCCAGTTGATCAGGATGATCACGGGCGTCAACCCATCTGACTCCAGACTTCAGCTCGTTGTTTCAAGCTGAAGTCCATCCTCGCTGACCCGAAGGTTGAGGCAACGTGTCCAAGACAGGCTCACCCCGGCACACACCATAAGGGTAGCCATTATGAATCCGATCAGGGTACGACCCACCGCTCAACGAGCCGGAAAGGCAGCTTATGAGCGGCCCGGCCG
>JAJKFI010000043.1:5536154-5556401 GCA_029204185.1 Lerista edwardsae | reverse complement strand
TTATGAGCGGCCCGGCCGATCCCCAACCGTGTTGCCTCAGAATGGACACCGAAGGCCTACCTGCCTACCCCCCGCATGCTACCTGCCAGGAAAGTGACCGTTAACTATACCACCCTAATACCCACCTCAGACTGGGGTAGGTGAAAAAACCAACAGCTAAGAGCCAATCAAGCTGGAGGCAAAAAATTCCTACCTGGCCCCGTAGCGACCAGCTATCTCAGCCTGATGATGGGAGGGTGGGAGGGAATTGCCGGTCAGAGCCAGAATGAGGCGGGGGCAGGGTGAGAACCGACACTCCAAGGTCCCCCGCCCCCTGACCGGGTCCCCATTGGCCCATTCAAGCCCTGTTCACGTGCGTTCGGGGGGGACAGGGCAAATAGGGCTGCGTGCAAGCACGCAACCGTTATTCTAAAAAAATGGGTCCTAGTGCTAAAAAGGTTTAAAACTTGCCCTCTTCTATGCAATAATTAAAGGTGTAGGCACTGTGTCCTCCACTGTATCGGTCACCCTGAGCAGCAGCATTTTTAGCAGTTAGAGTGTCAGACTAGGACCCAGGTGAAATTCCCATCTCTGCCATGAAGCTTCTTGGATATCCTCAGGCCAGTCTAACCTAACTCACAGGGTTGTTGAATTGTGTAAAAATGGGGGAGTACAAGCAGTGATGTCATCCAGGCACACCAAGAACTGGAACGCCCGGATGATTGACAGCCCTCTGCTCCTATGGCGGAGGGCTGCCACACCTCCCTAAGCCTCACAGCACCCGAATCGCTCCATTTCAGAGCGATTCGGGACGCAAGGGAGGGCGGGCAGGCCCAGCAGCAGCTCGCCCGTCCTCCGGAGAGGCGGTGTGGCCCGGGCCCGTCCGCAGAACTAGCGGAACGGCGTACCGGGCCGTTCCGCCTGGATGATGCCTCTGAGTACAAGGTATTGTCTTGGAAAAGGCAGGAGATATCCTAAGGAGATAGGGAATGGTATCAGCAGTGGCCCCTTGTCCAAATAAACCAGGGATTACAGGGTTAACCCCCAAGGTCTCTGCCTGCAGCAGGAACACAGCTGCAGGCTGATGAGGGCTCTGGCTATGAAGGGAAGTTAGCACAGGTGCAGATGGGTGTGGCTGATGAATTAAAGCCTGCCCAGCAACAGACATTGATTGGCCTGCCTCAGTATAAAGTTGGAGGCAGGAACTGCAGTAAGTTAGCACCAGATAGGTGCAGCACTGGATAGGTGCTGGATGGATGGATTGGGACAGGTCAATGGATGGAGTGTTAAAGGACTGGATAAAGGAAGGTAAGGTTGTTGTGGAAAACCATTGGGAGTTGTATGGCTGCCACACCCCTGGCGCCACGGCGTGGAGGAGGCAGGTGTGGCTTAGGCAAGCTGACTGCCTATTGTTTGGTGGTGGGGTTTTGTGGTGCCAAGTTAGGGTATATTGAGCTAAGCCGGTGATGAGAGCAGTCTGGAGGAGGCTGGCCAGCCAGTGAATCTAAGCAAGTCTGCTGGAAGAGAGGAGAAGCAGTGCGTGAAGGAACCCTCTCCCTCTTGCCTATCTCTGAGGCTGCTCTGGAGGGGACACTAGTTAGCCTAGTGTGGGCATTGGGGCCCTTGGGGAGACCCAGCAGGGAGTTTCTGGCAGGACAAGTGTGCCACCCAAAGCTCCATGAAGGAACAGCAGAATAGAAACACAATAAAGAAACTGCTTTCTGTATTCCAGAGGTGCTTCGCTTGCAACTTGGCTCTTGAGAGGAATAAAACCTACCTCTCCAGTTCGGTTCTGTTTCAAAGATGTGCAGAAGTGAAATCTCATTTTCTGTTACATGTAATAGGACTTTGTTGTAACATACACAAGAGCCATTAGCTTTCATCAGTTATGAATTCTGTTGGGCTTTTTTCTGCAGGAAATCAAACGAAAATTGGATTGATTGCTTACAGCATCTATTTGATGTTGCAAATCTCACAAAGAGTATGTGCTGTGATGGTGGTATCTGTGTGATAGATTACAGATCCAGGTGTGATCTGCTGTATTTTTCAAGCTGTCTTGACAGCCTTCCATGCACTCTGTCCATTAATCCAGTTTACTGAGCAGCTTCCAACAGGACCTATTTTTTAAAACTGCTGCATTACAGAATTGTAATCTTTTTTTCCCAACAAACATGAAATTCCCTCCACTTAAAAAATGGCCTCTGTTGTGCATCAGGATTGCCAGCAATTTCAAGCATCATTTTGTACCTTAGTTGTTCATTTAATAATAGAAGGGATTTCTTGTATCATTCCTTTGTTTAGGCTGCCTGTTGAAGGGAACTATGCTACTTTCTCTCCTAACCTGCCTTCCTCTCTCAATTAAAGAGTTAACTCTTGGATTTAAAGGTCTGCAGTCAGTCTTGCTCAAGGCCATTCATTTGCAATATTCAAAATGGGAAAAAATGACATATTGCTATGGATGCAATCCTGTGCACACTTACCTGGGAGTAAGGGCCATAGTATGCAATAGAACTTGCTTCTGAATAGGCCTGCCTTGGATTGTGTTGTAAGCATTCAACTTGGGTTATATTCAACATTGTAATGTATATAGTCCCTTGTGCAAAAGAACTGAGTCATTATTGACTCATGGGAGTGACATCACATTGCAACATTTATTTGGCAGACTTGGTTGTACTGGGTGGTTTGCCATTGCCTTCCCCAGTCATTTTACTTTACCCTCAGCAAGCTGGGTACTCATTTTACCAACCTTGGAAGGCTGAATCAACCTTGAGCAGCTACCTGAGAATCTGACTTCCCCTGGGATCAAACACTGGCCATGGGAGGCCTTCCGATTGCAATACTGCAGCCTTACCACTCTGTGCCACATGTAAGTATGGTTGTCAACTAAATTAGTTTTATTTTATTGTGATAGCTTTTTTTGATTCTTGTTTCCATGATAAAGGATTTGTTACTTGACTCTTCTTTGGCTCAGTGAATCCTATTTCTCCTCTTTCTACTGCGCACATAGGCTTTTTCTTGGATCAGTTTTATGTGGAATTGTGAAACATGCCTATGAAAAAAAATTGGAAAGCAGGGAAATTTCCTCATCCATAGGTGTAAGTGTATTACTGGATTCCACATAGTTAACCCTCTCTTGATGAGGATGTTTCAGAATGCAATCCTAACGTGGAGTTAGGCCAGCACATCTGCGCACCATCCTCCCCGACTCTGAGAGTAGTCCAAACATACTTATGGTGTCCCTTGTGTTGGCCAAACTTTGCTGGCCTAACTCCAGGTTAGGATTGTGCTCTCAGTCAAGAAAACCTTCACAAAAGGGCTTGCAAATATTTCACTCTTACAGCCCAATCGGATGCATATCTACTCAAAGGTTACATATTCAATGGGGCTTACTTTCAGACAGGTGTGGATACGATTGCAGCCTTACATACTTTAGAAAATAAGAATGCCAATCAACCTAGATGTTGTTGTTGTTGTTTTTAAAAAAATGCAACATCTTGCTGGACTGATAAGGAATTACAAACATCTCACAGACTGCCTTCCTATTTTGCGTGATAAAATGTTCAGGGCCAACTTGAGAGTGTGCATGTTATTAAAACAAAATTTGTCCAGTATAAAATACCACTTTAAGGCTGACGGGTGATATGATCAAAGCATCACTGCTCAAACTCTAGATTACAGTGGCCCACTGTAATATTTTTTTATAGGTTTTGCATGATTTTGTGCTTCAAAATGCAGCATAATCTGGTTGCCCAGAGATGACAGTGGGTCAAGAAAAATGAGTGAGTCTACCAGAATGAATGGAAGTGATGCATCCATCATACTACTTTTACCTCTTTAAAACAGTCTTGTCTATCTCTCCATTCTTATTGTAATCTCTCACTCTCTGGGACTACCTGGGACAAGTGTTGCCACAGCTGTTGATTCCTAACCCCTGTGAGGTTTTGATTTATTTCTCTGCATAACCACAAAAATAAGGCAAATTCAGCAGGTAAGTTCTTTAGAGTAGATTGTTTGCTTCCCATTCCAGCAGCTCTTATAGGGCTGGAAGGAAAGTGATTTGACCTAACTCCATTTTTATAGCAGTAAGAAATTATTGCCTTTTCCTTAATGTCCACCTGGGCTACAAGGAGAGTCTTGTAGAGTACTGACCTTGTAGCTCAGCTAACCTTATAGCTGAGTAATTATTACAAATGAGCTTTCATGGGCAGAGCAATTTGTTGAGACACAGGAGTGCTGATCTCAAAAAGCAAACAAAATGGCATTTCTGTACAGTTCTCAATCTACCATCCTTAATTTTTGTGCCACTTCTGTGTAATGTCCTCAAGCGCTCCCATGTTTCCCATATAGGGGAAAAAGAGAGAGAGCTTCCACCATCAACAGAGCCAGGCATTGGGGGTGGATGGGGGGGGGGGAACAGAGTGATTTTTGTGGCTGCTTCGTGAAAACAATACACCAGCTCCCCACTGCCATTGCTTTCCAGAAACAGAGCATCTGGTCTGAATTCAGAGGCAGTTTTGAAAAATGACTGACTCTTCAGTGAAATTTTTTGGAGCCTTTCCTGGCCAGCCAAAACACGGTTTCTTTGCTTAGCTGCTAAGCTGCAGGAATAGAACATTTGAGCACAAAAAATATTCACAGAAACAGGAGTTACGTTTGCATGGGCTAACACAAATAGTGGCAATTGGAATAATTTACATACCAATTTTTGTGCATTCAGAGGGGGATTGTTAAGAGCCATGGGGGCTAGAAGTAGAAACCTTCTGCAACCTCATGCAGGAAGCCACTGAAAGTACAACATATAGAGCATCTTTCTGGGCATTCCCTGTTGCGATAGAGAGAGAAGCCCCTTGGGCAGCTGACATCAGGAGCCAGAGGAGTGGCGCTGCTATCAGCAGGCTGTGGAGAAGCAGAGGCAGCAAATACCTGCAGGATGAGGGACCTGGAGGGCTATCAGCCTAGGCTTATGCAGCCTGGCTGGGAGGAAGGGGTGGAGCAACAGGGCAGGAAGACTCCATATAACCACAGGCTAGCCAGCGATGAGGGCAGCCTGGACAAGACCGGCTAGTAGGTAGGATGCTGGTCAGCTGGTGAACTGAAGCAAGAGGTTGTGAGGAGGGCCAAAGGGTGAAGGAACCAGGTGTGCACGGAGGCCTGAGCGCGCCCCATGGCTGGTGCCAAAACCGTGCCCCCAGGACATCGCCCCGCCCCCACGCATCGCTCCAACATACCTCCCTTAGCCCAGAAACGCTCCATTTCGGAGCATTACGGAGGCAAGGGCGGGCGGGAGGACCACACAACGCGCCAATTCTTCCTCGTTATGCCGCCTCTGCGCTGCCAGCGGCCACCCCCCTGCTGCCGGCGCCCATGCATTCCGCACCCCTGGCTATACGGTAAATATGCGACTGGAAGGAACCCCTTTCCCCTGCTCATCTCTGAGGCGACTGGGTCCAGTGACAGGCTGGGATGCTGGAGGAAGCCTGGCCACAACCTGCTCCAACTGCTACCTCTCACAATGCCCGAATGTTAGCCTCCTGGGGATAGCCACCCCTTGCCTGGCAGCAGTGATGTCATTCAGGGGGAACGGACTAGAACGGGCGTTCCGGATCCTAACGGGCTCCGTGGCTGGTTCCGGGTTCCCGACAAGTGCCAATCAATAGTGAGTTCCTGTTCCTAAATCATTTGAATGACACCACTGCCTGGCAGCATCAATTGCACACACAGATACACACACACACACCGAGATTGGGCGCATGTGCGTGCATGCAATATATAGGTATTGTAATGCTTGCAGTCATTTGGATCATATACCTAAACGTATTCTAAAAGCAAAAAAAAATGAGGCTGCATCATAGTGCTATGCTTAAGGCAGCCAAGCCGATTGGAAGTCATTGCTATTCCGCTCTATTTATAACTTCTAAAATAGACATACTTTGCTTAGTCTGCTACCGAAGGAGTTGGGGTCAGGAGAAGGAGTCTCACTGGCAGCGTTTCCATCTTTATTTTAATTAACTTTCAGAGCCGCTGACGTTTTACAATATACTGTGTGCTTGCAACTTCAGCTCTTGCAAGGCTTTCCTTAATTTCCATTGGTGTTGTTTTTGGGCATCTCAACAAACACTGAAACGAAGCTGCTAGATGAGCTCTCAAAGTTGTAGTGGGAGGGAGGAGAGATGAGGGTTGAGAAAGGAGAGTAGTTTCACACGAGGTAGCCTGCCTTTTCCTTGCAATGAACTGGTTTTGCTTGGCAACTGCTTCAAATACTGAAGAGTGCTGGAGTTGCCACACAGATCAGATGCCAAAGGGTGACATGTCTGCTTGCCACTACAAGCTGTTGCTACAAATGCTTGACCATGACACAGGGTGCAATCCTAACCTGGGTTTAGGCTGGCACAGTTAGGCCAGCAAAGTGTGGCTGGCACTTTATGGGGCCACCGTAAAGCGTGTTTGGACCACTCTTCGGGTCAGGGAGGATGGCGCATCTCTGTGTGCTGACCTCTCTGACTCCGAGAGTGGTCCAAACATACCTTACGGTGTTCCTTGTGCCAGTCAAATTTTGCTGGCCTAACCCTGCCGGCCTAACTCCAGGTTAGGCTTGCATTTATAGAGACCATCTCCATGAAGACAACCTGCATGACAAGCTGGTGCATGCAAAATGGTTTGCTGGGGTGCACCAGTCACTATTTTGTTGCTGTAACAGCATGAACCCACTAAATGTGAACCACCTTGTGCATTTAGAAAGACCTGTACGGGTACAAAGTTATCTGTTTCACATGACGTGGTCCTTAGGGCTATCTCATTTATTGGGTAACATTTAGCCCCCTCCCTGCCCCCACTGCTGCCTTACGTGCTCTGGTGGGATCCCATAACTCCTCAAAATGGCTACCAACAGAGCCCTCTGTACACTGTTGCAGCCATTTTGTGACGGCGGAATGGAGATCTGCTGTTGCAAAGTGCTATGGTTGGCAGCCCAGTCTTTCTGATATTTGTCCAAAAAGGATCTGATCTTGTCAAACTTCTTGAGAACTTCCCACTGCTCTGGATTGGAGGTGCTCATGATGTGGCTTTGGCTGCATGACAAGTTGGACTTCGGTACCAGGATTCACTCCTGCTTTAAAGGAAGATTACCAAGACAGGAGTAGTTGGGTGAAGCACCCTGATGGCCAAGTACAAGATATTTTGCGTCTACTTACTACTGGCAAAATATAAAGGGAATCCCACCCAGCCATGCCTACTCTCAGCAGCAATCTGTTGCTGGTTTACATAAGAACATAAGAGCCCTGCTGGATCAGGCCAAAGGCCCATCTAGTCCAGCTTCCTGTATCTCACAGCAGCCCACCAGGTGCCCCAGGGAGGCATGAGACCACAAGATGCTTGCATCCTGTTGCCACTCCCTTGCATCTGGTACTCAGAAGTAGCACAACACCAATGTAAGGAGGTTGCACAATCCGTCATGGCCTATAGCCCACGATGGACCTTGCTTCCAGGAATCCGTCCAATCCCCTCTTAAAGGCATCAAGACCAGATGCCATCACCACCTCTTGTGGCAAAGAGTTCCACAGATTAACTACCCGCTGGGTATAAAAGTACTTCGTTTTATCTGTTTTAACTCTCCCAACCCTCAGTTTTAGCGGATGCCCCCTGGTTCTGGTGTCTTGAGAGAGGGAAAAGAACATCCCTTTATCGACTCTATCCCTTCCATGCATAATGTTGTATGTCTCAATCATGTCTCCCCTCAGGCGCCTTTTTTCTACACTGAAGAGCCCCAAACGCTGCAGTCTTTCTTCATAAGGGAGGTGCCCCAGCCCCGTAATCATTTTTGTCGCTCTCTTCTGCACCTTTTCCAGCTCCACTATGTCCTTTCTGAGATGCGGCGACCAGAACTGAACACAATATTCCAGGTGCGGCCTTACCATCGACTTGTACAATGGCATGATAATATTGGCTGTTTTATTCTACTGACAAGATACTCAGCACTGGCACTCCACAAGGTTGTGTCCTTAGTCCACTACTGTTCTCCATTTATTCATCAGATTGCACCAATAACCATCCCAATAATAGGATTATCAAATTTGCGGACGATACTACATTAGTAGGACTTATTTCCGGGGATGATGAGTCTGCGTATCGGGATGAGGTATTACAGCTATCCCGCTGGTGCAAAGAAAATAATCTTCTATTTAATATCCAAAAAACCAAGGAGTTTATAGTGGACTATAGGAAAAAAAGAGCAGACATTCAGCCACTGTATATAGATGGAGTTTGTGTGGAAGAGGTGGTTGAATGTAAGTTTCTTGGGACCATCATAACTAATGACCTGACTTGGAGTGCGAACACCGCTGCTTTAATTAGGAAGGCGCAACAACGGTTGTATTTTCTAAGGATTCTTAGAAAGCAACAATTGGCTGAGAGTTTGCTAATCACCTTCTATCGGAGTTCAATTGAGAGCATATTATCCTACTGTCTCTGTGTATGGTACACGAGCTGCACAGTGGCAGAGAAAAAGGCAATTCAAAGGGTGATCAAGACGGCCCAAAACATCATTGGCTGTTTACTCCCCTCTTTGGAAGAACTGTATAAAAATAGATGCAAGAGGAAGATATCTAATATATTGAAAGACTCCTCTCATCCGGGACATCAGCTCTTTGAACTATTACCATTGAGAAGGAGATTTAGGGTATTGAAAGCAAGGACGAGCAGATTCAGAAACAGTTTTTACCCAAGTGCAGTATTGAGTTTAAATGCGGGGTCATAAGTTTTTGTGGAATTTAAATTGCTGGGAGCAATGGGGTATTTATATTTGTATAAGTGATTGTTGTGTGGTTGATTGTGCATATTTTAGTTTTGGTGTTGTCCAGTTTTACCTTGGGGAAGAGCACCTCATTTCATTGCACCCAGTTGTGAGTGTAATGACAAATAAATTTCTTATGTCTATTCTCCACCCCCTTTTTAATTACCCCAAGCATGGAATTGGCCTTCTTAATTGCTGACGCACACTGGGTCGATACCTTCATTGAATTGTCCACCAGCACCCCAAGATCTCTCTCCTGAGCTGTCACAGACATCTCAGAACCCTTAAGCCTATAGGTGAACTTTTGTTTTTTTGCCCCAATGTGCATCACTTTACACTTCTCTCATGTTTCCATGGTTCATTGAGGAGCTGCAGCAGCAGCAGCAGCAACTTGAAAGTCAAACTGTCTGTGTCCCTGACTGACATATTTTGCTTCCGCTGTCAGCACTGTAAGTTATTTCTGTGCTGAAACGACGAAGTAATGTGCACATTGCTGTCAGGCTGGCTTATGGTTGGCTCTACTAGCCTAATAAGTATCTAGTAATTATATTACGTTAAAAGAAAGAAACCTTAGAGCAGGGAGCTCCAAACTCCAGCCAGCGGGCCTGATCCAATCTCCCTTGGATCCTTCCCCCAAGTAAACGGTACCTGCCGTTCCGCTCAGGGGAATGCAAAGACCCAGACTACGGCCCCCAGGGCGTTTTGCAGCAAGCTGCACCTGTGCAGAACGCCACACATGAGGCACGCTGGGGTGGCTGACTCCAGAAGCAGCTCACTGTGATGACCCCTGGGGGCAGAAGATTTAGTCGAGAGGGTTAATGCCTCCGTTTGCCTGAAGATAAGAGCTGAAGAACTGAAGGTCGCCAGTTCGGGACAGCCGGAAGTCTCTGTGAGCGGCAGCCCTGGTTAATTGCGGCTGATTAACAGCTGAGCTTCGGCTGCCTTGTGTGAGGGGGAGCTGTGCCGAAGTTCAGCCGCTTCTCTGGTGGGAGCAGGGAAGCCACTTATCAGCCAGCAAGAAGACAAACGGGTGGCCAGAAAGAAGGACTAAATCCAGAAAGATCCATCTGTATGTGTGTAGTTCTTGAAAGATAGAACATTTTCTGTAAAAATTGTAAAAACCTTCGGGTTTCTGAATAAAGTCTGCCTATGTAAACCGCCTTGAGTTATTGTCATTAGAGAAATCTGGTGACCTAAGAAAGGCGGTATATAAATCCAAGTATTATTATTATTATTAGTTGGGGTCTTCACTATCGTCCCAGGAAGAACGACAGACACTGTTCAGGCCGGGGACGATTTTCAGCAGTACAGCACAGATCGCTGCTTTAGAGTAATACTGGAAAAACAGTGTAAATGCATTTGGTCAAAAGGGCAAAATCCCTTGTAATTTTGGTAGGCTTCACCCTACAGACTAGTGAAGTACCATCATACGACAAAATCTGGCCTGTTGAGGAATTTTCTTTCTTTCTTTCTTTCTTTCTTTCTTTCTTTCTTTCTTTCTTTCTTTCTTTCTTTCTTTCTTTCTTTCTTTCTTTCTTTCTTTCTTTCTTTCTTTCAAATTAATAGAATTACTTGGTACCTATTAGGTTGGCAGAGCCAACCGTAAGTCAGCCTGGCAGCAATGCGCACATTACATCTCCCTTTTAGCACAGAAATAACTTACAGTGCTGACAGCTGAAGCAAAATATGTCAGTGTGTGCGTGTGAAGGAGGGCTGTAGTCAGTTCCGGCTTCGCTTTCTGTGCCCTGCACTCTGCCCTACTGTGCCTTGGCTTCTCTCAGAAAAGTACAGGCACACAGAATCTCATAAAGGCAATTCTTTAGCACTTCTAACAGCCAGACCCACAGAGTCTACTTGCCTCTGTGCCAGCTATTTAGCTGGTGCAGAGGTGAGGGACTCTGCAGCAAAGCTCATCAATGGTCCCACCCCCACTCTGCCCCCTCCCCCACCCAGGAATGCCCTCCTGACCCGCCTGAAAAGGCTGCAATTACGGCAACCGGTGGACTAAACTGCATGACGGCTTGCAGTGCTGCCTCTGGGTGGTGCAGGGCAATGGTTGCCCGGGGTTCAACCAGCACTGGAGGTAGGGGCTTATCCCCAGTGCTGGAGGTGCCTTATGGCACCTTTTGCAACACTAGGGCAGGTGGTATGCTCATACGCCACGACCCACAGGATTGGGCCCTTATAGGGTCATTTTGACTCGAGTCGCAAATCATTGTAAGAAACGAGTCTTGTACAGCCAAAACACACACACACACACGCTCACTCACTCACTCTTCCCCTCCACCCCCACAACTACGACCTTACGGAACCAACCAACCCTCCTCCCACCTTGTCTGCTGTTGCCTTCCTTCTGAATGCTGCCTTCCGGATCGTCCACAAGGTCTTTGGTGTGATGCGGAAGCCACTAAGTAAGCTAAGCAAGTGCACACAGAAAAGCACGCATGCATGCGTGTGTGCACAGACACACGCACACAAGTGTACAGAAAAGTGAGTTGGGACTAGAGTCTATTTGAGTCATGACTTTTCTGAGTCACTGGCCCTGAGTCAGAGTCAACACAATGTGTGAAAATCAGTGTTTTTGCAACTTGAGCTGACTCGTTATGACTTGAGTGCTCATCCCTGTGAGAAACCCCATTGAGCAGGCTGGGGCTTTACTTTGTCCCCTTACTCTGAGAAGCCCTCCAGCCTGCTCAATTCCAGCATGGGATGCAGTGGTAGCCATTTGGCGCCTGATGCTCCTGTGCTGGATAGGATTGGGCTGTAAGTGTACAACATCCTTTCAGCATCTTGGATTTTACTCTACTCCTCCTGCATCCAGCATTTGACTGCACTGGATAACTTTCTCCCCCTTTTAGGGAATATTGCCTGGGAAAGAAGGCTTCCTGGCCATGGATAGTGCTTATCATTGCAGACTGTAAGTGTAGTAAGTGTAGTCACTGAGTATTCAAGGTGATAATTTTCCCTCTATTTTTTTTAAGGGAGTGGCATAGTCAGTGATGTCATGCAGGGGGTACATGGGGGTACGCGAGTACTGGTTTCTAGGATTACAGTTGGCCCCGCCCATTCTCCCACCCACTCGTTCACTCCGCCCCCTGCAACATTTGAATTTCCTGCACGTTTGAGTTACCTGCACGTTCTCAGAGCCAGGCAGGCAGGCAGGCAGCGAGTGGAGCCTTGCCTTGCCTTGCCACTGAAAAATGAGCTGCTCTGGGGTTTTGGAACTGTTGGGTCACTTTAACATGATGCCAGTTCTCCTTAACGTGTTCTGGGGGTGCTGTGGAATACTGTTGCAACTGTTGGGTCAGTTTAAAATTGTCTGAGGCCTCAAAAAGGGCTTTTTTCATGTCACTTCCTGCCACAACATCACTTCCGGCTTATGACGTCACTTCCGGTGGGCGGGTCCCAACATGTGCCAATCAAAAGTGAGTACCTGTTGTTAAATCATTTAGATGACACCACTGGGCATAGTAATGTAGTGGGTGCTGGAGTTTATCATGACACTCCCCCGTCCCCAATAGCCAGGACACCCATGAAGACCATCTGAAAACCACACCCCAAATTTTAATGTCTTTATTAGAATTTTTCTTCTCCTGCTGCTTATTTCTACCTTGAAACTTAACAGACCACTTACACTGTAGGTGCAGCTCATTTTATCCCATGCTCTTGGAGTGGCTTGCAGCCAGGGGCAGCGCTAGGAGTGGCTGGGCCCAATGCGAGGCATTCCTGTGGCAGCCTCCACCCTCCCCGCAGGGCCTCCCACTCACCAAGAAGAGCACTTGTGGTGCCATGTGCACAGTGTGGCACCTGAAAATAGTTGGTGATGATGTCACTGCCAACTGCTTCCAGGAGGTCTATTCTGGGCAATTTGGAGGCTCCTTGGGCAGGTGGGAGGGCCCAAGGTAAACCTGCTCTGCTTGCCCCACTGACCTACAACTCTTTGAGATCCTGACTGCAGCAGCAGGCAATGCACTTTCTACATTGATGTGGGGCCCCTCAAAGTACGGGGCCCAATGTGGTGACATTGGTCACATTGGCTTAAGGCTGGCCCTGATTGCTGCAGTTTAAACAAGTGTATAAAAACTGAGACATGAAATGGAAAAATAGGCCAGGTAACCATAAGGCCCAATCCTATCTTTCCCTCCTTTGCTGATGCAGCTGCACCAAAAAGAGTGTGATGTATCCAACAGGGGTGGGCTGGTGGACTGAGAGGCTTTGGAGGGGAAAGGGATTTATTTCTCTGTACTCTTCAGTAAACCTCCCACTTTGCAATAGGTTTCCTCAGACCTTCACCAGCTCTGTAGCTGACTCATCTCCAAGGAAAGAACATAAGAACATAAGAAAAAGCCTTGCTGGATCAGGCCAAAGGCCCACCTAGTCCAGCTTCCTGCATCTCACAGTGGCCCACCAGATGCCTCAGGGAGCACGCAAGACAACCAGATACTTGCGTCCTGCTGCCACTCCCCTGCATCTGGCATTTTAAAGTAGACTATTACCCTTGCACCACCCCCAAGGAAGACACCAGACTGAGGTTGGGGTTTAACTTTATTAAGCACAATGTAAATCATGTAACCTACTGAACACCCATCCCTCCCTCGCCAGTCTGGGGTAGGCAAAAAAAACCTGCCATCCATACTTGGCCAATTCAGATGACAGAAGAAAAAAAAATTCCTACCTAGCCCTCATGATCAGCAACCAGCTTATCTCAGACTGGACATACCCATTATAGGAGTTTTCCTCCATAAATTTATCCAATCCCCTTTTAAAGGCATCCATGCCCAATGCCATCATCACATCTCGTGGCAAGGAGTTCCACATTCTAATTACACGCTGGATAAAGAAATACTTCCTTTTGTTTGTTCTAACTCTCCTAACACTCAGTTTTAGAGGATGTTCCCTGGTTCTGGTATTGTGTGAGAGGGAAAAGAGATTCCCTTTATCTACTCTATCCACTCCATGCATAATTTTGTATGTCTCAATCATGTCCAAGAAGGGCAGGGAGGCTGCTAAGAGATAGGATCTGGCGTGTGCCATTGCTGCTTAATGCAACCCCCTCCAACAGCCTTCCTTCCCCCTCTCTGCCCAGTTTCATTCCTCCCCTGCCCATCCCATGCCCCTGCTACAGCCTAACTTGGTCTGGTGGGCATGGCAGGAACCTCTTGCAGCAGTACTCTTCACGGAGCGCTTTGTGTGCTATCTACGGCCATTTTGTGACAGCGGAAGTGACTTCCACTGTCACAACGTGCTCTGGCTAACAGCCCAGTCCTGGATAGGATTAGAGTTCTGGCCCATGAAGTAAGTCCCACAGTGTTCACAAGTTACATACGTCCTTTTAGACAGCCCTTGTGAAAGATGGTAGTTTAGATAGCAATATATGCCCCTAGGCAAATTTCTCAGTTTTCCTCCCATTGAACCCAATGCTTCTTCTCAACTAAGGTTCTTTGGAAAAAGTTTCAAAGACAGCACTAGAGTGCTCCTGCTGATGGCATGGCCACTCAGACAATACCAGTAGGGGAAGTTCTGGGCAACAATTCCCTGATCCCCCTTGAGTGCACCTCTGGCCACGGGTACAGAAGAACTCTCTCATTCCCCCCCTCCGATTTTATCCCCAAATAATTTTCAAAAATAATCCTTGGCTTTTTGTTCATATTTTAAAATAATTGATCTAATAATTGGAATTAAGCCATTCTAGGAAAATGATAGGCCGCTTTGTTTCCTCATTACTTTAAAAATGCAGTATCTGGAAACGTTCCGATCTTGTCCTAACTTCATGAATCCTTCCAATAAACTGAAGCCACCAAATACAACCTCAAAGGACCTGACACCTTTTGAGATGCCTGTGCCTGGTTCTGCTTTGAACACATGCATTTGTCATGTTTCATGACTCGCTGAGACATCGAACCACAAGCCGGAATGAACAAATTATATTAAATGCAGCTGAAAGGCTGATGCTTGACTTAAATAAACTGAACAGGGTGCATTGTTTGAGGCTTGGAATCTGTCAGGCCCGCAAAGCACTATACTGGAATAACAGAGGGCTTTTCTTTCCATAATATCAACGGGCTCCATATTAAATTAAGGAAAACATTTTAAGCTGCATCTGCAAAAACTAAATGGTTATAGTTTAAAAAACAAACCATGAAATGTTGCTGATGCACAAATCACAGTGTGGGTTAGAGCAGCTTTGCCTCATTCCCCCTTGCATGATGTGAGACCAGGGAATTTAGGCAACCTATTGGCTGAAGTTGTGATTTGTGGGAGGAGCCTGACAGCTGTTGCTCCTGGGAACAGTTGGCTGCCAATCAGAGTCAGGTTGAAACGTTGTTTTTCACATGGTTGATTTTTTTTTTTTCGTGATGGGCTTATTCCAGACCAGTTGTGAGGGGTTGGGGTTATCAACCTGGTTGGTCACAACTAGCAAAGATAGTGCAGGACTGGGATTTAGAATGGGGATTAGTCTACAACAGACTCTTCAACCTTTTTCATCCCACGACACACTGGCAAGGTGCTCAAATTGTCAAAAGCACACCATCCGCTTTTGGGCAACAGACAAGGCACACCCATGCTGCTGGTGGGGAACTCAGTCCCCCAATCACCCTAATAATAAATCTTCCCCAAGTTCCCATGGCACACCTGTAGACCATTCTACAGTGGTTGAAAATGGCTGGTCTACAACTTGAGGTAAGCAAGTGTTTTGAGGAGGACCCAGAACCAAACTTCAGCTGGAGACCCCTCTCTTACAAGGGTCTCGGGGTGGCAGTGCAATCCAGCTTCCTTGATCATTTATGGTGGAACTGACACTGAGAAGCTGGAATTGTCAGCAGAAGATCTAAAACTTTGAGTTGTGGGAATCCTCAAAAGGGGAGTGAGGTAATAGCTGGCTTTCTCCTCCAATTTGGTAGTGGAGTGTTGGGATACAAAACCCAGAGCACCATCCTAACCTGGAGTTTGGCCTGCACAGTTAGGCCAGCAAAGATTGGCCGGCACAAGGGACACAGATGCCGATGGGGGCTGAACTCGGACTTAAACGGCATCGGGAGTGTCACCATTCATCTTGGCGACCCCGAAAACCATGGATTTGACACCAATGTCGGCCGTTTTCGATCATTTTTACATGGCACCCCCTTTGCACCCCCATCCCTAGGGGTGTTAGGGGCGTCTTACCCCCGCAGTATTTCTTTCCAGATCGTAAGGCACACGTGTACCAAGTTTGGTGTGAATCACTCCAGGTGTTCCAGAGCTTATGTGGAACATACATACATACATACATACATACATACATACATACATACATACATACATACATACATACATACGTTCTCTTTTATTTATATATAGATTTCTACAGCTCAACATGTTCATGTATCTCCTGAGAGAAACAAGCTGATTCTGATTGCATGCTATTTGTGTATTCTTGGTTTCATCACGGATTATATTTAGAAGGCTTGTTCCATTTTTGTCAAAACCAAATGTTTTTGGTTGGTTTCTTTTCAAAGACATAACACCTTTGCTAACAGGATGCAAGAAAATTACAAATTCCATCGCCATTTCATTAACCCCTGCTGACTGAGCAAGGGGCACTTTTTCAAGTGCTGTTCCTCTTATATATAGCAGCGGGAGAGTAATTGTCCCTCTTCACCCCAGCACAGTGTCTTTTCTAGTGGCTGTTGCTGGTGGGGTTCTGCATTTTTTTTTAGATTGTGAGCCCTTTTGGGACAGGGAGCCATTTAACTTTATTATTATTATCAGCCTGTAAACTGCTTTGTAAACTTTGTGTTGAAAAGTGGTATATAAATACTGGTGATTGATCGCATGGAAAAACACCACCGCAGTCACCTGATGTTCATGACCCCATGTATAGACTTAGCAGAAGCAATGTTTTATCTAGCTTTCCAGTTCTCTTATCTTGCCATAATATTGGCTTTACTGTAGCTCCTAGAATAATATGATGGCTCCCCTGCAGATATGGGATCACAGAACTTCCCTACTGTCCTTTTCCCATCTTGGTTTTCGTTCTTCTTCATTCCTGCCTACTAATTTCATTTTTTGCTTTCAGGTCTTTTTGGTTACGTGAGCGAGGAGCAGCACCCATGCTACTATAGGCAGCAGAGACTCTGAGTACATCCGAAATTGGATTCTCAGTGACCCCTGAAGAGCAGGGGCAAATGTCCCGCCCGTCTTTGAATGAGCCTGCTCTTGTTCTGCAAAAAGCTTTGAAAATCATAGTCTTCTAGGAAATGAAAAGTTTGCTTCCTCCACACAGAGATGCTAGCTGCAAAACTACAACAAACACCATTTTGCTTTTCAAATGATCTTTTTTGTTTATTAAGTTGAATGATGGTGTCTTCCATATTTAGGACTTCTTTCTGTTCCTCTCCTGACTTGTTTATAGTTTGTAGGTTTACAGAAGTTTGCTTTAAAATGACAGGGTTCTTCTGCTGTAGAAAATGATAATTTCCTCTGACTGTACCACATCCCAAAAGTAATTTTCTGGTTTACAAAACCAGATAACATGGGTAAACTGATAGTAATGAGCTCACCAGGCACTGTTTCTCTAGTTCATGATGACCTGAAATTTCATCCAATTATATCAGAGTGATTGATACAGTAAGCCTAGTTGAATGCTGTAAGGTAGTTTTATTACCTTCCAACCTGTGTATCAAATTCCTTTTGTTTGGTTTTAACCAGATGATGGGCAGAATGAGGATGGGCGGAACAGTGCAGTGATGGGGGTGGGGAACACAATGGATCAGGTCCACGAGGGGGCACGTTCAGCAGTGCAGTGGTGATGCATGTCAAATTCATACTTCTTTCCTGGCCCGATCCACTTTCACAGATTAACTTGGATTTGTGACTGCTATTGAGCTAATGCAGGTCGGTGTTGACCCTCCAGGCCCACAGAGGCTTACCCCAGGGCAAGGGAACAAATGTCCCCTTTCTCTGAGGAGGCTTCTGGGGGCTGAAACTCCATAATGCAGTAGAGATCACACTGGCACTACTGCATCACCATGTGGGGTGTTACAGTGGATTAGGCTGTGGATGTTTTAAGGCCAAATCCTATCCAATTTTCCAGCTCTGATGTAGCCATCCCAATGGTGTGTGTGCTGCATTCTGTGGTGGAGCCCAGGAGGCCTCCTCAAGGTAAGGTAACATTTGTTCCCTTACCTCGTTGCTGCATTGCGGCTGCATTGGTGCTGGAAAGTTGGATAGGATCGGGTCCAGTAATGGGATCTGGGGATTGACTAGCGGAACGCTGGGCGGGACTTACGCGTGATTGGCAGCCCCCCCGTTTCGTTCCTTGGGTTGCCTGCCGGCCGCGCGGGCTTCTCCGGGGGAGCACGCCCCACCGCTGCATGTCCAATCATCTGGCGCGCCCCCACCCATCCCCCCGGCGAGCCAGCACCCCCCCAGGCCAGGACGGGCTGCGGACCCAACGGATGGGCAGCCAATGACACGTGAGTCCCGTCCAAGCCCGGCCCAGCGTTCCAGTAGTCAATCCCCAGATCCCACTACTGATCGGGTCCTTCATTGAGCTGTCCATCAAGAAGCCAAGATTGCTTTCTTCCAGTTCAGACCCCATCAACACATGCATGAAATTTAAATTTTTGTTCCAATATAATACAATTTTGCTCTTATTTTGACTCATTCACCATTTTGTTTCCCATTCACCCAGCTGGGAAGGTCATCTTAGAACTCTTCGCAGTCCCCTTGGATTTTCACCATCCTGATCTACTAGGATGATCTACTAATCTACTAAACTAGGGTGGTCTACTAATTTGGCTATCCAGCTACTTGCCTATGAATTCAGATTATTTAGGAAGAAATGAAATTGCACCAGTCCCAATGCAGTCCCTTGGGGACTCACTTCTCTACATTGTTAGAATTGACTGTTTTGTTTCTAAAATACACGACTACAAAAGCAGATTATTACCACTCAGTCTTGACATACTGTGGGGGAATGAGGAACATACGGAAAATGGAGGGAATGACTACACAAGTTTAGATCACCACAAGTGTGCTGTCGATACTATTGATAAGCATGGATCAGTTACAAGTGGAATTACAGAGGGCTGGAAGAGGGCAGACGGCAATCGAATCTTGTTCTTTGTGGAAAGTCAGTCTCTCCAAACTCACTTCCCTGTAAGAGCACAGCAGCTCTGACAAAAAGGAATACCAAGAAGAAGGGCTTTGTTTTATTATTTATGCCTAAATGTACACTCTGCCATGGGATCCCTAAAGAAATAAAGTTAGTATTGTGGAATTGTAGAACTCATTTGTTTTTCCTCTATTGGGGTATTATTCCAGTGTCGAATTTGTAACTGAGGCATAGGTTCTGTCGGAAAGTTTCCTGGTTAAGCATATCAGCTGGTTTTCTCTGTCTCAGGGAATTGTCGTTGCATAATAATGCTGAACTGTCAGTGACACTTTTCTCCACAGTCTGGGAAATTATATATATATGTATATTATATATATAAACCCTCACTCCCCTGTGGATTCTCTAGTTGCTATCATATAACCCTTGACTGAAGTTTCCTTTCGCAACTGGGATTACCATCTCCTTTGTGGGTTCTCTAAACCGTCATGAAAGACCAAGTTCCCACTTAAACTGTCCTCAGCAAAAGGGCATTTCAAAGACTTCTTTTGAATTTGCATTCTCTGTTGGAGTTTAAGATGGGTGTTGAGATGAAGATTTTCCACCTGGTTTGCTCTTGAAGGAATAGTCTCCCATGCCACTTCTCTGAGGTCTTACCCATAAATAGACACCCACAGTATGCATGGAGTCCTTAGAAATTCTCTGCTGAGCTGTGAAAGTTTACATCCTGAGCAAGCTTTACTCAGAATTTTGGCATTCATTTTAATATCAGACATTACACAGATGCAAGAACCCAATTCACACAGCATATTCAAAGTGTGTGTGTGTGTGTGTGTGTGTGTGTGTGTGTGTGCGTGTGTGCGTGTGTGTTCTCAAACTTTTTAGCACTGGGACCCACTTTTTAGAATGACAATCTGTCTGGGACCCACCAGAAGTGATGTCATGGCTGGAAATGCCGTCATTGTGACACCAGAGCTTGCTGCTTTCCTGAGAATGCAGCAATAGATTGGGTTATTTCTCAGTGCACAATCCTAAACTGAGTTAGGCCGGCATAAACTAAACCAGCAAAGTTTGGCCAGCACAAGGGACACCATAAAGGATGTTTGGACCATTCTCGGAATCAGAGAGGCCAGCATACAGACGTGAGCAATCCTCCCTGACTCCGAGTGTAGTCCAAACATGCTTTATGGTGGGCCCCTTGGGTTGGCCAAACTTTACTGGCTTAGCTTATGCTGGCCTAACTCCAATTTAGGATTGTGTTTTCAATCATTTTCCAATAGCAGAGTGAATCAGAAAGAAAAAAGCTTATTTACAAACTTGACACAAGCCAAATAATGACATAGCCCTCCCTCTTTCCAGTATCCAATCTTCCCATATTTTCAATGAT
>JAJKFI010000043.1:5516319-5531154 GCA_029204185.1 Lerista edwardsae | reverse complement strand
GTTACCGGGTGTCAGTGTGAAGTCAGCCTTGCTGTCCCTCTTCCAGAAGCCACCCTCCGTAATCACCAGTCATCAATGTGAGAGCTCAATGACTGTTCCCCTAAACCCGTGGTTCTCAAACGTTTTAGACCAAGGCCCACTTTTTAGAATGGTGCTTTAGAATGGTCCCCACCTGAAGTGATGTCATCAACCTGGAAGTGATGTCATTGCTGGAAGTGACATCATCAAGCAGGAAGTAATGTCAGTGTGAAATAATAAAATGACACTCCTGGAATGCAAACTGGCACTCTTGGACTGCAGCAATTGCAGAACCATGAAACATCTCTGATAGAAAGCAAGGACAAAATATATAAAAACACCAAACTAAAAACATTTTTTAAATAAAACCCTCACTTGAAAATTCAAACTGTTAACACTCACAACAGGAATATAGCAAGAGTAAGGTCTGCTGCTCCCAAGATGGCTGTTCCCAGCTTTCCGCAACCTACCTGTCATCAGGTCGCAACCCACCAAGCGGGTCCCGACCCACAGTTTGAATAACATTGCCCTAACCTATACCAATCCCATTGTTTCCTATGGGAAAGCCAGTTTTCTTTTATGCATTTCCAAGATATGAGCTATTTTCCAGGGACATAACCCACCTCTAAATTGAGAACTACCTGTACTCCTTTAAGTTGTGCCATGGGTCACTGCACCTGTTTCCTGCAATGATCCATTTCCCCCATATTACACATATCTTAGAGCAAGGGTGTCAAATATAAGGCCTGCAGGCCAGATCCCCCCCCCCCGGAAGCTCTTTATTCGGCCCTCCAGTTCTCCTAGCACCACCATCAGCTGCTCTCAGCTGCTGAGCTGTGCTGAGATGTCACAGCTGAAAAGGCAGACGGCGTCGTACCTGGGCTTTCCCATACCGTGCTAATATGATCAAGATATTTTATCTTCTGTCATTTTCAGCTAATTACTTCCTAAGTGAGAAGTGCTTGTTCCTGTTCATCACCTGCTTAATGACATCAAATTCCTGCTTTATGACATCACGTCCGGCCCTCAGCTGGCATCCTGAATGCTATTTGGTCCACTGTATTAGACAAGTTTGATACCACTGTTTTGGAGCATATGTGGTCCCATCCCTAACTGGATTGGGACTATAACATGGGGGGAGTGGACTTTAATTTTGTCCTTATTCTAGTCCTGATCTGATCAGGGTCGCTGTGTCTATTACTGCCCTGGAAGGGAAATCACCATCGGTGTCAGATATAATGTGTAATTTGGCCCTCAGAGAACCTCAGGAAAAAGCAAACAAATATTTCTTCATGAATGTCTGAGCTGATTACAATTCAAACTGAGGAGGCCTTTCTCATTACTAGTTTTATGTTCTTACTTATTATTAAAAAAATGCTGGGCAAGTAGTGAACTATGGTATGCCAAGCCTTTCTCTTTGCATGGAGATGGTGGGGGAGTTACGTGGATGGGATTGCAACGAAATGACCTTTCTCCTCCTGTAGCCTGAAGTGACCCAGTTCAGGCTTCGATCATTCCATCTCCTGTCTTATTCTGCATAATGTATGAACTCCAGCAGCAACATCAAAAATAGTACCCTGATGTCCCTTTTAATATTATGTGCAAACGCTCATGCATCCCACTCCGCACTGCAATAAGACTGGAAAAAAGATACTCAGTGGGCACAAGAAATGATTAGAGGTTGTCAAAGATTTCTGTACATGGAGATACTTTAAAAAGTGGGACACAGGAGCTTGCTAAGGAGAAATGAATGGGATGGGAGGTGATGATGAATGTCATTGAAATATGTAAGAAGTGGTGGTGAAACTTTCATGAAAGGTACTTTGGAATCTTTCATGTTCACACCAAGCAGACAGTACCTTTTTTTTTTTTTATTAACATCTTTTGAGGAGCGGGGGAAAAAAAATCAAAATAGGCTCTCAAAGTGAAAGAACAATGATAGATACTTTTATGGTCATTATACATGAACGTACAATGAAATTTTTGAAGAACTCCAGGACGCGGACCCAAAAAATCATCCACCCGTACACTCAACCCACACACATCCACCCATATAAATATCTAAAATGTATCTAAAATCTCTAAACAACAATACCATTTCACTCAGGGACGCAGCAAGCTGCAAGATAACAGTGAAGGAAAACTTTAAAATAAAACATTGAAAACTGCATGATTTCACCAGAAGCCTCAAGAACTGTGAAAGATTATCAAAAGTCTGTTCCCATTTTGTTCCTAAAGAGAAAAATCGGATACCCAAATGCTCCATTTTCAATAAGCAATGTGGTCAAGTATGTAAGAAAAATTCAAACATTTTTCTTTCTTTCTCATTTTCGCTCAGTAATTAGATAGTTGCTTAAACTGCCCCAGAGTGCAATCCTAACCTGGGGTTAGGTCGGGGCAGTTAGGCCAGCAAAGTTTGGCCGGCACAAGGGACACAGTAAAGTACGTTTGGACTACTCCTGGAGTCAGAGAGGCCAGCATACAGATGTGCACCATCTTCCCCGACTCAGAGAGTGGTCCAAACATGCTTTATGGTGGTCTTGTACCTGCCAAACTTTGCTGGCCAAACTGTGTCAGCCTAACTCCAGGTTAGGACTGCGCCCTCAGTCTACCAAAGGAGCAACTGCTCCTGGGTATAATAATAATAATAATAATAATAATAATAATAATAATAATAATAATAATAATAATAATAATAATAATAATGGTATTTATATACCGCCTTTCTTTGGCTATTAGATTGCTCCTCTGGCTTTAATTCAAGGCAGTTTACATAGGCAGGCTTTATTTCTCTAAACCGGCAAGGAGTTTTTACAAATTACAAAGAGTTCTATCTTTCAAGAACTACAACATACAGATGGAACTTTCGTGGTTTAGTCTTTCTTTCTGGCCGCACGATTGCCTTCCTGCTGGCTGATAAAACGGCTTGTCTGCTCCCACCAAAGAAACAGCTGGCCCAGCACAACTCCTCTCTCACAGGCAGCTGGAGACAGCTCTTATCAGTTGCACTTCTCAAGGTCTGCCGCTTGTTGCAGTTTCACACCACACACTCCAGAACTGGTTGAAACTGGCATTCCGTCTCTTCGTCTCCAGAGCAGATAGGACACCTGCGTGTCCTTGAATCCTTGAGTTAATCAGCCTCCCAGCTTGGTAGTGCTATGTCTCTCACGGGAAGCACTGGCTAACAAACACCCCACTCTCTCATGAGCTCATGGTGTTCTAAAGGTCACCCCATTGGTTAACATGGGGCACGAGGGTCTCTAAGTAACCACCTACCAGATATAGTCTGACTGCACCCTTTGTTCTTCTGTCTGTACCATGTGTGCGCTCGAACTGTGAAGAGTACGTCAAAAAGCCGCTTGTACGCGGCAAGCCTTCGCCGGCTTTTGCTAACCGGCAAACTAAACTTCTCATCTTCTCACTTTCGCTACTGAAACCAATAAAATGGCTTTGATGTTTAAATGTAGCGATCGCTTCGTTCCTCCGCTCCGATCGCGCTAGGCAAGCGCTGAATGGGTCCGCGAGCCTCCAACTCTGCTATAATTACCACAAATACACAACAGGTTATGGAAGATCCAGCAGTAACCCTGCGGGGGTTCGCCACGGACCCGATCCACGAAGCCGAGACTGAATTGTGTTCCGGTGTTGTCGAACTGGCGACCTTCGGATCTTATCTTCGGGCAGACAGAGGCTTTAACCCTCTCGACTAAACCTCCTGCCCATGAAGCTGCCTTCTCTGAGAGTCTTGGTCCATCTCAGTCAGCTACAGCTCTCTCGGTGTTCAGACAGAGGCTGACAGTGCCGGTGCTGCATCTACAGGAGTGGTTTCTGGGGGAGGTAAGGAAAGTGCTAAGCGACACAAGGGCAGGGGAGGTGGCAGGAGGGCAGAATGGAGGTGAGGAAGGGGTGTTCTGGGATAGGGGAATGAGTCAGTTCAGGCCTAGGAGGTGGCAGAGCAGGCCGTCACTGTTATCCTAACTTCCTAACTATCCTAACTATCAATCCCAGGCCTGAAAACCCTACCTGGGGTGCTCGGATTGTGCCTTCTCCCTCTTACATAAATCTCTTTTGCAGTTGTATTTTGAGTACTGTGCTCAGTTCTCATTGCCCTGACTAAAATAATAATAATAATATTGCAGTGTAGGAATCCAGTCCAATCAATAAATTGCACAGCATTTCTTTGCATGCACAATTCTTCATCCTGTTGCAAAGAAGCCTGATCCTGAACATGCACGATCCCGATCTGGATCACAGCATCTGTCTGCAGCTGCACCCTGCTGGTACTCAATGAACTAACAAATGGTTCTGCTAATTGCCTGCTAAAAAACAAGACAAAAAAAAAAACCTAATCCATACCAAGACATTATTATGTGGAATGACATTTTCAAATGCTTTGAAAGACAGCTTGAAAACGGTAACTTAAAAAGAAAAAAGCAAGACCCAGAATCTGAGTTTAAAATGTCTTTCTTAAGTCTGTTTTTCATAGCAAGCATTTCATTCCTGACATGTACTAAGTTAAGATGACTCCAAGGATCCAGGATAATGACTATCCAGTTCTTAGTCAGACACACATTTCCTGTTATGCTCTGAACCATATCATACATTTTTGGAGTTACTGTATTCTGGGTCACTGGCCAATGAGTTCTGTAGACCTGAAGGTATATTTAGAATGCACAAAGTGGTACAGATCCCTCATGAATGATTCATCAGGCAGTTATCACACATCAGCAATCACCGCAAAGGCCATTACTCCATTTCCAAGGTGCATTCACGGTGTGCCTTCAGAAGCCAGGCAAGCCAGCCACAGCTATACTAGGAGAATGTTTCTGCCTCTCAATGAAGCAGATTGTTTAAGGAGATACCAGGGTTGAAAAGGAGCTCTCGAGTCAACTTTAATGACCTGCCTGGAGCTGCCTTCAGGGCCCTAGAGGAGTGAGTTGTGTGAATAAAGCTGACTCGTCCCTTGTGGAGCCAAAGGGCGGCCCAACACAATTTACTGCAGTGCAACTGGATGGAGCTGACAAGGAGCAGTCTTCTCTTTGCCAATGGGAAATAGGAAAGGCTATGATACCCTTCCCAGCCTCTCACGCCTGTCATGTACCCAGCAGTCTTCCTCCTCAAAAGGTCTAAGACAGTGTCATTCAAAAGCGGTATACAAGTCCCAGGTGGTGGCGGTGGCCAGGGGAACCTTTGCTCAGCTTCAGCTGATTCGCCAGCTGCGGCCGTACCTGAGCTGTGCGGACCTGGCCACTGTGACCCATGCCCTAGTGACATCTAGATTAGATTATTGCAATGCGCTCTACGTGGGGCTGCCTTTGAAGACGGTCCGGAAATTACAACTAGTACAGAACGCGGCTGCTCGGGTGGTTGCTGGGGCACGTTGGTTTGACTCTGTCGAGCCGTTGCTTCGGCGACTACACTGGCTGCCGGTTCTGTTCCGGGCCCAATTCAAAGTGCTAGTTTTGACTTTTAAAGCCCTTTACGGCTCGGGTCCGGGGTATTTGAGGGACCGCCTCCTTCCATATAATCCTACCCGTACTCTTAGATCATCTGGAGGGGCCCTTTTGACTGTGCCACCACCAGGAGAAGTGAGAGGGGCGGCGGCCAGGAAGAGGGCCTTCTCGGTGGTGGCCCCCCAACTCTGGAACACCCTTCCCCTAGAATTGAGAACTGCTCCCTCTTTGTTTACATTTCGGCGGGGGCTGAAGACCTTTTTATTCCAAAAAGCTTTTAACTGTTGACAGGCTGGCTGGCTGGTTATTATGATCCACAGGGTTTGTTATTTAAATTGTTTTTAAATTGTTTGTGTTTTTAATCTTGATTGCTATTGTTTAATACTGTTTTTAACTGTTTTTAATGTTAATTTGTTATACTGTATTTTTAATATATATATTGTAATGCCGCCTTGGGTGCCTCCGGGCACAAAAGGCGGGGTAAAAATCTAATAATAAATAAATAATAAAAATAAATAAATGTTTAAAAGATCTCAAATACAAATAAGTACAGTTATATTTGCATCTTTCTAGGCAGGACCAGGCACCCCAGTTTTCTCATATTTTCTCTCCCTTCAAATTTTGGCCATGACCTGCAAGCTATTTAAGCCAGGCCTGTGAACGGTACAACAATCCACACAGATCCCGTGCATGCCTTTCACCCAGTTCTCAAGTACAAGCTATTCTGACCGGTTCTGAATCAAATCTTCAGAATTCTTGGAGGGTTGGGCAAGTCCACACAACTTTGCTGTTCTGGTTTACCTAATTGTTTCACAGCCCAGTCCAATCTCCCGCAAGCTCATAGCTTGCATCCATGCAGAGGAGAAGCCTCTGCATTGGTTTCATCACCCCGACTGGCTCCAGTAGCAAGGGATAGGGACCACTTACATGGCATGGTCAGGAGCCATAAAAAAAAAACTTACCATTTGGCACTCCTTGTGACAATGCCATTGGAGCTGGGGATGGATGGACAGGGGAGCCAATGAGAGAGAAGTGGCAGCCCAATCCTAACTAAATTTCCATGTGGTGATGTGGTGGTGCTGGCACAGGCTACGCTGCATCCTGCAGGGAATTTCCAACATTGGTGCCTTTGCTCAGGGTAAGCCCCAGCAGCCACTATAGCTCAATTCAGACCTTCACCATGTTGACCCATGCAGGAGAAGTCAGGCCCAGGGTCAGGATTCGGCATGTGCTGCCAAACCTGTGGGCCTGACTCACCCTCCCCCACCCCGTCATCGCCCCATTCCACCCTCCCCTGCCCTATTCAACCTTCTCCCCACCATCTCACTGCTTTATTCTGTCCCCCTGTGATGGGTTTATCTGCACAGCCAGGCCACTGTCACTCCACCGGCATGTGCGGGAAGGCTCCACCCTTCCCATGGTCGAGCCAGCTTCCCAGTGGCGTTTCTACAGGGATGGCAAAGCTCTAAGTTTTGCAAGAAGCCTTACCTTGCAGTGGAAATCCCTCCTCTCCTGCACCGTTTTAGCCAATCTTGGCGTTGCTTACTGGCTACAGCAGCAAGGGAGAGGAGGGATTTACATGACAGGGTAAGGCTTCCTGCAAAACTTAGAGCTTTGCCATCCCTGTAGAAACGCCTCTGCAGCTTCCTACCCTGCCACAAAGCACTTTTAATGGTGCTTTTTCTGGCAGCCGGCATTCACAGAACACATGTTCTTCCAGTGCTATCTTTAGTTTGGATTTGGACTTAAGATTTTTTACTTACTCCTTGGTAGGCCTTCTGGTTTCTTGGTGGAAGTCCAAGAAGAGGAAGGGAACAGGTTGGGCTGGAAAAAATCAGGGACAGGATCCTAGCGCAAGTCACTGCCACTTGGCTCCACCACCTCCTGCCCCTGAACTGCCCCTACCTTCTCATCCCTAAACTCTCCCAATCCTCCCCCTCCCCACCCATAACACCCCTCTGCCTGACTTGGACTGATGCAGCCTGGATGAACCATTGGCCCACATGGAGAGCTGCTGGCTGTTCCTGCTGGTGACGCCTTCAAGCTTGGCAACAGGACACCATTTACACGAGTTCCACTGTCGTACCTGTGTGATAGGATTGGGCCGCCAGTCTAACTCACTTGTACTGCTGTCTCCAATAATCAAGAGGGAAGATGAGGCAGAGAACGGCAAAGTGAATTCCCCAAAGAAGAGCACAGTTAATCTTGTCTCCTTGCTCAGATGTATGCCCTCCTTTCTGCAAGCTTGTAACACACTTGCAATATATTTGCACTTAATAATGCATCAATATGTAGCCCCTGAGGGGAGAGCAAATATTAAAACAATGTGTAAAGTGACCGGCAAAGACTTTTGTGTTCATTTTGTGTTTTTTCATGGGAGCGCAGTGCTGGGGCTGACAGTTCACAAACCGATGCCTCCTTTACTGCAAAATAATAACAGTGTGGGCAATGGCAGTCCCAGGACTCTTGCCTTGTGCTTGAAAACAATCCAAGTGGAGGGAAGAGCCCATCAGGAGTCAAAAGATGAATCCATTTCCAACAGTGCATTGATAGTAGAGTGTCTGCTGGGGGTCCTTGGTGTCAGAGGCGGATCTACAGGGAGGGCAAAGCTCTAAGTGTTGCAAGCAGCCTTACCCTGTCATGTAAATCCCTCCTGTCCCTTGCTGCTGTAGCCAGTAAGCAACACCAAGATGTTACTGTCCCCTGTGAGGATTGGCTAAAACAGTGCAGGAGAGGAGTGATTTCCACTGCAAGGTAAGGCTTCTTGCAAAACGTAGAGCTTTGCCCTCCCTTAGATCTGCCTCTGCTTGCTGTAAAGGATGGAAAAATGCAACCTCATTCTGTAGGTTAGGAGGGAGAATGGTGGCTGAAGGGGTGAGCTAGGAAGTCCCAGCTTCAAATCTTACTTTGGCCAGTTAGCTAATAAAATGATTTTTGGTAAGCCGCTATGTTACCACACTTGCTCAGTGACACATGTAAATTCACTTACATGTGTAGCAAAGTATCCATGTTTCTTTGAGGGCACAATCCTAAGCTGAGCTAGGCCGGCATAAACTAAACCAGCAAAGTTTGGCTGGCACAAGGGTCACCATAAAGTGTGTTTGGACCACTCTTGGAGTCAGATTGGCCAGCACACAGACGTGCGCCATCGTCCCTGACTTCGAGAGTGGTCCAAACGTGCTTTACGGTGGCCCTTCAGGGCAGTGTTTTCCAAAGTGTGGGTTGGGATCCACCAGTGGGTCACAACCTGATTGTTGGTGGGCTGTGAAATTGAGAAGCTGATATATGCGTAGAGCCGTATGGAGAGTGAATCTAAACTGCACTGTATGCCTACTCAGGAGTAGGTGAGAGTACCTCAGTCCATTTCGAAAAGCAGGCCAAGAGGATTGCAACGCCACCAGAATGGTCCCAATCTGATGAGCAGAGCCCCCCACCCCCGAAACATTTGAGGAGGAAGTTCCCTGCTAAGCTTATGGAAAATGAAACTGAGCCACATAATAATAATAATAATAATAATAATAATAATAATAATAATAATAATAATAATACATGTATTTATATACCGCCTTTCTTAAGATCACTAGATTTCTCTAGTGATTACAACTCAAGGCGGTTTACATAGGCAGACTTTTCATAAACCCGAAGGTTTTTACAATTTACAGAAATGTTCTGTCTTTCAAGAACTACACACATTCAGATCTTCCTTTCTGGATTTAGCCTTCTTTCTTTAGCCACCCGTCTGTCTTCTGCTGGCTGATGCTTCCCTGCTCACACCAGAGACACAGCTGACCTTCAGCACACTCCTCCTCCCACGAGGCAGCTGAAGCTCAGCTTCTAATCAGCCGCAGCTGCAAGGTCTGCCGCTCTCAGAGACTTCCTGCAGTCCCGAGCTCACGACCTTGAGATCTTCAGGTGTTATCTTCGGGCAAACGGAGGCATTAACCCTCTCGGCTAAATCTTCTGCATGTTTACTCATGAGTAAGCAGATGTGTCGGCTCCTCTGGAAGGTCAGGTAAAGGGGAAGGCAAAGCCACCAGAATGGTTCTGATCGGATGAATCTGGAGCTCAGTAAATACTCCAGAAGGCAGCTCCTTCACCATAGTAAAAAGGATCAAAACAGTGGCTTGGGCTGGTAATGTGAAATGTTGTTGTCTGATAAAGCTAGGTGGGTCCTGATAGTGTGTCATTTTTAAAAGTGGGTCCTGGTGCAAAAACGTTTGGGAACCACTGCTCTAGGCCAAGTGGGAGAGAAACAGAGAAATTTGGCGAAAGCAGGAACTCAAGCTGAGGCACAGAGATGTGACTGTAACCTGGTTTGCAATGGCAAAGAGGGGAGAGTCAAAAGGAGCTAGACATATTCTAGGTGGAAGGACTGGCTTCCCCCTGAACAGTGCTCTTAATCAATACACCCCACTCCATGAACTGAGTGGACCCAAAACTAAAATCAAAAGTCTCTTTTGATAGATCAGTTAAGAGGGAGTCGGAGGATAATCTCCAGGCTCCTGCACTAATTGGTTAAAGACAGACTTAAACATAGAACATAGAAGCTGGAGGAACCAGAGAGAAGAGCAGCAAATTGCATCACCAACGGGCCACATGGGAGAAATTGGAAACTAGGGAGGCAGGGCAAATGGTCAGAGTGAACTCTCCTTAACCTGCTGGGAAGTTTCTTCAGCAACTGTGTGTCTACTTTCTGAGTGTCTACTTTCAGTGCGGTTGCATCAGCGGGGACAGGGAGGGGATTGGATTGGATTGTTATTGGGGAAGGAGGGCACACAGTGTTCACAAGGTGCTTATGGAAGAGGAAACAGAGGTGCTGTCACCTCAGCAATGATGGGGTGGCTGTCAGCCCAATCCTAAACTGCCTGGCATACAAAGTTGCAGTAGTAGGAAAATGGCTACCACTGCATCTTACAGACACCGTGGCAGCTGTAGGAAGCACCCAGGGAGGAGGGTACATTCATCCCCTTCCCCTGGGTAAGGGTGCTGGGCATCCAATAGGCCTCCTCAAGCCAGCTATTTTGCCTTTGCAGACTTGAGGGCTTCTGTGTCAGGCCACATGGCCCGACACGGAGGATAGGAACTGGCAGTGGAGGCCACCACTGGTCCCACCACTGCTCTGTCGGCCCCACACCCAGGTCCACATTTTCAACAATTTTCCACACCCTATGGATTGAGCCCTATGGAACAAAACTGAGGGTGCAATCCTACGCCCGTTGTTCAGCTACGCTAGCTGCTAGTGTCGGCCGAACGTGTGCAGTGCTGACGTGAGAGCACCAACACACACCACCGCCCTGAAAGAGCTCACTGCAGGTGGCAGTGACACTTTCTACCTGCCAGCTCTATATCAGGTCCTCCTGGTGCTGGGGCTTGACACTGGCCCAACGGTGGCAGTAAGTCCTTACCACTGGCAGTAGAAGTGCCTTACTGCACTTTTACGACACCAGCACTGGTGTAAGGGTTTACCACCCAAGCTGGGCTGCTTAGGATTGGGCCCTGTGTTCCCCTGTGTTGGGGAATGATTTGCTTGGTCTTGGTGGAGACCAAGGAGGAGCAGGAGCAGAAGAATCCCAAGGCTCCCCCCCCCCAGTGATGCCATCCGGGTGCGCCAGGAACCGGAACGCCCAGATGATTGACAGCCCTCCGCCCCTATGGCGGAGGGCTGCCACACCTCCCTGAGCCTCACAGCGCTCGAATCGCTCCATTTCAGAGCGATTCAGGACGCGAGGGAGGGAGGGCGGGCCCAGGAGCAGCTCGCCCGTCCTCTGGAGAGGCGGTGCGGCCCGGGCCTGTCCACAGAACTAGCAGAACGGCGTACCGGGCCATTCCGCCTGGATGACGCCACTGCTCCCCCCCATTATGACATCACCTCCAAGTATGGAAGCTTTGTCAGATTCGTCTGGCAATACAGTTTTGTGTGTGTTCTCGCCAGCACTTGCAGTGGTGCCGCCTATTCCGCTACCTCATGTGGACTGAAATTCAAGCACCTCTGAAAGGCTAAAGTAGAGTAGACCTTTCTGGAGGAAAGGTCCATCATGGGCTATAGGCCATGATGGATTGTGCAACCTCCTTACATTGGTGGTGGGCTACTTCAGAGTACTGGGTGCAAGGGAGTGGCAACAGGATGCAAGCATCTTCTTGTCTCATGCCTCCCTGGGGCACCTGGTGGGCTGCTGTGAGATACAGGAAACTGGACTAGATGAGCCTTTGACCTGGTCCAGCAGGGCTCTTATTATTATTATTTATTTGATTTTTACCCCGCCTTTTTGCCCGGAGGCACTCAAGGCGGCATTACAATAAAAGATACAATATAAAATTAACATTAAAAAGCAATTAAAAACAATGTTAAAAACAATACAATCACAGATACAATTTAAAAACTCTTCTTATGTTCTTATGTTTTTACATGGTGCCTGCAGATGAAGTCCACAGCTGGCCAGCTAAGGCTAACTACCTGTGCTGTGGGTTGCCAGCTTAGCATGCTATTGTTTTTTTGAAGACTTCCAGAAAGATTATCTGGCCTTTGATACCCTATGATTTTACTGCTGCTCTTTTTACTGTTTTATGCTTTTACTGCCTGTAGTTGTTTGTTCCTGAGTTGTAGTTTGGCGTTTGTCAAGGTAGTTTGCAGTTGTTTTTAAATGTGCTTTAAAAAAAACAAAACAGCTGATATGATTTGCTGTCACTTGTGTTGAATGCCGATGGCAGGAGATGTTGAAATAAACAAACTACATATTGGCTGCCGCACTGCACACAACCTTGTTACAAGGGGACAAGCCTTCACCTGAACTCTTGTGACCTCGCTATGTCGAGGCTCAACAACCACAAAGCAAGCCCAGAGGACTGCTCTGCTCCCTCTGCCAATATGTGAACAGCACAAGACTGCCAATAGACGGAACCAGCCAAAGGATGCAACCTGCCCTTTTCTTGTGTTGCACTTCCTCCTTAGATCTCTTCTGTGTGATAAGTTTGATGTTTTTTTACAAAGTCATTTTACTCCTTGATGTCTTTCCCCCTCCAAACAGAGAGCAGAAAAACAACCCGTACTCTTTCTGTTGTGTTCCAGAGAGACGATTTTATTGCAGGGATCTCTCCTCTTTTCAGTCTCCGCAGGCCATCCAATCTGGGGGTTGTGTCAAATGTTTAGCTCTGTAGTTCCCAACCCTTTTAGCACCAGGACCCACTTTTTAGGTATGACAACGTGCCGGGACCCCCCTAAGACTGGAAGTGATGTCGTTAAGCAGGGAGTGACATCAGTGTTTTAATAAATCACACTTTTTAAATAAATCACATGTAATCATAAACGTACACATTCGGAGAAATGAATTGGAAATAAATGAGAGAGAGAGAGAGAGAGAGAGAGAGAGAGAGAGAGAGATTAGGCCTGCAAAATACCCAATCTTGCTCTTGCTGCATCCTGCAATAGCCAAGCTGTGTGATCAGAAAAAACCATGCATGGGTTTTGAAAAAGATTTTCTTGGGTGAGTTCAGCTTTTTGCATGATTTCCATAGGAATTAATAGACAGCACTGAGGACTCTTTTAAAAACATGTTAACTATCATAGGTTACCAAATGCAACAGTTGTTTTCAGATCTGGGGATATACCTTGACATTTGTTCAGAATCTCATTTCTGTTTGGAGGTGTCCTAAAAAAGTTGCAAAAATGCAATTTTTAAAATGGTGCATATATGCATCTATAGTAGAAAATGGGTTCTGCAACCCCCTAAAAATTAGCTCGTGACCCCCCAGGAGGTCATGACATTCTAGCTGGGAACCAATGGTTTAGCTATTTGCAAAAATAAGAAATGTAAAGGATGTTTTGTGTCTGTGTATGATAGTGGAGGATTAATTTAGAAATTAAATTCTGAAAGCTGGTTCCTGAAAAAAGGAAAAAGTGAGACAGGATGGAGCCTGGGTTAAAATATAACCACAAACTATGGTTTAACTAAATCATGGTTTATGTTATATCTGAACCTGCACCTGCACAACATGCCCACAGACCTGGTTTGTGCCCACAAAGCAAGGTTTGAAGCGGATCCGCAAACAGTAGTTTGTACTAACCATGATTTGTTCTGACTGAATTTGTAAATGGACAAACCAATTTTGGGCCAATGTTTTGGTTCAGGAATGTTGCTGAAACACAGAAATGGGAAGTGCTGGGGAACAGTTGTGGACCCAGTCAATGGGCTGCCCAGGGACAGAGGCAGTGGCAGCCTGCCCCCTTTGCTGTTTCCCCGCCCCCATGCACCACTTCACTCCACCCCCACACCAGGCTCCATTTTGGAGCTGTACGATGACAAGGGAGGGCAGGAAGGCCAAAACACCTCTCGGCAAGACAAGGTGCTTCAGCACCGCTCTCCTCCCACCCCAAAATGGTTGTGCGTGGGGCCTTTGCTCCCCCAGGCTTAATGGAGGTCCATGACCAGTAGTGGGATCTGCAAATGAAGAAGTGGAATGCTGGGCGGGACTTAGGTGGGACTTAGGCATGATTGGCTGCCCGTCCGCTCCGTTCTGACGCCACCCTCACCTGCCGCACGGGCTTCCCTGGCCTCGGAGGGGGCGCCTGCTCGCCCGGGGGGGAGGGGGGAGCACAGAGTCCTCCATGGCCAATAAAGGTTCCTTTTGAGACATTGAGCAGTTTCATGACTATTGGTATTAAAGGTTCCTGGGGGCCCAGCCATGTGGATCCTCAAATAGGTTTGGGGCTGTGGCCTGTGCCCAACATAGCTGACTCCTGATGCCACCCGTGGGAATGGGAGTTGCACTGCCTCAGAAGGCTGTTGTGCCATGGAGATAGGAGTGCATGTGTTCATGAAGCTGGGCAGATGGGAAACAAAAGCAGACAAGTAGCTCAGAAGCCTGAGTTGTACATCAGGAAGCTCAAACCATTGTGTGGGTTCTATGTCTAGAGCAACCATGTTTTTGCAAAAAGTCTCAATCTAGCCTTATTGCTATCCAAAGAGTGTTCAGCATCTCTAAGCAGGAGGAAATGTCTATGGGGATCTATTGAAACCAATGTCTTGCATTCCGGCATTGTTGATTCCTATTCAGTTCCCTCTTCTCTCCATGGTCTTTAGGGTGCCCAAAGCCAGTGAAAAAGCACTTCAGATGATCTTATTCCTGGCAGCACCACACATTTTCTGTTTCATTTTGCTTGCATTCCAGACCCAGGGAACTTTGAGGCAGAGGGCAGGATTTCAGCTTTGTTAATATTCAAGAGTACAATATTTCCCAGATGGAAGTATCTGAAATGCTGAATATTGCTGCAACTGCAAGACTACAACTCACAAGTCATCCCCAGGGACTTTTTGGTGTGAGTGGTAGCAACACCCACACACACCCACACACTCACTCACTCACTCAC
>JAJKFI010000043.1:5485092-5503044 GCA_029204185.1 Lerista edwardsae | reverse complement strand
TGTGTGTGTGTGTGTGTGTGTGTGTGTGTGTGTGTGTGTGTGAGAGAGAGAGAGAGAGAGAGAGAGAGACTGGACTGGGCCTTGCTCTTTTCCTGATTTAAAGGTCTCCTTCAGGCCAAAGGTGATTCCACTTGGTGGCGTTACTGGATCCTTGCCTCCTCCCTGAGATATTTGATGGAGACGGTATCAGTGACATCATTCACTGGCGCCAGCAACCGGAACGCTGCTGGCGCCAGGATCCGGAATGCCGCAGGGATGGACGGGTGAGCTGTAGCTCCCCATCCCCTTGCGGCGCCCGGCAACGCCTCCCTGCGCCCAGAAGAGCTCTCTTACAGAGCAATCCAGGTGCAGGGGTGGGCGGGCAGGCAAAAACAGCGCACGGAGTCTGCCGCGCACTGCTGCTCCGTTCCCGCTCTCCCCGGAACTACCGGAACGGGGTACCGCCCTGTTCCAGTAGGATGACGCCTCTGGACGGTATGATTTCTTTGTCCAGGTTTCTAACTGAAGGAAAAGGACTTGGAGCCCAGTCCTAAATGACTTTCCAGTGCTGATGTAGCCATGCCAAAGGGGCGTGTGCTACATCATGCAGTGGAGGTGGGCAGTCACCGAGGCCTCCATAAGGTAAGGACACATTTGTTGGCACTGGAAATCTGGTTAGGATTGGGCCCTTAGGCTCTGTTTATTCCTCTGAGGTTATTCCTTGGGGCTTTTTTAAATCTTGGACTTGTTGTCCAAGTTGGATTCCAGCACCAATCACTGTGATACAATTTCACAGAACCCTCAATTTATTTATTTTTTTGAAGATGATTTTATTAATTTTATAATTATAAGGATACAGGTAGGACAATTAAGACAGATAGGCTAGGAAACAAAGGATCAAACAATAGGAAAGTTGGAAGAGTTTCAAGAGTTGCTTAACATAAAAAGAAAACTAATATCACAACTGCAATAATTTCCATCTAAAAGGATATAGACAATCACATAAAGATGTCTCTATATTCCACTATTAATTCCAGTCGTTAATAAATTCATAATAAGCAAATTCCATCAAAAACCAAAAGTACGGAATACATACAAATGCATATTTCTAATTTATAATTAAGAGCAAGTAAATAAAGAGCAAAGAGGAAATACCATATTATTTAAAAATGCATGAAAAGGAAAAAAAAGAAGAAGCTGGGAGGTAAAGCTTTACCAGACAATCATTTATAACTCTGTCTTGTATATTTCTAACATTTTCAGTTAAATTTTAAATTTCCACCTCTACCAAAAATAAATGGGAGTACTCTGTTTACTTGCCAACACATATTTCTATAACAAAACCATGCTTATTAAAATTAGACAACAGGATATGAGACCCAGCAAGAAAAAAGAAAAAAAAACACAATATCTTTAAATGTAGGCCTGGGTTATCACGTACTTAAAAAAGAAAAAAAATATATAAAATCCACTTTGCATTATAATCTTGACGCGAAAATACAAGCCTTGTTTCTTTTCTAAAATCAAAACCCAATAATAGCTATCTCTTTACCATATAAAACAAAGGAGAAGAAACAAAAGAAAAACACATCCTGAAACTATCTTAAACTTTCCATTGGGTCTTAATATTTCCTCTATTTTTCAAAAATGATATCTTTAAATATAAGCTTAGATTATCACGTGTTTAAAAAAAAGAAAAGGATCAAAAGAATTCAGCTTTACATTATAATCTTAACGCAAAAATACAAGCTTACAATCTTATTTCGCTTTTAAAATCAAAACCCAATTATAATCCCACATGCAACAAAGGAAAGAAGAAGCCTCCCTAAATCCTCAACTTATTATTTCCCTTATTAGTATCAGTTTATCTTTTAAAACAAGATTTAAAACAAAAATTTTCCATTTTTCGACTTTCTCCACTCTTTTAATTACAAAAAACCAAATTCATACAAATATATCTAATTAAACTGTGTTCTCTTATTGCCGCTAAAAGAACCTCCAATTCACAGACTTCTCTGCCACCGAAGCCTGTGAACTAAAATTAATGTCTCTTCTGCATACTGTCCATTTCTTTCCAGTCTTCTTCAGACGCAAAGCAGAGCACTTCATCTTGAAATAAAAGGGAGTCAAATTTTCCTTATTGAACTGTCCAGTTCTTCTTCTAATTTATTAGGGACTCACCCAGTCCTTCCAACAAAAGTCTCTTCAATCTGGATCCATGCATTCTTCAGTTATTCTTAAAATCTGGTTATAAATCTCTCATCCACTCTCAGTGATCTGTTGTCTGACGCCATTTCAAACCAGCTACGCAGCAAAAAATTCAAGCTCTGCCATCTTTAACAGCACGGAACAGGGTACTCACAAAAATTCAAGCTTCCTCTTTAAGAACACAAAGCAGATTATTCAATTATATTTCCAAACTTCCCACGCTTCATTGAAGAAGAAATTTAAAACAGAAAGAAGAAATTTTTTTGCACTTCAGTGGGATCCTGTAATAAAAACTGAATAGATTTAGTCCCACTGATCTCTCACTGGCCCGCTGCCAAACCATATGCGGTTCACGCCAAGGTATTATCCTCATAAAACCATTTACGTCTTCTTGTAACTTCTTCCCAGGCGTTATCTCTATGTGGAGCTCATAGAGATCTTCTAGAGATGTAATCCATCAAGTTCTTCCGAGATGTTGTCACTCTCAAACAAAGACCAACAACATGACCTGCACAAGCAAGAATTCTTTTGCCCTCTGGTACAGACAAAGCACCATTCGCCTCCGAAATTGGCCATTTTCCAGAGGCTAGGTGCTAATTGTCACCCCAATCTCGGCTCTCCTGCCGAGATTGGCCCGAATTACTCCAGGAAGAGAACAAAAGCTTCGGTCGCTCTCGCCGCAAGGCAATGAGCGACCGCCATGGCTGATGTCTTCGCCACTCCCCACAGAACCCTCAATTTCACAGACCTTGACTTCACAGACTTCAGAAATGGACAGTTTCTGCTGCATTAAAAATTAGATGTATAATTTTGCACATGCATTTCTCCATTGATTCCAGTGCATTTGGATTCATTGGACTTACAGTAGCAGCATAGCTGGGGCTTGCCCTGCCCCAGGTCACAACCCCAGGTGCTGCTCTTCACCTCGCTGGCCTGGAAGTCATTGAGACATGATGTCACTGCTGGAATACTTGGGACGAGACCAGTCACTTCCGAGGCGGCCAGCTTCACTCTGAGCATGGGCGGTGGCGGGTAGGAGAACCTGCCCGATGGCTCCACAGCCAGACTCGCTAGGAGCAAAGGTGGCCATTCCAGAAGAAGCAGCCAGTTGTGCTCCCAGCGACTGTGCTTTGGAGCGATGCCAACCACTTCTTCTGAACTCAGAGGGCAACAGTGCTGAGACTGGCTGCAGTGGAAGGGGCCAAAAAGAAGCTTTTTACTTTCTGAGAAAATTCCTCTAAAAGGCCCTGCCTTACCCAGTGATGTGCCAGTGATGTGCCTCCCGGAGTCACTCAGCTACCAAGTGCTGTCCGCCCTTGGAGGGGCAGCCCTTCTGAAGGTGGGCAATGCTTGGTAGCCTCCAGAAGCCACTCCAGGAAGTGGCCTTAAGCAGCTAGTTTTAGCCGTGCAAGCGAGACCTCTTCCTGGAGCGGCTTCACGCTCAGTGGGAAGGTACTGGGGTGGCTTACTGGGAAGGTATTGCCGCTCCCCCGCAGGTCAGCACCTGGGGTATTTGCATCCCTTGCCCCCCCCCAGGTCTGCCACTGCTACCTAGTGCACTTTTAAGGTGATTATAATTTATCATGTGAATGTGAACTCTGAATAAAAATATATAATTCTGCTGTCTGCACTTCAGACTTTTGGAAAACACCAAAATCCACCCATACAGAAAAAGGGGGCTCTCTCACCTCTACGAATGGCTGAAGTGCTAGTTGGGATGCCACCCATAATGTATAACACAGCATAATTTTTTTTACAACAACCACCACCATTGTAACAAACATGTACAGCAGTCCAGAAACAAACCACCCAAGGTGACCACACTTCCCCCCTCACTCCATTCCGAACACAGCCCAGAACAAGCCGTGTCTCAAGCCTGAGAGGGAAGGGGGAGTTGGGCGTATATGCACGGTGATATCCATATATATCCAGAGAGAACCATTTCTCCGCTCCCAGTTGAGTGTGTTGGAAGAGCTGTCAGCCCAGCATTCAGCTCACGCTTCAGCAGAGAGTCCCGCCTCCTGGTTATTTGTGACTCGACTTTGTTTTGAACGCAAAGCGGAAAAGAGAAGCGCAGGCATGAAAGGGGAAGAAGATCAATGAATGTGATTCAAACATGTTATTCAACCTAGAAAGTTTTCATCTGCAGGGGTGAAAAAACGTCCCCAGATGAGTGGCGTCAGCTCAGTGTATGCAGCCGTCACATCACCTGACCTTGTTCTCAAGCTGTCACTCCTCGTCCTGCAAAACATTAAGCATGAAAGACAGGAGACCTTGTAAAAGAATTAAACTATCTGAGGGGCAGCTTCTACCTTGGAAATGTTCAAGGAGTTTTTGCCGTTCACATCTCTTGCCACCAGCTGAGTGTCTCAAAACCTGTTTGCATTCCCTTAATTCTGATGTCTGATCGCATCAGAAATAATGACGAGATAAGCGATGCCAGTGGGAATCTGAGTCTACCTTTGTCTGCCAAACACGCTCAGGGGATTGGATGTCTGGGAGGAAGTTTTTTTAAAAAAAAAAAACCTAAGGCAATGGTATTCAAACTTTTTAGACTGGGATCCACTTTTTAGAATGACACTTGTGTTGGGGCCCACCGAAAATGATGTCATTACCCTGGAAGTGATGTTGCAGGGAGTGACATCATCAGGCAGAAAGTGCTGTCCTTGTAACATAATAAAATGACACTCCTGAAATGCAGATTGGCATTCCTGGACTGCAGTAATAGTACAACCATGAAACATCCCTGACAGAAAGCAAGATGAGGACAAAATATGATGTAAAAGCATTGAACTAAAATAAATTTTTTAAAAACCTTCACTTGAAAATTCAAATTGTTAACACAAAAGGAAGTAAGGTCTGCAGCTCTCAAGATGGTTTCTCCAGCTTTCCACGACCCACCAGACATCAGGTCGCGACCTTCCAACTGGGTCCCGACCCACAGTTTGAATAACACTGATCTCAGGTAACAAGGGGAAATGGCAGGGCTGGCATGTGTGCTCCCCTCTGTCCACACTGCAGTTCTACTTCCCCACAAGGGCTGTGATAATCTGAAATAAGGGCCAATTCACACATGATAAGGCAGCAAATTTATTTGTGATTGGCTACCTTTTTGTTTCTGGGCTCAATTTCTGGGCTCACCTATAACCATGGCCACAAATCATGATAGCTACATGCTACCTCTGGGTACCTAGGTCACGTGCCTCTGAATACCAGTTGTAGATGTGTGATGTAGGCCTAGGAGTATGCTGTCATCTCCTGCTCGTGGATCATTCAGTTGCAACTGATGGGCCACTGATTTGGGATGCTGGGCTGATGTCTTTGGCCTGATCTAACAAGGCTTTTGTTATGCACTTTGCCTTTAATAAATCTTTTGATTGTCTTGGACACAGACACATTAAGAATCTCTTTTCCCTGTGTGAACCAGCCTGTCTATTAAGATCAGGATCAGTGGACCTGCTTTCTGTTCCATCGGTGTTTGGGCAGGTATGAAAGATGAAACACCTTCTCTGAGGTGTTTCTACAGAGGAACATAAGAAGAGCCCTGCTGGATCAGGCAAAAGGCCCATCTAGTCCAGCTTCCTGTATCTCACAGTGGCCCACCAGATGCCCCAGGGAGCACACAAGGCTACTAGATACTTGCATCTTGTTGCCACTCCCCTGCATCTGCCATTTTGATGTAGCCTACTTCTAAAATAAGGAGGTTTCACCAGCCATCATGGACTATAGCTAGGGGTGGGTTTTTTTTTGTTGAATACTGCATAAAAACACAAAACTCTGCCTTTTCGGGGTTAAAATATTTGAATAAAAACACAGAACACCACATTTTGGTGTTTAAGATACTTTCCAAAAATTAAAATAGATTATTTTTCCAATTAGAAATATTACTGTGGCTGCAGCAGCTGACACTATATCACCTATATCATCTACCTAGTACACTTTTAAAGCATTTAAAATTAATAAAATTTTGGAATGAGATTTGGATTAATAAAATTTTGGAAAATTTGGAATGAGAATGTAGAATAAAAACACATAACACCGCAATTAGCTATTTTATTTTATTTTAATCAAGACATTGTGGAAAAAATATCACCAAAAAAGCACACACCTACTTATAGCCTGCAATGAACTTTTCCTCCAGAAATGTGTCCAGTCCCCTTTGAAAGGCCCCTAGGCCAGACGTCATCACCACCTCCTGTGGCAAGGAGTTCCACAGATTAATCATCTGCTGAGTAAAAATGTATTTTCTTTGTTCTCACTCTCCCAACACTCAATTTTAGTGGATGTTCCCTGGGTCTGGTGTTGTGAGAGAGGGAAAAGATCATCCCCCTATCCACTGTTCATCCTGTGTATAATTTTGTAAGCCTCAATCATGTTCCTCTTCAGGTGCCATGCTGTAGCCTTTCTTCAAAAGGGAGGTGCCCCAGCCCAGTAATAATTTTGATTATTACTTTTCAAGTTCCACAATTTTAGATGTGTTCATCTAGATTGTGGAGCGCCCACTGCGGGAAGATCCTTCAAATTCATTGTTTTCAGATGGGCACACCTGCTTGTTTCAACTGGCTTTTATGATATCTGACAGTTGCTGTGTTTCTAAGTGTCTATGATTTACTGATGATGCTGTTTGTTTGCTGTTCTGATGTTGCCGAAGAACGCGGAACGATTGTTTAATGCAATGTTTTAACTGATTTTAATGGTTTACTGATTTTAAATGCTTTTGTTTTGTAGTTGTTTTAAATGAAGTTAGCTCCTTTGTACAAGAATATATTACAATACAATTACAGAAAAAGAAATTATGTACATTTAGCAGGAAAACACAGTCAATCCCATCTCACAGATAGGTTTACCGATAAGTTGCAAGACGTATGCAAGCACATTTATTGCATTCACATGTTACTTTCTGAGCAGCCCAATCCTATCCTGTGCTGGAATATGCAGGCAAAGCACAGGGGAGGAGGTGACTGCCAGGCAAACTTGGAGTAAGGGGATTTATTTTTCCTTACCTTGTGTTGCACAATAGCCAACTTTATGGGGCTACTCTGATCTGTGCCAGCAAAATAGTGAACGCAAGTCCGAGCACCCAGTGTAATGCTAGGCTGGCTGGGAGTGGGGGTTGGATCTGGCCTGAGTCGCCCAGGCTGGTCCCGCCCCTTCCTGCTCCCAGTCTGCCCACTGGCTCATCCTTCCTCCACCCTCTCCCTGCTCCAATATGCCCCTGTTCCGCCCTCCCCTGCCCTCTACAACTCCCCACTCTGGCTGCCCTTGGCCAGTGCAAACTGCCTGGTTGGGATCTGGTGCAGGGTGGCTGTTTGCGTCCTTCCTTGCACTGGCCTTCCCAACTTAGGCAATACATGCTTTTTGGCAATTGCAAAGACACATCAGATAACATGGGCTGGCTGCCACCGGAAACAGTAAGCCCTTCCTGCCGGCACTGGCCCACTTGCCTGGCTGTGGCAACACTGGCAGCCAGTGAATTTAACCCTCCCAGGCATTGCGCCAATTCCAGGTGGGGCAAGAGGGCAGAACTGGGTGGGGGAGGGGTGGAGCAGGATGGGACCAGCAGTGACCTTTGCTTCCAGATCCTATCCTCCATGTTGGGCCGCATGGCTCAACACAGAGGCCCTCGCCTCTGCACTGGCAAAGTTGCAGACAGAGGCAAGGAATCAATCAATCACTAGTATTTATATACCGCTTTTCAACACAAAGTTCACAAAGCGGTTTACAGGCAAATAATAACATTAAAGTTAAATGGCTCCCTGTCCCAGAAGGGCTCACAATCTAAAAGAATGGAGAATACCACCAGCAACAGCCACGAGAAAGACACTGTGCTGGGGTGAAGAGGGACAATTGCTCTCCCCCTGCTAAATATAAGAGGGCACCACTTGAAAAAAGTGCCTCTTGCCCAGTTAGCAGGGGAACACAATAAAGGAACACAATAAAGGCAAGGAGACCCATTGCCCGCCTTACCGGAGGGGAAGGGGATGAATGACCCTTCTTCCAAGGCACAGGGCCGGCCGTAAGCCAACGTGACCAATGTCGTCACATTAGGCCCCACACTTTTGGGGGGGCCCCACACCAGTGCAGCGAGCAGATCGCCTGCTGCTAAGCCAGGATTTCTATGGGCTGTAAGTCAATGGAGCAAGCCGAGTAGCTTAACCGTGTGTAGGTGTTATGACACCAAATATCCAAGAGGTATTTCATTATTTGTAACAATCAATTGAACATCTTCTGAGATTGCATGAGATCTCGTGAAAGTATTTTATTATGTTCCACTTGTACAGCCGTTCTCAGCCTCAGTGCAGAGAACCAGGTTTTTGCGAGGTGGGTGGGCCTGGGGCAAACTCTGTTCAACAGGTTGTATACACTGGCATTTTGCCACTGTTGTACTGCTGGAACAATAGCTGGATATACTTGGAGCACTGTGGTTCATAATCAGCCAGGAGGTCATTTGCCGTTAAATTACTGCTGGAAGATCCAGACATAAATCATTACGACTTCTTCAGGAGTGCTCGAAAGACACAATATGGATGTTTCAGGTTGTTTCAGAGTAATTACTTCTTTCCCCCTGGGCAGAAAGTAACTGTTGGGCAATGCACCCTTTCCGAAATGTGTCACCCATGCTTCCTTGCCCAGTGATTTTCTTCTCAGCTTGAACTCACAGCAGATAAGAAGAGTCATAACCTGTTCGCCACTGAAGTAGCAGTAGAGAAGCAATGTACTTTGCTGCTGCCGTTAATGTGAAAATATACTACTCCTGCTTGAAAAGGTGAGTGTGAAGCATTCAAAAGTGTCCTGCTGGGAACATGGTAGCACCTAAAGCCGCTCTAGGATTGTGGTCTTCACATTACATTTTCCATAATGCTTATTTATGCCTCCTCTCAGTATAATGGGATGGATTGTTGTGACTCTAATTTTCCTTGCTGTATTTCCTCATCACTCTCCTCTCCAAAATGTGCAGAAGTCACTGTGGATCAAATCAGACTTCTTATATTGACATATGTATCTTGGCAGGTTGTATCTATTGGCCTATATTTTGTATCTAAGTAAGAATGGAGCTGAACTATACACAAAGGTTTTCTGGGGGGAGGGGGTTGAACATTTACTACAATGCAAACAAGCCCTCCCATCCTTTTTTGGGGGCAATGTTTTGGTACTGTATGCATAAATGCTGGAGGGCATCCCAAGCCAACATAAACCCCGGAAGCAGTGGTGTCATCCTACCGGTACGCTGGGCGGGACATCCGGGTGATCGGCAGCCCGCCCGTTGCGTACCGCAGCGTTACGCCGTTTGCGTAACGTACGCAAGCGGCATAACTGGTTAAGCAAATGGCGTAACACTGCAGTACGCGACGGGCAGGCTGCCGATCACCCGGATGTCCCGCCCAGCGTACCGGTAGGATGACACCACTGCCCAGAAGTGTATCTGGGCCAGTGCAGGCTACACTGCATCCCATGGGGGAGTGTTGGCTGAGAGGAGGTCTCCTTGGTGTAAGCCAGTGGTCACTTGGCATTAAAGTAGTTCCCTTGATCAGCGGTAAGCAACAGCAGCTGTGGTTCAACTCACGGCATAATCCAAAGCCCTCCGTTTGGCCAAAGCAACTGGCGCATGAGCCATTCTGGGCAAGGGGAGGGAGGGAGGAGGGATGGATGGATGGAGGAACTGGTCAGGCTGGGAGGCATAACACCCAGGAAAGGGGGTGGAGCCCGGATGAGGCCATTTGGCCGCATCCAAGCCTCTATCCCCAGGCCATGCGGCCCCGATTCACAGATCTGAGCAAGCCCATTGGGGCAGCTGGCGCCTACCCCGGGGCAAGGATGCAAACATGCCCTTGCCCCAGGAAGGTTCCAGCAAGCTCCTACCTTGCGCTGGATACGGTGCAGGCCCGCCAGCCTTGCTGTGCCAGCACAAGTTCAGATTGCACCCTCAGACCTGCAACAGCAATATTGCTGGACAAGTCTGCTTTGATCCATGCAGGCGGATCAGGGCCAGTAAAGAAATTGGGATATGGTATCTGCTGACATTACCAATTCCACCCCCCTCCTTCAGCCCGATCCACCCATCTGCACCCGCCATCCCATTCTGCCCTCCTCCTGTCTCGTTCAACTCACTCTCCACCTCCCCCTGCCCTCTCCCCACCCCTGTGCTGGCTTTCCTACTCCGACTGGCCTCCCAATGACCACTGATGCCAGTGGGAAGGTTCTGGCCTTCCTGCTGATGTGCCTGGGCCTTGCGCAGTCGCAAAGCGCTTAACAGTGCTTTTGTCTTCCTCCAGCATCGGCACTTGTTAGGATTGAGCTATGAGTAATTTAAACTGTGCTCACTTGCCCTCAGTGACAATACTGCATAGGCAAATCTGACAGGCTACTTGGTGCCTGCTATAACTATATTCACTATGTGATCCCTAATTGGATGGGATCACCCATGTGACTAATCCTGGAAAGAGAAAGAATTAGCAGAGGGAAATATGGTATTGAAGAAACAGCAATTAGAGGAACAATCGCAGTGGATTTTAAAGATGAATATTCACACATGGCTGTTTGGGGTTTTTTGGGGGGGGGATTTCCACCACACTATAATTATTATAGCCTAAAAATTCACACTGAAAGATTTACAGTGCAATCCTAATCTTTATTTATACCTTGCTTATAATATTTGGATTGGTGGACATGCCTACTTGAGAGTTTATTTACTCAATTGGCTTGGAGAGAACTTTTTTTTAGGGGAATGGAAACACAATATATTCAAAGACACCAATAAAGGCAACCAATCTGATTCCTGTGCAAACCACCCTCTTAGTTCTGCCATTTTTAAAATCTGGGCCTGTCACCATTTTCAAATATGTCGAAATAGGATAGGTTTCACAGCACCATTTTTCCAGAACTATTCGACGTTTGACCTTATAGTTAAGAAATACGTTTTCTTATTCTCATGGTTTAAAGCTTACTATGTGGATACTGGAGATATAAAGTGGTGGTGGGTCATCTTGGGTGGAAAGTCAACTGTTACAGAAAAATGTCAAAGGTCTGAATGACCCCTTCCTCCCCTGCATCCTCTGGAAACGACAGAGATGAGAGGAAGGCACAATCGGTTACCATCGAAAGCCTTCCAAGAAGACTTCCTTGTATTTCTTCCTTGGAAAGGTACAGGCCTATTCCATTTAGGGCACAATCCTAACTTGTGCTGGAGCAGGCCGGCCGGCGTGACTGCGCCATATCCAGTGCAAGTTGGGAGCTGCACGGAGCAAGGGCACGATCATGCCCTTACCCCAGGGTAGACGCCAGCCGCCCTGATGGGCTGCTCGGACCTGCACCTGCTATTTAACAGATGCAGTTCCGAATTGGGGCCGTGCAACCAGTGGTGTCATTCAAATGATTTAGGAACAGGAACTCACTTTTGATTGGCACTTGTCGGGAACCCGGAACCAGCCATGGAGCCCGTTAGGATCCGGAACGCCCGTTCCATTCCGTTCCCCCTGAACGGCATCACTGCGTGCAACCGGAGGGACAGGCGCTTGGATGCGGGCACCCCCCTCCCCGGGCAGGCATGCCTCCTGGCCCACCTGCCCTGACCTCTCCCTCCCCCACTCAGAAATGCCCCTTCGCCAGCTGAGCTTGGCTGGTGCAGGAGCGGTGTGTTGGCGGCTTGTGTCAGCGCTGCAGAACGACACAAGCCGCTTGCATGGATGCTGCAGCAGCAGCGCTGGTGCGCATGTGCTTTATAACACATGCGCGACAGAGCGGGGCCGACACAAGCAGCTTGCATTGGCCCCGGGGGTGGGTGGGTAGAATTGCACTGCCAGTGTGTGTTCTCTATTCCACCCCTTTTCTTTTATTGAGATTGAAGCCTAAACTTGGTCCCTGTTGTTAAATGTTTTTAATGTTTTTAAATTTTTTTGGATGTGTTTTACTTATGGTTCTTACATTGTACTTTTATGTTCTGTGTAAGCTGCCTTGGGCATTTTCTTCGGTATGGGAAAGGTGGGGTATAATCAATCAATCAATCAATCAATCAATCAATCAATCAATCAATCAATCAATCAGGTACTTATATACCGCTTTTCAACATGAAGTTCACAAAGCGGTTTACAGGCAAATGGTAATAATAATAAAGTTAAATGGCTCCCTGTCCCAAAAGGGCTCACAATCTAAAAAAGGCAGACCGCCAGCAACAGCCACTAGAAAGACTGTGCAGGGGAGAAGAGGGACAGTTACTCTCCCCCTGCTAAATATAAGAGGAGCACCACTTGAAAAAGTGCCTCTTGTCCAGTTAGCAGGGGTTAATGTCTTCAAGTAGGTAAATATTGGTAGCCACTTTGGATGCTGTTTAAAAAAAGTGGCGTTCACAGGCTTATAAGAAAAGAGAGAACAAAATAGCATTTTACAGTATTATTGAAGCCGGCTCCAACAGCAAATACACGCAACCAGGATTTTTGTTGATCATCTCCAGTCGTATTTTCATATTCAATAAATTTCCCCCAGAGTTAAGGTGCCTTCTTTGTCTTCCTCAATACATTTTTGAGCATTGCTAACCCTGGCTTTCAGAGTCAGGTGGAAGCATTATGTGAGCTTATATCAAGGCGGCAGGATAAGCTGCTATGCTGATGGAGCAGAAAACTAGCTCAGATGTATTCAGCATTTGGCAGTGGTCTTGGAGCCGTTGCAAGGGAAATCGACCGACTAGTCTCAAGTGCAGTTCCATTTTTTTTGGCCCACTTGGATATTGTGAATATTACCCTACTCTCCACTGAACGGTTCTGTTGTCTTCTAAATTCCTAATTGCTGCCTTAAAAATTGCTCAGTGAGGAGCTAGCCCAGATATCCATAAAGGATTTCAATGGGTGGTGGTGGTGGAATGGACGAGCAGCTTTCAATTAAAAACAAAATGCCTATTGATATGAGATGTAAAGGATAGGAGAAATGGACACATGAGGGAAATGAACACACCCAGCGGTGTCATGCTACTGGTACGCTGGGCGGGAGGAACGGGTGAGCGGCAGCCCGCCCGTTGCGTCACACTCCGTTTCACCGTCTTCCCCTTCCCCACGGGGACGGGGAAGACGGCAAAATGGAGCGTGACGTGATGGGCGGGCTGCCACTCACCTGTTCCTCCCACCCAGCGTACCGGTAGCATGACACCGCTGAACACACCGTTCCTAATTTTTTTTTTTTTTTCAAAATTGAAGAAGCCATGAGGTCTACTTGGGCAGCCCAATCCTAAGTAAGGCCAACATAGTAAGGCCGACGTAACAGGGCTGTATCCTAAAGTCCATTAGGAGGCAGCAGCAGCAATGTGCAGGACAAGGGCAGGTTTTCCCCTTGCACCAGCGTAAGCCCCAGTCACCCCTATGGGCATGCTCGGATCTGTGCCTGCTGTTTTGCAGGCTCAGAGGAATGTGGACAGGAGCAGCCTGAATTGGGGCCGCCCTGGCCAGGGACGGGCTTTAGGATATAGAACTATGGGCCTCTTGCATCACCACCTACATCACCACCTACATCACCACCCACTGCGCTGCCCAATTACGCCCCCAGAACGCCTCTGGAACGCCCTCGTGAAGGCCCTGCACCGACCGAGCAATCCTGATGCTCGACTGGCGCAAGTCCAGTGCTGCCGATGGTCGCGATGGCACCCGAGCATTGGCACTGCTGCTTGCGCCGGCCCAGCGCCATAGTGCTGACTTTGACGTGCTTGATGGCACATTTGCAACAGCGTTCAGCTGGCGCAAGAGCGTAGCACCGGCACAACGGGGGTATAAGATTGCACTCTGAATAACACCAAAGGGCATAGCTTCATAGTAAGGCTTGCCAAGTCTAGGGCTGAAAGGATAACCCTGTTCTATCACCCTCCCCACATTCCACCCTTCCCTGCCACCCCACCATTCTCTGCTTGGTCTTCCCTGCAGTGATGGGCATTCCTAGTCTGTTGCCACATGGACATGCCACTTCTGGTGGCAGCCAGGCTGAACTATCCAGCATGCTGTGTTTGTGACAGTTTTCAGGCTACTCCTCTACTGAAGAGTCGAATTGGGTCATTAATCTTTTTCCACCTGCTGCTTCTCCACTCCCAATTGCACCAGAAATGCTATTTTTTTTGCCCTTCCTGTTTTCTTCTCCAGATACACGTTTGGAACCCCAAACAAGGAAATTGGAAGAAGGGTTGGTTTGGCGTTTGAGTAGATTTCCCAATACCATAAATAGCAGGCTTACGAATGATAGGAATGAAAATGAGCATCTTGAGCTTTTAGGGACATCCTTTAGAGATTAGAGGATTACAGTTTAAGAGCTCGCAAGCGCATAGAGGAATGCCTCCTAGCATTCCATGGATTGTTTTGGTTATATTAATAACTCATGTTATCAACCTTTTACAGCATCTGCACTGATCTCTAAAATGAAGGTGGGGTTGAAAATGTTGAATCAGAAGCTTTTTAAAAAAAAGAATAGAGGCTTTTTGTGTGTTGTGTTTTGCGCATGTGAGTACTGAGCCATTCAGTAAATACTTGGTGCTATTAACCTGACAGTGATGCTCACCTGTTTGGAAGCTGAATCCATTTTAAACAGCAAATTATGGAAGGGCAGGAGCTTTTGCTGTGAAGGCAGGTAGGGGTATCAAAGAGCACTAGCTATTGAGAGAATGGGGGGATTTGGAGCTTAGAGCCAAAGTAGATGTTGCCCAACATCCTTTGGTGGGTTCGCTTCCTTTTCGAAGAAGCAAGAGCCCTCCTCCCTAAAAATCTTGGCAAAATCATGGAGGGGGGAGGGATGCAGTAGTGCTTGCTTTGCCCCTGCTGCCTGTTTTATTTCAATAGTGTCCCCATCTCGTGCACTATTTTTAGGTTAAACATGCAGTAAATCCATTAGGGAGAGTAGGGATGTTAATGCTTAGCCCCTGCCATGGTTTTACCAAGATTCACAGATCCCTCTGTTGAGATTGGGGGAAAAAAAGCATGAGTCCTCATCCAGGGATGTCCAGTGTGGCTGGTGGATGGGATGGAGGACTTGGCATTCCCTACAGAACTGGCAAACTTGAAGGGGTCAAGGCAGGTTGCCAAAGGATTGAGGCCATTTCAATCAGGGCCGGCCTTAAGCCAATGTGACCAATGTTGTCACATTAAGCCCCGCGCACTGGGGGCCCCCAAACCAGCACAGCGAGCAAATTGCCTGCTGTAGCAGCTAGGTCTTCCATGGGCTGTAAGTCAGTGGGGTGAGCAAAGCAGCTTCGGCTTGGGCCGTCCCACCTGCCCCTGCCTCCGAATGGCCCAAAATTGGCCTCCTGGAAGCAATCAGCGGTGACACAATAATATCACCACCAACTGTGTCCAGCTGCCACTCTTTGCATGTGGCACCCCAAGTGCTCTCCTTGGTGAGTGGGGAGATCTGCAGGGATGGTGGGAGGCCCCGCGGGAATGCCCCATATTGGGCCCCGCCCAGCGATGGGATCTGCAAATTGAGAAGGGGAACGTTGGGCGGGACTTACGCAGGACTTCCACGTGATTGGCTGCCCATCCGCAGCGTTCCGCGGCTGTCCTGGCCTCGGGGGGGGCTGCCCCCGGTTGGCGCGCCCCACCACTGCTCACCCAGGCACCCAGCGCGCCCCCCACCCGTCCTCCGCTGCGAGCAGGAGCCCCCCCCCCAGGCCAGGGCAGCCGCGGAACGCTGCGGAAGGGCTGCCAATCATGTGTAAGTCCCGCCCACGTCCCGCCCAATGTTCCCCTTCTCAATTTGCAGATCCCATTGCTGGCCCTGCCTCTCCTGGAGACAGCCCTGATGCTTGTTCATGGGGTCCAAATTCAAAAGGCTAGCTCATTCCTCACCTCCTGGCCTCCTGCCATACAGTTTGCGCACTTTGCAGGCAGCCGGGCTCATGCTTCAGGCGCTGGTTGGAGAATGTCTTTGCATGTCTGAGCAGGATTGCACTTTCACATGACTGGATCTAACCTAAATTATCCATCCCCAGATGGTATGCTGAAAGCATTCCTGGTAATCCGGGCTGTTTCACTAAGAACGGCAGCTTTCACCCACCAGTTCAGTGAAGGCAGGGGGTGACAGGGTGGCGAAGAAGAATAAGGTGCTCAACTTTCCTATGCAGACTCATGAAAAAAGTGAGGGAGGCAATGTCTGCAAAAGCCTGAAGTGTCTGAGGATATTAATTGCATTTGGCCGGAAAAGTGGAACAGGCAACCCACAAAGGCAGCTCTCTCTTTCTGTGTGTGTGTGTGTGTGTGTGTGTGTGTGTGTGTGTGTGCATTTCCTGAACAACACATGACTGGAGAGGGGTGAGCACACATTCATGCCTACTTCTGGCTGGATATAAAAGAGGAAACCATCAAGAAGACTAATCACGTAAGCACCGAGTGATGGCAACATTTGTAGGCACATCCAACTGAAGCCCTTTGCTAGGTGAAATGAGATGTTCCTTTAAGAATAGTGAGATGCTTCAGGATTAGATGTTACCTGCTCCATCAAATGACACCCTCCTTTCTCCTTTTCTGTCTTTCACGTTTGGAAACACCTGCTGACTCACCCATGGGATGCTTGCTTACTCCCTTCCTTCAGGTTCCACAAAGCCATTGGTATCATCCTTAGTCCCCATCGAGTTATAACTGAGCCGGAGTACATATAACTGAAACAATTCTACATGCTCCCTTGCCTTACCCCTGCCTTTACACCCTTTCCCCCAGTGTCTCCCTTGTGTCAATATCTAAGCTGTAAGCCATCTGGGGCAAGGCCCTTTGTTTTCCCCTGTGTAGAGCTGCATGTATGTCGATGGCATAATAATTTGTTTGCACACAGTCAATTTTGCCGCTTCTGCCTCTGAAAACAGCATGAGGGGCTGATGCACTTTGTATCTCCTGGCACGGCTTATTCCTGAGCACGGATTATTCCTGCATTTGTTACTTGTTACATTCCATGTCTTGTTGCTGATTATTCTATCCCTTGTTCCGCTACGTGAATAGTACAATATTTGATTACGGCAGTGGCATAGCTAAGGAGGTGCAGGAGGTAGCAATTGCACCAGGCAACAAGCTTTAGGAGGGCAACAAGCTGAGCTTGACACTAATGGCCAAAATTGTGAAAACTTTGGTAAGTACAAATAATACCATCATATTATATATAACTGGAAAAGTAATTTACTGCTGAATGCAATTAAACAAACCACATTGGGATACCTGTATTCTATCAAACATTATGGCCAATTAACCAGAAAACTTTTATTTACTTAAAATTAATTTTGATTATGTCAGTGTGTGTGTGTGTGTGTGTGTGTGTGTGTGTGTGTGTGTTTAAAAACCTTATTGGACTATAAACATTGTATAATTTCTCCCAATAACCTTTTCTTTATTTATAATCGTATCCCACCTTTCTTTAGTCACCAGAACAGCTCATAACAAAATAACAATGAAAACAATGAGAATGTCCAACTTAGAAGGCCTTATTTGCCTGCGCACAAATAAGCAGGCCGTTTAAAAGAGGGCACAGCTCTCAGTACAGCTGAAGAAAACTAGAACTGTAAATAGTCAGCTGCCCCTTACCCAAGGCCTTCAGAAATGCTCTGGTCAGGTAATGAAAGACACGAGGCCAGGCAGAGTTCAATAGGGAGAGCATCCCAGAGTTGGCGCCACAACTGACAAGGCCCTGCACCTCATATTCATCCACTGGAGGGGGGGAATATGGAGCAGAATGTCTGATGTTAGCTCTCTAAATATATCTGTGGAAAAAGAAAGTGTGTGTGTGTGTGTGTGTGTGTGTGTGTGTGTGTGTGTGTGTGTG
>JAJKFI010000043.1:5463897-5485082 GCA_029204185.1 Lerista edwardsae | reverse complement strand
TGTGTGTGTGTGTGTGTGTGTGTGTGTGTGTGTGTGTGTGTGTGTGTTCTCTATCATCTATAACCAGATCTATTACAATACTCTGTAAAACCTACATCATAGTTGGGAGCATGCCTGCAGAGCTGTACAGTTGTCCTTTGCACCATTGCAATAGTTTGTGAACATGCCACGTGAGGAAGAGCTCACAAAGAGGAAGAAAAAACACACAAACATAAAAATGCAGGCACTAAGTAGAATGAAATGCAGCAATAGGCACTGTGCAGGCGTATTTTTTTTAGTGATCTGGTGGTGCCCTGTCTCAAGTATGGTTTTATTTTGCCTAAAAAGTGGGAATGTGACCCTACAACAGCCACAGCGCAATCCTACGGACTGCGCAGCATCGGTGCAACTGGATTGTGCTGATGCTGCGCACTTAATGCTGACGCGGGGGCACCGATCGGCACCCCCCGCAGGGCGCTAAGGCAATGGGACTGGTGCTGCAGGCAGTGCTGGTCCTGCTGCGCCCGTGCAGCACCTCCCTCCTGTTGGCCAAAGCTGGCCGGCGCGAGGGAGGTGCCATGACAGGGCAGCTCAGGGACTGGTGGTAGGATTGCAGGAGGTGGGCGGGACATGGGCGGGTCCATGATTCGGCCATACGGCCGAATCCTAGACCTGTTTGGGAGGCCACGCGGCCACAATTCGGGCCGCTTTGTCTCCTTGGATCTGCGCCTGCTGTTTAGCAGTCGCAGATCCGAGGAGTACATAGGGGAGGCTCGTGCCTCCCCTGCGGTAAGGGAGCAAATGCTCCCTTGCTGCAGGGAGGCTCCAGCCTCTCCTAAGCAGCGCTAGGATATGGCCCTGGCCTCGCCCATCTGGAGCTGCTTAGGATTGCGCCCTCAATGATGCTAGACAGGATAAATATTGCTTGATTGAAATGGTTGAGAGAGACAAATTGGTGAATGAATGTGTGTCCTGTTGGATGGTCAGGATTCTTTCTGCATCCATGACTGTCTTGTCAGAAGAAGCTCTTTTAATAGAGAACAAGTCACGCTGATGCCTTGTCTAACTACCTCAAGCTCCTAAATCAGTGGTTCCCATACTATGAATCTGTGGCCAACCAGTGGGACACAACCCACGTTTTGTTGGGTTTGTGAAACTGACTGGGTAGATTTAATTAGATTATGTGCATCAAGGATTAAATAACCTGCTGCTTGGGGGGGAGCACTGCTGTCCAATCACCATTACAGCCACAGAGGCTTGAGTGGCTTGTAAAATTGATCTTTTTTATTTTTTAGGTGGGTCCTGATGCTAAAAATTTGGGAACCATTGTCCTAGATTAGTGGTATTCCAAGTTTTAGACCAGGACCCACTTTTTCGAATGGCACTCCTGTCGGGACCCACAGGAAGTGATGTCATTAACCTGGAAGTGATGTTGTAGCAGGAAGTGACATCACTTGCTATTATTATAACATAATAAAATGACACTCCTGAAATGTAAATTGGCATTCGTGGACTGCAGCAATTGTACAACCATGAAACATCCCTGACATAAAGCAAGATGAGGACAAAATATGATGTGAAAGCATTGAACTCGGGACCTAGTTAGGGATGTAAGTGTTACTGAGCCATTGGGGAACGGTGACCATGCTGCGATTGGTTTTGCCATGCATGTCCAGGAAAGAGTGCAGAGCAAATCTGACACAAGAACCCTTGACTTTCGAAGGGCGGATTTCCCTCAGATGAGGAGACTAGTTAGACAGAAATTGAAAGGGAAGGTAAAAAGAGTCCAATCCCTCCAGGCTGCATGGAGGCTGTTTAAAATAACAGTAGTAGAGGCCCAGCGGAAATGTATACCGCAAAGAAAGAAGGGTTCGACAAGGTCCAGAAGGGTGCCTGCATGGCTGACAAACAAAGTTAGAGAAGCTGTAAAGAGCAAAGAAGCTTCTTTCCGTAAATGGAAGTCTTGCCCCAATGAGGAGAACAAAAAAGAACATAAACTCTGGCAAAGGACAAGTAAGAAGGTGATACGGGAGGCCAAGAAAGCGTTTGAGGAACGCATGGCTAGCAACATAAAAGGGAATAATAAAAGCTTCTTCAAATATGTTAGAAGCAGGAAACCTGCCAGAGAGGCGGTTGGCCCGGTGGATGGTGAGGGAGGGAAAGATGAGATAAAAGGGGACTTGGAGATTGCAGAGAAATTAAATGAATTCTTTGCGTCCGTCTTCACAGCAGAAGAACTTGGGCAGATACCACAGCCCGGACAGCCCTTCCTAACGAAGGAATTAAATCAGATACTGGTTAATAAAGAAGATGTTTTATATCAAATTGATAAACTACATATAAATAAGTCACCAGGCCCAGATGGTATACACCCAAGAGTAATTAAGGAACTAAAGAACGAAGTTGCTGACCTCTTAACTAGAGTATGCAACTTGTCCCTTCAAACGGCCACGGTGCCAGAGGATTGGAGGATAGCCAATGTCACGCCAATCTTTAAAAAAGGGAGAAGGGGGACCCTGGAAACTACAGGCCTGTCAGCCTAACGTCTATTCCGGGTAAGATGGTGGAAAGCCTCATCAAAGATAAAATCCTAAAACATGTAGAGGAACAAGTACTGCTAAAGGAAAGTCAGCATGGCTTCTGTAAGGGTAAGTCTTGCCTCACAAACCTTTTGGAATTCTTTGAAAAGGTCAACAGGCATGTGGATGTGGGTGAACCTGTGGATATCATATACCTGGATTTTCAGAAGGCATTTGACACGGTCCCCCACCAAAGACTGCTGAAGAAACTTCACAGTCAGGGAGTAAGAGGGCAGGTCCTCTTATGGATCCAGAATTGGTTGAGGGCCAGGAAACAGAGAGTGGGGGTAAATGGGCAATTTTCAGAATGGAGAGAGGTGAAAAGTGGAGTGCCCCAGGGATCTGTCTTGGGGCCCGTGCTTTTCAACTTATTCATAAATGACCTGGAGACAGGGATAAGCAGCGAGGTGGCCAAGTTTGCGGATGACACAAAACTTTTCCGGGTGGTAAAAACCAGAAAGGATTGTGAAGAGCTCCAGAAGGATCTCTCCAAGTTGGGGGAATGGGCAGCCAAATGGCAGATGCGTTACAACATAGACAAATGTAAAGTGATGCACGTTGGGGCAAAAAACCAAAACTTTACCTATAGGCTAATGGGTTCTGAGCTGTCTGTGACAACTCAGGAGAAAGATCTCGGGGTGCTGGTGGACAATTCAATGAAGGTATTGACCCAGTGTGCGTCAGAAATTAAGAAGGCCAATTCCATGCTTGGGGTCATTAAAAAAGGGGTTGAGAATAAAACAGCCAATATTATCATGCCATTGTACAAATCGATGGTAAGGCCACACCTGGAATACTGTGTCCAGTTCTGGTCGCCGCATCTCAAAAAGGACATAGTGGAGTTGGAAAAGGTGCAGAAGAGAGCAACTAAAATGATTACGGGGCTGGGGCACCTCCCTTATGAAGAAAGACTGCAGCGTTTGGGGCTCTTCAGTCTAGAAAAAAGGCGCCTGAGGGGGGACATGATTGAGACATACAAAATTATGCATGGAAGGGATAAAGTCGATAGAGGGATGTTCTTTTCCCTCTCTCAAAACACCAGAACCAGGGGGCATCCACTAAAACTGAGGGTTGGGAGAGTTAAAACAGATAAAACGAAGTACTTTTTTACCCACCGGGTAGTTAATCTGTGGAACTCCTTGCCACAGGAGGTGGTGATGGCATCTGGTCTTGATGCCTTTAAGAGGGGATTGGACAGATTTCTGGAGAAAAGGTCCATCGTGGGCTATAGGCAATGATGGATTGTGCAACCTCCTTACAAAGGTGGTGGGCTACTGGTACCGGGTGCAAGGGAGTGGCAACAGGATGCAACAGGATCTTGTTGTTTCATGCCTCCCTGGGGCACCTGGTGGGCCGCTGTGAGATACAGGAAGCTGGACTAGATGGGCCTTTGGCCTGATTCAGCAGGGCTCTTCTTATGTTCTTATGGTTTTTTTTTATAACTAAAAACAAAATTTAAAAAAACCCTCAACTGAAAATTCAAAATTTTAACACTAGAGTATATAACTCGAGAATATAACAAGAGAATATAACAAGAGTAAGGTCTGCAGTTTCCAAGATGGCTGCTCCCAGCTTTCTGCGACCCACCTGACATCAGGTCCTGTCCCACCAAGTGGGTCCTGACCCACAATTTGAAGAACACTGTCCTAGATTTTATGACTCCAACAACCTTTGTTTTTTCAGCCGTGCCCTTGAGAGGTCAAATGTAAGCCTGGTGGGAGAATGGTTCACTGTTCCAAGCTCCCTGAATGTGATTTACCTTTTTGGTCCCTGGCCATTTTTTATTATTTCCGAGCTACCCCAAGTTCCATTAACTAGGAGTTAAACAAAGGTTATGCTGCGGGATGAGAATAATAAAATGCATCACCTTGACTATGGAAACTCTCTCTTTCATGCAGTTTTAAGAGGTCCATAAAAGCTGTGATAAATGCCCGTCTAAGTTTAGCCCTTCTGCAGCGTTCTGCTGGGAATAGACTTTAACCCTCCTGGGAGCTCGCTTTCTTCGTTTACAACGTTCCACCATCCTTGCAAGATGCCAAGAGAACAGCAGTGCTGGGCACCCAGACGTCGCCGGTTGGCTTTTTATAAACTGTTGACAGCTGAGATGCTTCCAGTTGAAACTTGTTACACGACACCGCTTGGGCAAAGCAGGCTCCGGTTCTCGCAGATTCTCAGGTGAGCCTATTCTCCAGTAAGCCTGCTCTTACTGGAGTCAGCGAGTCCCAGAGCCAAGGTCAAGGAAGTGTGAGAAAGGCAACAAATACAACTAAAAAGAGAGCCACCTTTTCAGTGGTGTGAAAGTCACGAGCTTGTAAGGGGTGGGGGCTCATTTTGAGCTGCAGCTGTCTGGAACTCGTCTTCATCAATAAGCATTTCACTAGGCTGATGAACTGTCTCCATCACTGTCTCCACAGCGAGGAGTTTTCTGGTTGAAACTAGCTTAGTTTATAAAGAATGTGACTGGTTGTATTTGAGGGATTGGAGCAAGAAGGACAGAAGCCAGTTTCGCAGTGACTTTGCTTTCCTGAACCAAAAGGTTTCCGAGCAACAAGAAAAGTAAATTCCCCCCATCCTCTTACTGCAGCGGATCTTGCAATCTGCCACAGCAAGAGAGCAATCCTAACCTGGAGTTAGGCCAACACAGTTAGGCCAGCGAAGTTTGGCTGGCACAAGGGCCACCATAAAGTGCATTTGGACCACGCTTGGAGTCAGGGAGGATGGCGAACATCCAAGAGTGGCCCAAACATACTTTACGGTGTCCCTTGTGCCAGCCAAATTTTGCTGCAGCCAAACTTTGCTGCATAACTCCAGGTTAGGATTGCGCCCTGGTTTGGCAATGCAAACACCATGCTGCTGTGGTGTGCTTTGGGGCTGCTGGCACAAATAGCTGGAGGCCTTCTGTGCACGATAGCAACTGCACCATTGGAGCAGGTATGTTGGTGGCAGGGGCAGTTCAGGGAAGGACTGTGGGTGTAACAGGTGGGGAGTGAGCCAGGCAGGGGGTAGTGCTAGGGCAGGAAGGAGTGGATCTCAGAGGCTGCAGTACACACCAAGATCTTGCTCCCCTTTCCCTAGCCAAACATGCCCCCTAGGCACGTGCCAATTAAATAGATAGCATAGTTAATGGGGAGAAGACCCATTGGCAGTTAGATGGCCTACAGCAAAATATTTTACTTACCTCTCCTGGTCACCTGCCTTACCCGTTTGGTCACCTCCTCCCCCAACCATTATATGCAGCATGAGTTCCATTAGTAAGAGTTTGGTTCAATGACACTTCCATTTGAGTAGACATGCATAGTGTTGCACTGTCAACTGTCAACAGAATCTCCCATTTAATGGCTAGCAAGAAATTTACATAACCCTCTGTGCAATCATAAGTTGCGCTGGAATGGAAAGGCTGGCTGGCCCACGCCATATCCACCTCCCCACGGGGTTCCTCTGATCTGTGTCTTCTGTATAGCAGGTGCGGCTCTGAGGACACTGTATGGCTCAAATTGGGGCCGTGTGACCCGGGGACAGAGCCAGTAGGCCGCATCTCATCCCCAACCCCATCCCCAGGGAGGCATGCCCACTGGCCTGCCCCCCGCTCAGAACTGCCCTCCCTCTTCCCAGAACCGCCCTTGCGCCAGCCAAGTTTGCCTAGGCGCCAGTGCTCTTAGGCCGATGCTACTTCTAGCGGTGGCCCAAGAGCCCTAGTGCCAATGCAGAGTTGCCAGTCAGCGTCCCCATGTTGGTGTAATGTCAGTTCCAGGATTGCACCCTGGACCCAGTATAGAAAGGTTTCCATTGGGTTCAGAATCCTAACAGAGGGGAAAGGCACTATAGCCCCTCTGCCTGGCTTCCTTTCTAGCCACTTCGCCCTGCACCTTGCGCCTCTTAGATCAATTTTGGTTTAGCTACATTAACACAAAAAGGGAGTTGTTGGCTGTGCATCTGTGCGACACCATGGTTCTGTGGCTTAAATCAAAATGTTTCTTTGTCAAGCTGAAGAAACACATTAAAAGAGACTGTGGACTCCTTCTCTATCTGCTCCAGATCTTGGTTGTAGATTTGTTGAGGCTCTTTGAGCAGTTTAACAACACACAACCTTTGTCTCAAAGCACATCTTACGGGGTCAGATGCCACTTTTGATCTAGTCGTTACACTCTGACTGCTAAGACGGAAAGGTTGAAAGGAGAAAAGAGCATCCCTCTATACATGTGATGGTGCCTGACTCACTCCAGAGACCTCCGAAACTCTGTGACAATGAAAAGAACTTTGTGTTTTGCACAGAGTGACTTTAATCTATAATCATCCATTTGCACCTGTCAGATGTCAAAGGGACACCATTATTAGGTGGGCTCAGGGGTGACTTATAAGACTTGGGCAACTCCTTTGCAGTTAGTCTGCTGGAATGATGACCAAGGGAAGAAACAACCTGATTCCAGAAACAAGTCCTTCCTCATGAAAGCTTGAAACTGCAATCACTATACACTGGGAGTCAGCCCCACTGAACACAGTGAGACTTACTTCTGCATTGATCAAAGTGACACAGCTCCACCGGTTGTGTCCGTTCCCTATTGCAGACAGCAACTCAGAATGAGGACAGACCCGAAGAACTCTGACCCCAGGGACATGCAAGTTTCACATCTGTATTATATGAAGCTAAAGTACAGTGCTTCTCAAAACTATTTGCACCAGGACCTACTTTTTAGGTTGGCATCTATGTCGGGACCCACCAGAAGTGATGTTTTAGCCGGAAGTGACATCATCAAGCAAGAAGTGCTGTCATTGTGGCATAATACAATGACATTCCTGAACGTTAATTGGCACCCTTGGACTGCAGCAATGGCACAACCATGAAACATCCCTGACAGAAAGCAAGAATAGTACAAACTATTATGTAAAAGCACTGAATTAAAAACACAATTTTTAGAAAAACCACCTCTCACTTGAAAATTCAAACGTTCAACACTCACAAAGGAACATAGCAAGAGTAAGGTCTGCAGCTTCCAAGATGGCTTCTCCCAGCTTTCCATGACCCACCTGAAATCATGTCCCAACCCACCAAGTGGGTCCTGACCCATAGTTTGAGAAGCACTGCTATAGTGGAAAAAAGGCCCCAAACTACAAAAAAGGGTCTTTCTTCTCCAAACTTGCAAGCTTTTGCAAAGTCCAGGTTTTACCCGTTTTGCCCCACTTCATAGGAGAGGACAGATTGGGTCCAGGAAGGGGGTGGATTTGGCAGCAGCCAACCCCAGACCTGATCCCACAGCCTGTGTCCCTGTCTGCATTTCCTTTCAGTGTCATTTTCCTTCTGCTCTGCCCTCACCTTCCTCAGTCTTATTTGCTCACATTGCCATTCAATCCATTTGGCTGAGGTGACCAAAGTTGCTTTGTTTCCAGGCACCCATGACAGCATAGCATCAGGTGTAGCATCAGGGCCAGCGATGTCATTCAGGGGGAATGGACCAGAACGGGCGTTCCGGATCCTAATGGGCTCCGTGGCTGCTTCCGGGTTCCCGACAAGTGCCAATCAAAAGTGAGTTCCTGTTCCTAATTCATTTGAATGACACCACTGATCAGGACACATTAGCAAAAGCAAAGAGGTGATCATAACCATTCGTACTAAATGGCAGGCAATGGCAAGTGAGGGCAAGGACAGTGAGGGCAAAGAAGACAGAAAAGAGCCCCTACAAGAACTGCACTGAAACAAATGAATATGTTGGCAATGTATGTTGAATGCTTGTGAAAAAATGGGAGGCTCTTTCTAAACACTCACTAAAATTAACATGAAACAACTTTGATGCAGGCCTAGTCTGATTGGCTTTTGTGGAAATTTGCTTTGAGCACAATTCTAACCTGGAGTTAGGCTGGCACAGTTAGGCCAGCAAAGTTTGGCCGGCACAAGGACCACCGTAAAGACCACTGCGTTTGGACCACTCTCTGAGTCAGGCAGGATGGCGCACATCTGTGTGCTGGCCTGTCTGACTCCAAGAGTGGTCCAAATATTCTTTACGGTGTCCCTTGTGCCGGCCAAAACTGTACCAGCCTAACTCCAGGTTAGGATTGCGCCCTTTGTGTCTTTGCTTCCTTTTTATTTTAAATGCCCTTTTTCTTGATTCTAAAATCACAGCTGGTCTGTTACAAAATCCTAAACAGTCTTTACAAGCCACATGTGTAAACATTTGATTAGTCATCTCTCTAGGGTACAATTTATAAAAAAAATTATGTCATGTAATTTTAATAGTATATGCAATGCAAGGAGTCCAAGTGTTGATTTACCAACCTTTTTATTGACCTGTCAACAAAATTAATGTTCTATTTGCTCAAAGCACCAATTCAGTCTCCTCATCCACAGGAACAGAGGAGACTGGGATGCATTCTGACCTGTCCAGAGAATTACAGAGTGACCTGTGTAGCTGCCCCTGTGTCAGTAAACTAAGCAAAGTGTGCACTGTGAAAGATTGTACTGTATTAAAAAATAACAGAACTGGAATATTATTCAGGGAAAGGCAGGTTGTAATCAGGCAGTGGCAAAACAATATTGACAACCTACCAATTGGTTTCTCTAAGACTCATTTCCTGTCGACTTCAGAAACAGACAATGCAAAACAGAGTCTTAAAGAAAGCTATGCACAAAGAGTGCAAAATATGAAGGCATTTCTAGAAACCTGTTGTGATACTGTCGATTGATACATGCATTTTTGTGTTAGCACCAGCAGAAGATATTCTAGTTTGCCATAGACAATAAGGAATGTGTGGAACCCCTTGCCACAGTGTGTTGTGATGGCACCTGGCCTAGATGCTTTTAAAAGGTAATTAGACCTATTTGTGGAGGAAAAATCCATCACAGTTTAAACGTCATGATGATGGTACGCAATCTCTGAGTTTTAGAAGTAGCTAATCTCTGAAAGCCAGGTGCAAGAGAGTGGTAACAGAATACAGGTATCTTGTTGGCTGTGTGCTCCCAGAGGCATTTGGTGGGCCACTGTGAGATATGGAAAGATAGATGAGATGGACCCTGGGCCTTGATCCAGAAGGGCTCAATTGTACACCTGCTCTTAAGGGCACAATTGTAACCTGCTCTGGAACAGGGAAGCCAAGTAGCCTGCACTGTATCCAAGGGAGATTTTAATCCCTTTATCCCGTGTCATGTGCCAGCCAGCCTTATGAGGCTACTTGAATCTGCGCCCGCAATTTTGCAGGTGCCGATCCGACCAGCTGGTGTATTGCTGGTCATGCCAGGGATGGGGGGGGAGGATCTGGCCTATGTTGCCCAGGCCAGTCCCACCCCATCCCGGGCCCAATCTGCCCCCGGACCGCCCTCGCCTGCCCCAAGCCATCATTGCTCACCTCCCACCACTCTCTCCTTCCCCCTGTGCTGGCCTGCCCAGGTTGGCACACACTCACCTTGACCCAGTGTAGGTCTGGTGCTGCTGGGCAAGCACACATCTATGCGCTGGCCCAGCCTGCTCCCAAGTAACCATGAACTATGTGCTTTATGGCACATTCGTGGCACTTGGGAGCAGAGGCATCGCATGGGGGGCCTTGGGGGCACTCATCCTGGGCGCAACATTTTTAGGGGTGTAAACATTTGCACCCCTAAGAATTGAGGCTGGCAGCACCCATCCCACGCAAGCATTCTCCTTGGAGGTGGGTCTCTACTGGCTTTGGTGTGCTTCCCCTGGCTTCAATTGAAGGCTGAAGCTCTGCCTCTGGAGACTCTTGCTGGCGTATCCCCCCAGCATGCATGCTTCCCATGGCTCGGATGAAATCACCTGGGCCGCAGCAGCAAGATCCCACATGTGACATCATGATGTCATGTGTGGGAGGGGGTGCAACCAGTGGTGTCATCTAAATGATTTAATAACAGGTGCTCACTTTTGATTGGCACGTGTCGGGACCCGCCCACCGGAAGTGACGTCATAAGCCGGAAGTGAGGTCGTGGCAGGAAGTGACATGAAAAAAGCCCTTTTTGAGGCCTCAGATGATTTTAAACTGACCCAACAGTTGCAACAGTATTCCACAGCACCCCCAGAACATGTTAAGGAGGCCTGGCATCATGTTAAAACCCCAGAGCAACTCATTTTTCAGTGGCAAGGAAAGGCTCCACTCGCTGCCTGCCTGCCTGCCTGGCTCTGAGAACATGCAGGCAACTCAAACATGCAGGAAATTCAAATGTTGCAGAGGGCGGAGTCGACGAGTGGGCGGGCGAATGGGCGGGGCCAGCTATAATCCTAGAAACCGGTACTCGCGTACCTCCGCGTACCCCCTGCATGACATCACTGGGTGCAACACATGCCTTGCCCCTGGCGCAAGGAAGGCACACTACACCCCTGCTTGGGAGCCAGCACCACAACTGAGCAACAACCTGTAATTATGCCAAACAACACGACTTGAGGCCTGAATCACAGCCATATTTGGACCAGCCATAAAGATCTTTGGGCATATGTTGGAGAAACGGGAAAGTTGGGAGCGCATGTGCCTAACCCCAAGTGAATCACATAGCTGATGTCCTGGCTTGCTCAAGACAGCACTTGGCAGTTCACGGATTGGGGGCTGAGGGGGGTGTCTTCTTTGGTGTAGCATTCCGCATTCCTATATATGCCAACAATAGTTATGTGCTTGGCAGAAGATGGATGTCCCCAGTGATGTCATCTAGTAATAAAGAATGGGAACGCTGGGCGGGACTTATGCATGATTGGCAGCCCGTCCGTTCCGTTCCGTGGCTGCCCTGGCCTCGGGGGGGCTGCCCCCGGTTGGAGCGCCCTGCTGCTGCTCACCCAGGCACCCGGCACACACCCCACCCATTCCCCCCCCGGCAAGCAGGCACCATGCCGAGGCCAGGGCAGCCAAGGAATGGAACGGACGGGCAGCCAATCACACGTAAGTCCCGCCCAGCATTCCCGTTCTTCATTACGAAATGACATCACTGGATGTCCCTGAAGCTTGAGGGAAAGAAGAGGGATGATGGCCAAGTACAACAACAAGCACACGAACACCCTGTTGTGCTCAAACACCCTTGGAGCGGCAATGTCATCGACCAGGGATCATCCAGTTAGCCAGATATTCAGATAAAAGGGAGAGCTATTCACAGCAGGCTGCAATGACATGGGGAGAGGCACTGAATGAATTTGTTGCTGCTGCTGCGAATGCTAACTGAGACTTGGATCCAGGAATTTGACTGTATTAAGCAGTTATAAATAGAATCCAACTGAAGTGGTAGAACAATGAGCAGATATTATAACAATTAGCATTTTTAATATGCAAGGCTGTTCACATTATATCTGGCCTTGTTTGCATCTATATCTGGGTTGGCACCCTGTAGTTTCCCCCTGTTTTGATGGAGGAATTAACCAGCTGAAATTTGCCCAGCTAGGAGGTAACATTGCTTAGATCTACTTTGCCTGCTGGGATCTCTGCAGTCTGAAATGCTGGAGGCATTACATGCTGGGAGCCGCAATATCTGTGAGCTCAGGAATTAGGGAGAAGGACTGCTGGGATATCTGCAGTAGTTGGGGCTCTACTCCAGTGATGTCATTCAGGGGGAACGGACCAGAACGGGCGTTCCGGATCCTAACGGGCTCCGTGGCTGCTTCTGGTTGGTTTGTTTGTTTTTCAACATTTGAATTTGAACTCAAAAGTGAGTTCCTGTTCCTAAATCATTTGAATGACACTACTGCTCTACTCTCAACTTTAGTTTTTTGCTTGCCACCTTCCTATTTGGTCTTAGCACCTGCGTAGTTCACGGTGAAGAAGAAAATGGAAGCCAATTGCTCTGATTTCCTAGTTCAGATGAAAAGCCTTTCATATCACATATAAAGTCTCTCTGTGGTTCAGCTTTCTTTTCTGGTCTACTGCTATCAGGATTGGAGACAGAGAATAGTTCTTCTCAGGGGGTTGAAGAAATGGCCAACTGACCAGCCTCTGACACTGACAAGGGCGTCACATGTCAGGAGTTGATTTTCCGGACTTGATGGGATATTGGACCCCAGTCAAAGAGTCACGAGGGAACTTGCAATATCCATTGCAAGACTATCCAATGGGCTATCCAATCCTAACTTGCCTTGGAACAGGAAGTCCAAGTTGCCTGTGCTGTATCCAGTGCAATGTAGGCGTAGGCTGTTGGCCACTTGGAGTAACTTTGCCATCTTACCGTGTGTCACATGCCAGCCATCCCATGGGACTTCTTAGACCTGTGCTCACAATGTCGTAGATGCAAATCTGAGCAGCCCATCTAATGCTGGTCAGGCCAGAGATGGGGGTTAGGATCCAGCCGGCGCTGCCACGACCCGTCCCACCCATTCCCAAGCCTGATCTGCCCTCCCTCTGCCCCAAAACACCCTCTCCCCACTTCCATTTCACCCTCCTGCCACCCTCTCTCACCCTCAGAATTGGCCTGCCCGGGCCAGCACAGAATCACCTTTTCCAGGGCTGGATCCAGCTCCTGCAAGCCCCAACACACATGTGCACTGGCTCAGCCTGCTCCCGAGTAGCTGCGAACATGCTTTATGGCATGATTGCGGCAGTCCTGAGCCAGCACAGGAGACTTGCACCAGCTCAACATCTAGTAAGGATTGTGCCCTAAGGGATGTGCCAACCCCATTTTCATCTCATTATCACCTCTGGGCAGAATGACTTCCAAGATACATGGAGCTGCCTCTCCGAATAGCACATGTCAAACCTACTCCTCTCCTGACAATACTAAGTTCAGCTCACCTGCTTGTCAAGGTATTTTCAATATTTTAGATGTTGAACCCTTTTGGGACCAGGAAACTGGTTTTTTTGTTTTTGTTTTGGTGCATAAATCTCATTGTGATTTCTTTTGTGTTGAAAAGCACTATGTAAATATTCTTAATAATAGCATTTCAATAATAATAGTGTACATTTCCTTGCCCCACTCCAGGCCATTATTGACAGTGGTGGGAAAATATTTTAAGTAATGACATCAAGATAGAAGGTGAGTTGTAGTGCTTCAAAATGGAGGAAAAAACTTGGGGGTTTCCAATGGGAAAAATGGGTGAACATATCATGGGTGACAATGTCTCTGTCATTCCACTTATAAGTCTCTCAAACTGTTCCTCAATTTCTTTTGCCAAACAATTAATTATTTCTACACCATTTTTTCACAGTACTGTTCCAAGGCTGTCTCACAAACAGATCAAAAGAGAACAATGAACAATTCAATAAATGTCCGTTAGCACTCTTCGCGCACTAACGGGGGTTGCCCCGCCTCTCTGAAGACAGACAGGCTGGGGGCTGGCAGCTGATCGGCTGCTGAGCGCTCCGGGGGTGGGCCGCTGCCTCGTGCACAGAGCGTTCGCTCCATGCCTCATTGCGGCTCCGGATGACGACCCCACCTGCCCACCCTTTAACTAGTCTGAGATTAGCTGGTCGCTCTTCAAGGGCCGGGTAGGAATTTTTTGCTCTTACCTGATTGGCACTTGGTTTGGGTTTTTTCGCCTACCCCAGACTGGAGAGGGTTACTCATAGGGCGGTGGGTTTTGGGGGATTAGGCTGCAGGCAGGCATGAAAGGTGCGGGGTAAGGGCAGGTAGGGAAGCTCTCGGTGTCCATGCCAGGGCAGCAAGGTGGAGGGGATTGGCTTGGCAGCTCAGGTGATGCTCACCCGGCTCAAAGAGTTGCCTGGCCAGACCTAGCCACTGGTCGGCAAGGCTGAGAGGTTCGCCTAAGGGGGGCAATGAAGACAGGCATGCTTGTGCCTCCTCGAGTTGTTTGGTTCGCCCAATGAGAAGAAGGGAGGGGCAGACGGCCAGGACATCTCCCTCCTGATTGTAGGTGACGCCCCGCACCTGGTAAGGAGAAGATCTAGCCTTGCCAAGAGTATGTTGCAAGTTATTTAATCTGTCATTTTAATACATGGCCAGTTTACATCCAGCTCCAGTCTTCTATCTTTATTGAGTGTGCGTGGGTAATGAAGATAATACACTGCAAAATATCAATATCAATAAACAAAATGGTTCATTGACAATTCAATACTCGGGGAGATGACAACATTTCAGAAACAATTCAATGCATCAGTTCAAAAGTATATCAACATGACAAGAACAGAACTAGTTCATCTCACTAATACCTCAGAATTACTGATAATGTATATAATCACAAAAATTAAAATCTAACAGCAGGTATTAAAATGTAAGACATAATGCTATAAAATATGCATAAAACTTGCAGATCGGTGCATTTAACCAGAAAAATCCAATACAATAGCATGACAATTCTTCCAAATGCATTCAATCCAATACATTGGAGGTACTGATGGATCCTCCAAGAGAGCTAATACCATCAAGAATAACAGGTAGTTCCATTGTATAAAAAGGTAAAGGTTTCCCCACGACTGGATGGTCTAGTCATGACCGACTGTAGGGGGCAGTGCTCATCTCCATTTCAAAGCCTGTAGAGCCGGCGTTTTGTCCAAGGACAAGCTTCCATGGTCATGTGGCCGGCATGACTATACGCCAAGGCGCACGGAATGCCATTACCTTCCCACCGAAGTGGTCCCTATTTATCTACTTGCATTTAGGTGCTTTCGAACTGCTAGGTTGGCAAAGGAGTTCCATTATATAGAACTGACTAAATTCTCACATGTCCATTTGTCCCCTCAGGGGAGAGCCCCTCTTAATACCCAAATTAAGAATCCACCAAAGACTCTAGCATTCACTGAAGCCACTCTCCCTAACTCAAGACAAGCAGATCTTCTCTGGTGCCTCTAGGAAAGTGGTGGGGCTGGAACAGCTGGCGTCCTTCAGATCAAGATGGTGCAGTATCTTTTCTCTCCCCAGTCAAAAGCAAGCATGTACAACATGCTCTTTTTACAATGCTATGTGGTGTAATCTAGCTCCCATTTCTGGGCAGATAATTGCACCACTCAGCGCTGATAACTTCCTTTCATTGTCCCCTGTTAATGAGTTCACAGAATAAGAGCACAATCCTAACCTGGAGTTAGGGTGGCACAGTAAGGACAGCACAAGAGCCACCATAAAGCGTGCTTGGACCACTTTTGGAGTCAGGGAGGATGGCTCACGTCTGCGTGCTGGCCTCTCTGAATCCGAGAGTGGTCCAAACGTACTTTATGGTATCCCTTGTGCAGGCCAAACTTCACTGGCCTAACCTGTGCCAGCCTAACTCCAGGTTAGGATTGTGCCCTGAATTATGCAACCATTTCACAACCACAGCAGCCTCCAGGAGACTAGGAGCATACCGTGTGAATCAGGTGGATGAACTTGAGACCACAACCCCCCTTTCAAAACTACCAAGACCTGGCTCTTCTGCATGGAATGGAGGGTTCCAAGGGAATCTAGCCAGGGCTGGCTGCTGTTTTTCCTGGAGAGCACCCCTGCCAGTCCCCAGACCATCAGACCAATCGAGCTGCTTCCTTCAGCTCCTCTTTCCCTGAACAAATCGCTCTCCATAATTATCCGTGTGTTTCATTTTGTGACACCTTATTTGTGAGTTCAGATCATGCGATGTCTTGTGAAAACTCCTCCTCGGTTTCAATGCCCCCAACATACACACAGTTGATCTATTTGTATCCCATCAATTCCCTAGAGGAGGCATACACTGCGTGTTAGAAATGGCAAAGAAGGTGCAAACACAGTAACAATACACGCTGGCAGTTCTCCACTGGCGCAGAATCCCTGGAGGATCATATTCAGTTTGGCTGGAATAAATGAGAGCTGCCTTGGCCTACTCTAAGCTCACCATGGGGCCAGGAAATTAGATATCACAGTTATGAAGCATCTGGAATATTAACCGGCTCAGCCTCATAACATGCTTGCAACGTGAGACAGTATAAGAACCATATTTCGAAGCAAATGCAGAGCACTGGGAAGAATAGATATTTTCACTTTTGTTTCTGTACAGTCCTTTTATCCTGAATCAAGCCTTTCCTGTTTGAAGCCATCCTGACTGAGAACACTGGGCCATCTCCCTGACATGGTAGTTTGCTATGTGTAACAATTTGGTTATTATTTTTATTTCAAACTAGCTTTTTTTACCCGGCGTTGCCCGGGCAACAGATTATCCCAAGTCCCAACGTGGACTCAAACAGCATCGGGAGTGTCGCCATTCGTCTTGGCGACCCCGGAAACTACAGATTCGACACCGATTTCGGCTGTTTTCAACCATTTTCATGTGGGGGGCCCTGTGCACCCCCACCCCTGGGGGCGCTAGAGGGGTCTGACCCCCGCAGTGTTTGTCGCCAGACTGTAAAGCATACACGCGCCGAGTCTGGTGCCAATCATTCCAGGCGTTCCAGCGGGTCACGGTGGACGTTCTGTTTCGCACCCCTTCTTGCCCCCCCACGTCAAGGGGGTCCGAACCCAGACTCCAATGGCATCGGGAGCGTCGCAGCTCGTCTTGGCGACCCCAGAAACTATGGATTTGATGCTGATTTTGGCCGTTTTTAACTGTTTTCATGTGGGGGGCCCTGCGTACTCCCACCCCCGGGGGCGCTAGGGGACCCTGACCCCTGCAGTGTTTGTCGCCAGTCTGCGCATGCTGAGTTTGGTGCCAATCGCTCCAGGAGTTCCAGTGGGGCATGGTGGGGGTTCCAGTGGGGCCACTGTGAGAGACAGGAAGCTGGACTAGATGGGCCTTTGGCCTGAATCAACTGGGCTCTTCCTATGTTCTTATGTGTGGGCCAATTTGCGCCTGCCACCAGTGGTATATCTGGTATCTGTGCAGCACCCACCAGCAGAGGCTCCTCAGCAATGGCGGAGCCATCTTTGCCCTGGCAGGCTTGGTGGTGTTTCAGGATTAGGCTATAAATCCTGAATGTTAAAAAGCCTCAAAATGTTCACCCCAGATTCTGGCCATGTGTGTTCTGGCTATAGATCAGCTAAGAACCTTCTGTCTTAATTTTGGCCATACCATTCTCCTTCAGCCTCAGCTGAATCAAAGTTCAACAGGCTTTCCATGAAACAGACAAAGATATCCAGAGGAGATCATATGGCCACTGGCCATGTTTCTTAGGGTTCAATACAGCCAGTGATGGAATCCTACATTGTAGCATCAGCGCAATGTCACTAATACCAACACGGGGGTGATGCTAGCAGTAGCCTTGGGCCGAGAGCGTTGGTGCTGAGTCGCCCTTGTGCCAGCCGAGCCCGGCTATTTGGGGAGGAGGAAAGGTGGGCGGGCCAGTGGGCATGCCAGGGCAAGGATCTGTCCGGAGGCTGTGTGGCCCCGATTCGGGCTGTGCGGCTTCCTTGGATCTGCGCCTGCTATTTAACAGGTGCAGATCCAACGAACCCATAAGGAAGGCTGGAGCCTCCCCTGGGGCAAGGGCGCAAATGTGCCCTTGCCCGATGGAGGCTCCCGAGCATACATAAGATGGTCCAGCCCCGCCAACCTCGCAATTATTTATTTTTTTTATTTTATTTTTTTTATTAAATTTATACCCCGCCTTTCTGCACAAAGGCACCCAAGGCAGCTTACAACAATTAAAATACAATAAAATCATTGTGTATAAGTTAAAAACAATAGTTAAAACAAAATTAAAACAATTAAAAATTTAAAAATTCCAGCACAATTAAGGATTGCACTCCCAGTCTCTTGATCTATGCTTATATGGCCTCTTCTTTTGTGGCCAATTATTGATGGAGGTTAGGAGGGGATGGAATGGGGGGGGGACATAAGAAGAAATATGCTAAACAATACCCATAGCCACATTCAGCCCACTGCTTCCTTCAGGGATCTCTGGATCATGGCCCCCATCTCTTAGTCATCATTGTACGCTACCTGAAATGTACTGTGCAGTCCTAAATTTGCAGATAATAAGATCCTTGTTTGCAAAGGATTTTGCACAGTTGGCTGGCTACACATAAAAATGCAGATATTTTCAAATACCACTCTAATTTTTCATGTCATATACTCATTGGAATTAAATGACATGATTTTTTGCAACCATTTAGTATCTTTGGACAAGCAGAGAGAAAACAGCAATCTTTATTCCCATCTTCACCTGCCATAAGACAATAGGAAGTATGTTGCTTTTTAAGTGTGTCCTTGGCAAATAAAATGTGGAGTTCCTTCTTAAAGCGCCTTAATTATAGGGCAATAAACGCATTCCCAAATGAAAAATAGTAATGGCTCTTTGTGTTTTGATAATTGCATACACAGCACACTCTTCTATCACTCCTGAAAACAAGTGGGAGTTTCACCCCCCCCCCAAGATTGTGTTTTGAAAAGGAGCCACAAGGCTCCTCAGTCATGTGCCAGGGCCAGTGGCATTCCCAGAAGGGGGGCAAAGACATGTAAAGCGGCCTCTCCCTTTGCCTTCAGAGCCATTTGCAGCTATGAGAGCAAAGTAAAGGTGTTCTCTCATAGCCTCAAACGGCTCTGAAAGTGAGGGGGAGAGGGGCCGCCTTACACAATGCTTCAGGCACTTGAAAAACTTAGTGTCTTGCCCCCTCTAGGAACACCACTGCCCAGAGCTTCCACTGCACACTAGAGTTTTTTGTGACTGCCCTTGTGCTAGTTCTATAGGCCTTTCACAGTGGCTGAGGGAGCAATCCTAATCTGGAGTTAGGCCAGCACAGTTAGGCCAGCACAGTTTGGCTGGCACAAGGGCCACCGTCAAGTGTGTTTGGACCACTCTTGGAGTCAGACAGGCCAGCACACAGATGTGCGCAGTGATGTCATTCAGGGGGAATGGACCAGAATGGGCGTTCCGGATCCTAACGGGCTCCGTGGCTGCTTCTGGTCCCCCCCCCATTTGAATTTGAACTCAAAAGTGAGTTCCTGTTCCTAAATCATTGAATGACACCGCTGGATGTGCGCCATCCTGCCTGACTCAGAGAGTAGTCCAAACGTGCTTTACGGTGGTCCTTGTGCCGGCCAAACTTTGCTGGCCTAACTGTGCCAGCCTAACTCCAGGTTAGGATTCTGCTCAAAGCAAATTTCCACGAAGGCCAATCATACTAGGTCTGCATCAAACTTGTTTCATGTTAATTTTAGTGAGTGTTTAGAAAGAGACCTGGTGCCAACCAAACTTTGCTGGCCTAATTGTGCTGGCCTAACTCCATCATTGTGTTCTGAGTAAACCAGCTTTTGGGGGGCTGTTTTCAAGGCTAAAAGGGCCTTGGAAGGCCAGCTGGAATTTCAGGGCTTCACATACAGGCCTGAGGACCCTGGCCCTTGCCTTTGTACACAAGAAGTTGTACATTTGACCATGGCTCATTTGGTGTACACCTGACTTTGATGGTGGCTGTCCAAGGTCTCAGGTTCAAAGTCCTTTCCAGCCCTGCCACCTTCGAGACATGGGGATTGAATCAGAAACCTACTACATGCAAAGTATCGTTCTACCAGTGACCAATGGACTCCATCGCCACTCTTAATTCAGCAAGAAGTGAAGAAAGATTTACTCAGTTTGGTTAGTATTTTTGGCCCAATTCTCATGTTCATTTCTGATGTGGAAAAGTCAACACAAAGTGACTTTTATCTATTGTTTTGGTGCAATGAAAAGCTATTCCCCACACTATCTTGTCAGCCATCAAAAACCACATTAACGACATCACAAATGTGCTATTGCATACTGCTGGGCTACGGCTGCAAATGGCAAGCAGGAAGGCACGCATAGCAGTGGCTTCTGGAGCTCTGCTGACCCAAGTAAGATGTTGGGGGAGGCATGGCTGTGGGTGGGGAGGGAAAGGGCACAGGCAGAGAAGACAAGGGAGGGGTGGATCCTGGTGTCATCAGCTTGTACCAGGATCCAATCCTGTCCCTTCACCTGGTCCCTCTCCCCTTTTCCTCCTTGGACTTGTTTATTTTTTATTTTATTTTTAAGAATATATACCCTGCCTTTCCCATGCCGAAACAAATGCCCAAGCAAGCAAATGCCCATGTAAGCAAAAGCTTACATGGGCAGGCTAGTCTAAACCACCATTCTTCCATTTTTCAATGTTTTTTTTTTAAACAAATATACAGTATTATATACAAGTATTCTGTGATTCACTGCATCCTCAGTCCCAGATGTAGCCTTCACAGTGTGGTGCTGTCCTCTGGCTGTGTGATTTCAGCAGATGACTGTAAGTCCAGCCTGGACAGTTCCTCAAGGTTGGACTCCATTCTTTTGCCTGCTGGCCTTCTTACACATCCCTACACTGGCTCATCAGCTCCACAGTGACCCCATTCTGTGAAGATTTCACAGGGCAGAAGATTTAGTCAAGAGGGTTAATGCCTCCGTTTGCCTGAAGATAAGAGCTAAAGATCTGAAGGTCGCCAGTTTGGGACAGCCGGAAGTCTCTGTGAGCGGCAGCCCTGGTTAATTGCGACTGATTAACAGCTGAGCTTCGGCTGCCTTGTGTGAGGGGGAGTTGTGCCGAAGTTCAGCCGCTTCTCTGGTGGGAGCAGGGAAGCCGTTTATCAGCCAGCGAGAAGACAAACGGGTGGCCAGAAAGAAGGACTAAATCCAGAAAGATCCATCTGTATGTGTGTAGTTCTTGAAAGATAGAACATTTCTGTAAAAATTGTAAAAACCTTCGGGTTTCTGAATAAAATCTGCCCATGTAAACCGCCTTGAGTTATAGTCATTAGAGAAATCTGGTGACCTAAGAAAGGCGGTATATAAATCCAAGTATTATTATTATTATTATTATTATTATTATTATTATTATTATTATTA
>JAJKFI010000043.1:5447207-5459839 GCA_029204185.1 Lerista edwardsae | reverse complement strand
GTGTGTGTGTGTGTGTGTGTGTGTGTGTGTGTGTGTGTGTGTGTGTGAGGCCATAATCCTAACCTGATGTTAAGCTGGCACAATTAAGCCAGCAAAGTTTGGCTGGCACCAGGGCCACTGTAAAGCGCATTTGGACCACTCTCAGAATCAGGAAGGATGGTGCAAATCTGTGTACTGGCTTCTCGGACTCTGACAGCCCAATCCTATACTATGCAGGCCTAGTAAGGCCAACATAGCAGGGCTATATCCTAAAGCCCATTAGGAGGCAGCAGCAGCAACATTCAGGACAAGGGGAGGTATTCCCCTTGCACCCGCGTAAGCCCCAGTCCCCCCTACGGATCTGCTCAGATCTGCACTGGCAAAATAGCAGGTGCAGAGGAATGTGGACAGGAGCGGCCCAAATCGGAGCTGTCCTGGCTGGGGCCAGGCTTTAGGATTTGGCACTACGGCCGTCCTGCATCACAACCCCCATCTCCGCCCACTGCACTGCCCAGTTACGCCCCCGGAACGCCTCTGGGAACACCCTCGCAGAGGCCCTGCGCTGATCAAGGGCCACCTACGCTTGACTGGCTCATGGCCTGTGCTGCCGACAGTCGCTGCAGTGCCTGAGCATTGGCGCTACTGCATGTGCCGGTCCAGCGCCATAGCGCCGCCATGAACGCGCTTTACGGCATGTTTGCAACAGCGTCCGGCCAGCACAAGAGCACAGCGCCAGCGCAAAGGGGGTATAGGATTGCACTCTCAGAGTGGTCCAAACATGGTTTATGGTGTCCCTTGTGCAAGCCAAACTTTGCTGTCTTAACTGTGCCGGCCTAACTCCAGGTTAGGATTGTGTTGTCGCCCCCCCCTCTCTCTCTCTGTGTGTGTGTGTGGTGTGTGTGTGTGTGTGAACTATCTTGGATATTATATGTCCTCAACGTGCATAACTGCTGTGCTGACCTTATGTGCCGTTTTATGACATGGTTTAAATATAGGACTGTGGTCTCCAAGTCATAGCCAGCACATTTATTAGAATGGCTTCCTTTGGCACTAATTTGGTTCAGTGCTCTTTGTCCTAACATGAGTCACAGCCATTCTAACCAATGAGAGCAGAGCATTTTGGGCCAGTCAGCACCCATTTACTACTTATTAGATCAGTGATGTCTCCATGTGTCTGGCAGTGCTTTTTATTTATTTTATTTTATTTTGAAGAATTTATACCCCGCCTTTCCCAAGCCAAAGCAAATGCCCAAGGCGGCTTACATGAGCAGGCTCGTCTAAACCACCATTTTTTCAATGGGTTTTTTTTTTTACAAATCTACAGTATTCTTGTGATCTGCCAATCCTTAGTCCCATATGTAGCCTTCACAGTGTGGTTCTCTCCTTTGGCTGCCTGCCATCAAGCCTCAGCAGGCAATCGCAAGTCAAGCCTGGACAGGTCCTCAAGGTCGTATTCCCTTCTTTGCCAGCTGGCCTCCTCACACACTCCACCGCAGCTCTCACTTGCAGTTAGTAATCAGCTCCACAGCGACTCTGTTCTGCCACCACAGGTACTGCAGCTTGCCACAACCTGGCATACGTCTCCCATCCAAAAACAAACCACAGATTCTCCTGCTTAGCTTCAGGCAGTACCAGCAGCTCAACTATCAGTCCACACCTCCTCCTGTGTTTTCAAAATGCAAGGAACATGCACACATGGGGGAAAAGCAAATGTGTGTTCAGACCCAGTTTACGGATCAATGCAACATCTATGCAATTTGGTAGTAAATGGATAAGGTGTGCCAAAGTTTACTGAAAGTGCTCAAGAAGGAGTTTCTTCTTCAGGGAGTTTGAACCAGGACTCACTATGTTAATACTTTTAGAGCGCAAGCCTAACCTGGAGTTAGGCCAGCAGGTTGCATGGAATTGCAGTCTGTGGCTGCAAGCCCTCGATGCACCTTCTCCAGAGTTAGCTTCACAAAACACAACGGGATACTTCGGGGTAGGCATGCATGGGATCATACTGTGTGTGTGGCTACACTCAGCTCTCTACACGTGCACAGCTTGGTTGCTAGGCTGTGTGCATGCGTGGCTTGGGGGCTAGTCAAAGGAATGAACGTGGGGCTCAGTCACGAAGTTGTCCCTGCACATGCCCAGCTCAGTAATAGTGCTTTTCCCCCCTCTGTGCCTTGCTTCTTTTATTCTTTTTCTGTTTGGGCACACTCCCCTGCCTTGTGCTTTCCCTTGGGATATTATGGCAGAGCTGCCAGCGTAGGATTTTACCTCCGGTGCATACCTATGCCATAGGTGCAGGTGCAGCAGTTAGGATTGGGCTGCTCATGAGCCTTGGACTGCCCTCCCAACCAGTGGTGTCATCTACAAATAAAGAACGGCAATGCTGGGCGGGACTTCCACGGGACTTCCGCGTGATTGGCTGCCCGCCCGTCCTGTTCTGCGACTGCCCTGGCCTTGGCGGGGGGTGCCTCCTCGCCGGGGGAGACGGGTGAGGGGTGCGCTGGAGCCTGGGCGAGCAGCGGTGGGGCGCGCAAACCAGGGGCAGCCCCCCCCAAGGCCAGGGCAGCCGTGGAACGAAACAGGCGGGTTGCCAATCACGCGGAAGTCCCGCCCAAGTCCCACCCAGCGTTCCTGTTCCTTGTTTGTAGATGACACCACTGCTCCCAACCCACATAAGGAGGTGGGGCTTTTATTTTCACTTTAGAACGAAATTTCCTATTATATCCAAACACATGGAACAATGGTTGGTTCCAATTATGGTTGGTTAACAAATCAGGATATCAAACTACAATTTTATCCTCATGTGCTCTGACCAAACATAGTTTGAAAAACAGCAGTTCCTTGAATTTTGACATAATGGGGCACTTGATTTTGTGTTGAAAAGCAGTATATAAATATTATTGATTGATTGATTGATTGATTGATTGATTGATTGATTGATTGATTAGTTCCAAAGGGAAAGTGGAAGCTTTCAATCTCCTCTCACATAAAAAAGGAAGATGACGAGGGCAAAGGGGAACAGTTGTGAGATAGGCACGGGTAGAACAAAAATGAATGTATATGTACGCCAAGAGCGATGATGTCTCTATCTTATCACCTTCAACTCAAGCTACTGTTAGATGGGTTCGTCATTGCCTATTGTGTGCACTCATTCTTTTTATGGTGCATTGCTTTGAGTGCTCCAGTGTCTGGCCTGGAAAATTGGCTCATATATTTCAAAAACTAGGAAACATGCAACCGTTCATCTGCATTCCAGCCTTTCTAAACGAATGAGTAAAAACCTGAAATGTGTACATGAAGGCCTTTCATGTTGCCTTTGGCTTTCTTTTCCTTACATCAGTTACAAAGAGAAAACAAAATAATTAAAATGAGAGGAAGAAGATGCATTTGAAATAATAAATATCAGCCAGCGCACATGAACTTTTGATACCAGCCGTCAAAATCAGGAAATATATTAGCATATGAAAACCTGTGACCACACTTTGAACATTTTATTTTCTATTCCAGTTGTTTAAATAGTGCCAAATTGAGCGTGAAGCTGACTAGCTGAGAATAGAAGCAACGAGTGCCGTCAGACAATAGAAATGACTCTCCCGAAAAGGTCTGTGGCCTCTTCTCAAAACAGTGGACAGGAGGACATGCGGGCCACAAGTAATTGAGAGCACCCATTGCTTATAGGGTAATATAGCTACAGCAAGCTTGCCTGTTGATGTAACCTTTATATCTGACTGTGAGTTGCTGAATTTCCTGCAAGCAGCACAAAGCACAATAGAGAGTCAATTGAGCTTTCACTGCTAACCAGCATGTGCAGCTCTTAATATTCCTGGAACCAACTTCACCGTTTATTTCTCCCTTTTTTGCTCATCTTGGTTTTAAATCTCGGTTTGAATGGAATGACTCCCCTCTGAGCCTGAAGAAAGAGTTTGGGGTCAGACCTGGGCATTTAATCCTGTGCTCTGTATTCAAGTTGACACCTTGCTGAAAGCCCATCGTATGTAACCAAAGGAATGAACAGGATCTTTTCTTTTCTTCCCCCTTGATAAAGTAGGCAGTGGACTTCAATATACAACCCAGGTGTGGGGGGAGGGGTGATTACAACACCTTCAATAGACTATCATATGCGTTATTGATCGGAGTGATATACAGTCAGTCCTCTTTAAATGTGAACTCACTATCTGCAAATTTGCTTATCTGCGAGGGGCAGAATTGCTGCTTATTTGCACCTCTGTCCTCCTTATCCACTATGTAAAGGGTTACCAGATACAAACTGGGATAGTGTGCCTCTAGTTTTAACCATTGTATAGAGGAGGGAATTTGGGCAGGTGCAGCTTGAAACCCCTCCATGATGAGCTGCACCTGTTCAAATTTCTGCTTCTATACAATGGTTAAAGGTATAGGCACTTGGTCCCAGTTTGTATCTAGTAACCCTAACTATGTAGACATCTTCTGAAAGCTGCAGGGACCTTCAGAATGGCACCAGCAACCAGAGCTGATCCCTTTAAAATGGCTGGTAGAATAATCAGCTGGCCACGTTTAAGGGGTCCCTGCTGGTTGCAGGTGCCATTCTGAAGATCCCTTCAGCCTCTGGAAGGTCTCTGAGCATTCAGAGATCTTTTGGCACTTCCTGCTACACCCTACTGGCTTCCTGAGGGTCTCTTCTGGATTCTTCTGATGGCAGATAACATACCCCGGGCACCTAACCCCTTTGATTTGGTTAGGATTGCACTCTGTATAACAAAAATTAAGTAAGGAGTACTCTCAGTGGCTATTAGTGGAATATCATAACTGATAATTTATTTTGGTTGCAGAAAATAAATCAAGCACAATCATTCGGAAATAATTCTTATGCTCTTCCATAAATACCAATGGTATATGGTCTGCTTGAGATTTTAATTAGTTGCAGTAATTCCCCTGAACAGGTCATCAGCTTCTGAAAAACTATAGGTCGATGTCTCAAGGGCCTAGCTGGGGCACTTTCATTCCATGAAATTGAACTTTTTTCAACCCCCCCCCTCTCTGTGTGCACGCACGTGAGCATGTGAAAGGATGGAGTACGAAAGGATAGAATTATAAAGCAGTGAAGGCCTGAATCCTGCAGAATTATGATAGCAAAAATATTTGATTTTCTTTTATTTTCGGCTTTCCACAATTTTGTGTGTGTGGAATGTCAGTTTTTCAGGAGGAAAACAAAGCAATGTTGTTGTTTTTAAAAAAGTATGAATTTGTAATACATTTCAAAAGTATTAAGCGACTATTACAATTGGTACTAGGAAGCATTTATTTGGCACTTACATGTGCTCGGTATTAGCAGTAATTGAAAACTGTGGGTTAATATTCTCCTGGGATTATTGTGCAAAGATCACTTGAAATAGGCAGCACTGAGCTGCATCCTGGAAATTTTGACTCATACCAATTCCTAACTACTGACCTGACAATTTTCTAGACCCTTTTGTATTCCATTAACTATATTTTCAGTGTCCTTTCTGGGTGTAATTGATGTAGCCCTCTATTATTCACTCTCAAAGAGCTTCTGTTCAGGTCAGTTCGGCTGCATCACCCACTGTCCATCCTGACCTCATGAATAGATGAAATGTCATCAGTGAGAAAGCCTACCAAAGCCGATCCATTCATCCTATGCCCTTGTGAATACAGTTCAAAGGCGCTCCGAGAATTTTAGACTAGAGAATTGGAAGCACTGTTCCCAAAATAGCCAGTTTTATTATTCTCCCATCTAGCCTCAAATGCGCAGAGACACTTGGCCACCACAACAGCAAGCTAAAATAAATTCAGATCCCAGGAGGCTTGCATTAATGGATGGTCTCATTTTAAATTTGTTTCCAAATGGCCCACTAGTTATTAACCAATGCTCTGTTCTCCGCCAGACTTTGAAAACTGTGCTTTGAAACATCATCTACAGATGGAATATAAGGTTGCAGTGGGGAAAACAAACCATTTTGCCAGTAAGCAAGCAACTGGTTCTAGTCCGTTTCTGACTACATGTTGGCTTGTTTTGAGGATGCCCTTTACTTGTTGCAGGCAAGCCCATCCAAGGAACAGCTTTCTTTTTTAGCTATGCCCAAAGGAAGAGAAAGAGAAAGGAGAGGGTGGGATTGCTGCTCAATAACAATCGCCAATTAGTGTCTGGTGAAAAAGAGAAGGTGGAGCTGCTCAACTCCTCCTTTGCATCAGTCTTCTCTCAGAAGGTAAAGGTAAAGGTAAAGGTTTCCCCACGACCGAATGGTCTAGTTGTGACCAACTGTAGGGGGCGGTGCTCATCTCCATTTCAAAGCCTGTAGAGCCAGCATTTTTGTTCGATCATGTGGCCAGCATGACTCTACGCCGTAGCGCACAGAACGCCATTACCTTCCCACTGAAGTGGTCCCTATTTACCTACTTGCATTTTAGGTGCTTTCGAATTGCTAGGTTGAGGACTGCAAATGAGGATGCTGGATCCTTGGCCAATAGGGGGAAATGTGTACATCCCCCCAGAGGTAATGAACACCTGGGCAGCACAGATATGCAGATTACGATTGACAGGGAACTTGTCAGGAACCACCTAATTGGCCTGAATGAATTCAAGTCATTTGGACCAGATGAGTTGCATCCTAGAGTCCTAAAGGAACTTGCAGATGTACTTGCAGAGCCTCTGTCCATCATCTTTGAGAAATCTTGGGGAACAGGGGAGGTGCCTCTAGACTGGAAGCAGGCTAATATGGTCCCAATCTTCAAAAAGGGGAAGAAGGAAGACCCGGGAAATTACAGACCTGTCAGTCTAACTTCAGTACTGGGGAAGATATTGGAACAAATGATAAAACATACAATCTGCACACACCTAGACAACAACTTCATGATTAACAGAACTCAACATGGATTTGTCAAAAACAAATCTTGCCAGACAAATCTCATCTCCTTTTTTGATTGGGTGACTAGCTTATTAGATGGTGGGAATGCTGTGGATGTGATTTATCTTGACTTCAGTAAAACATTTGATAAGGTCAGGGGCAGATATAGGCAAAATGGCGCCCATGGCAAGCAATGAAATTGCGCCTCCCCTATTAAAACTATTAAAAGTTTGACACTGACTCAGTCTGCAAAGTGGCCGTAGGGACCATGGAATCTAGTTTGTTCCTGATGGAAACAAAATCATCACAAAAAAGATTTCTTAATTGAAATTTGGATACACATCTCTCTCCCTCTCCCTCTCTCTTGTACAAGACTTGTTTTTGGAGTCTGAACAGTAGAACATCTTGTGTTCATTCTTACACACAGTGCAGGTACAAACTGCATGTTCTATTCTCTTATTCTCTTATCTGTGGTGTGTTCCTGTACAGAAATTGTTGAAAAATATAACATAGCCCAGCAAACACCCAAATGACTAAGAGTGAAAAGAGCAAGAGGAAGCATTTCTCTTTATATTTATGCAATTATTCCAAAATCCAGACACCTTTAAGCACTCTAGATAAGAGATAATCAACCTGTATAAACAAAAAGAACAGGTGTACTGTAGTACACAGAGAGGGGGGGCAAGGAGGGCTCTATCATACCTCCTTCATATTTTGTCAGTCCCCTGGAGCTCACTGGCCAAGCTGCAGCTTGATAATCTATGCTCATTTTAAATTTCTCTGCATTGCATTCAATGAGGCAGCTTCACCAACCCATTTTCAACGCCCCCCCCCAAATTATGTGATTCACTTCCTCCCCTCTAAACATGCTAGTACAAGTGAAGAGCAGCTAAGGGAGGAATGATTGTGAGAAGTCACACAGCTGCCTCAACATTCATTGCACTGGGAAATTTAAAAGGGAGGCATGCATGGATGCAACATGCAAAACCTACCACCCCCAACCTACCTCCTTGGAATGGTATAGAATTCTCTTCCCCCCAAAAGCCACAATCACACCTGGTGCTCAGGGAGGGCCAGAAGAGATGGATTTCCCCCCTCCTTCCCAGACAATCAGCTTAGAGGCACAGCTGGTTCAGAACGCAAGAGCTGCACAGCCTGCACTGGATCAGGCCAAAGGCACACACAGCCCCCCTGCCGCCGTCTTTTGCCTGCCTGCCTGCCAGCAATCTTAGATCTTCGTTCTTCTCTGCGGACCTGGCACCCCTCCAGCCAGCCCAGGCTGCTCCGAGGGCCATTCTCCCGGGCCCTTGGAGCAGCCTGGCTGGAGGGGCACTGGGTCCACAGAGGCAGCCATTGCCTGGGTCAGCCCCCCGCCATCTTTTGCCCGCCGGGGTGCCCGCCCTCCCTGCAGGCCCACCCACAATACAGCCAGCCAGCCACTCACCTCTTCTTAGTCGCCGATGGCCGATCTGCTCCCCACCGCACCTCTGGTCGTCGTCTGTCCTCCTCGTTGTTGCCTGGCCCTGCCACTGCCGTGCTGCTCCACGCTGCCTCAATCACCGTCTCTCACGCTGCACACACGTGGTGTGGTGGCTGTTGGTGCTCTGCTTGGCAAAACTGCTGGTGCCGGCACCGTGCTGCCTGAAAAGTGCGCAGGCGCTGGCTAGGGACCACCCACCACACCACGCCTCTCATCCACTTAAGGTGGACCGTGGTGGACGGAGCCCTTAAGGTGGACCAGCCTGGGCAGTTCCGGATGGTGGGCACGGCGCAGGCCCCCCAAGATGGCGCCTATGGCTCGTGCCATCCCCTGCATCCCATAAGATCTGCCCCTGGATAAGGTTCCACATGACATCCGCTAAAACTGAGGGCTGGGAGAGTTAAAACAGATAAAAGGAAGTACTTTTTTACCCAGCGGGTAGTTAATCTGTGGAACTCTTTGCCACAGGAGGTGGTGATGGCATCTGGTCTAGATGCCTTTAAGAGGGGATTGGACGGATTTCTGGAAGACAAGTCCATCGTGGACTATAGGCAGTGATGGGTTGTTACCTCCTTACATTAGTATTAGGCTACTTCAGAGTACTGGGTGCAAGGGAGTGGCAATAGGATCCAAGCATCTTGTTGTCTCATGCTTCCCTGGGGCACCTGGTGGGGCCGCTGTGAGATACAGGAAGCTGCACTAGATGGGCCTTGGCCTGATCCAGCAGGGCTCTTCTTATGTTATTATGTTCTTACATGGGTACGATAGTCTAAACCATCATTTTTAAAGGAGCGTTTCCAAATATACAGTATTCTGTGATTCACCAAATCCTCAATCCCAGATGTAGCCTTCACAGTGTGGTTCTCTCCTCTGGCTGTGTGGCATCAAGCTTCTGCAGGCAATCATAAATCAAACTTGGACAGGTCCTCAAGGTCATATTCTGTGGGTTTGTTTTTTTCGTTGACTGGCCTCACACACTCTCCTGCAACTCTCACTTGCAATGACTAATCAGTTCAACAGCAGCTCCATCCTGCCACAATGGGTACAGCAGCTTGTCACAACCTGACAGTCCATCTCCCGTCCAAAAATAAGACCAGGGATTCTCCTGCTTAGCTTCAGGGCTCAATCCTAACCAAATTTCCAGCACTGGGGTAAGGGCAATATGGCTCTGGGGTAAGGGAATAAAAATTCCCTTACCTTGAGGAGGCCTCCGTGACTACTGCCCCACTGCAGGATGTAGCACATGCCCATTGGCACGGCTATATCAGTGCTGGGAAGTGGGTTAGGATTGCGTCCTTAGAGAGTACCAACAGCTTAACCATCAGTCCACACCTCCTGAATATGAATAGAATGTGCTCTTCACCAAAAGTTCTAACCAGCTGCACACTTCCATTCATAAATGTCTTCTTATGTAACACCATCCTAAGTGCTTTCATACACTTCGTATATAGTATTTCCGTAATCCTTATAATCATACAGATCTGATCTGAAAGTGCCCTTAGGAGCAACTTTAGAGAGCTGTGATGGTGTTGAAGGCTTTTACGATCCTCCAGGGCCATTTTGGACCCGGTGATGTGTGTGGGAAGAGAGACATTCTTATGACTTTTCTCATGAAGTTTTGAGAAGTGGTTTTACCATTATTAGGTGGTTATGCATTCCGCCCCCCGCCCCCCATTTTTCTTTTTTAAGAATTTATAACATCCATCTGCAGGCAGCAGTGTCAATTCTAGTCATGATGTAGTGTGATTCTGAACAGAAAATGGCAGCTGCCAATACACTGAAACATGACTCAGAGGTTCTCAGGCCTGGACAGGGTGACCAGGCATCCTCCTCTTCCAGGACATGTCCTACATTTCAACATCATCACTAGTGTCGAAGTAGAACTCTTGGGCCAACGCTAGCAGTAGCATCGGCTCAAGAATGCCAATGCCACATTTTCTACACTGTTCTACACGATCAGTTTTCCAGTTTTATACAGGGCCTTTTTCCTACTATACCTTCCCTGACGATATTAGGAATTGCATCTCCAAGGACCATGCATATTGTCACTGCACTTATGGTCCCTCTGCATTGTAATCTGAAGGCTGAGTAACTGCTGGATAGGGGTGACTTTAAAACTGGGTGTGTAAGGGTGGAGAACTGAAGCTCAAACCACACAGTATGTGGAGTTCTGCAATTCCTGCCTCTGCATAGTTTGAAACCAAAGCAACCCTGGCAGTTTTTTGTCTGACTGGAAGAAGTGTGGGTAGAGAGAGCTTGATTAAATCTCACCTTCTGTCATTTTTCATGGTTCCCAAGCTGCCTTTTCATTTTCAGGGGAAAGAGACGGATGCCCTGCTTCTTCCTCCCATCGTGACTAAAAACAGCTTATGGAGGGCAATTTTGAGGTGAGCTGAGGTTAGCTCTCTGCTGTCCTTTCTTCTTCTCAGATGTGCTCTATAGCAGCAGAATGAGATGGTGGAGTAGTGGGGTGATAGAATGAACTTCAGCACTTCAGACTGTAGGTAGGAGCTCATTTTTTCCCCAGTTTTCATCTCCATTGAAACCTCGCTGTTAACAGGAAATTAGCCCCACAGGCAAAGGAATCTAGTATAATTGTTCTCCCTGAGGTGCTGGCTTTCTATGTGCAGGGCATTTTTTTTTCACCTGAAAGTTCCTCTAGAATCCTGTCATAGTTTGTTTACTCCCCTGGTCAATTTGTTTCCCACCCTCCATAGGCCTGATGAGGAGAATTGGGTCTTGCTTTATTTTGGAACATTCTGTGTTCATGTTAAATGTTTAATATTTTTTTAAAAAATTTTTTAATGTGTTTTACTTATTGTGGTTACATTGCACTTTTCTGTAAGCCGCCTTCAGCATTTGCTTCGGCATAAGAAAGGTGGGGTATAAATTCTTCAAATAATATAATAATAAAATAAAGAGGATTCAGATAGCACATGCTCACTTGATGTCTGAAGTAGTAGTAGTAGTAGTAGTAGTAGTAGTAGTAGTACTTGTATTTATATACCGCCTTTCTTAGGTCACCAGATTTCTCTAATGACTATAACTCAAGGCGGTTTACATAGGCAGACTTTATTCAGAAACCCGAAGGTTTTTAACAGATTTTTTCTTAAATTTTTACAGAAATGTTCTATCTTGCAAGAACTACACACATACAGATGGATCTTTCTGGATTTAGTCCTTCTTTCTGGCCACCCGTTTGTCTTCTTGCTGGCTGATAAGCGGCTTCCCTGCTCCCACCAGAGAAGCAGCTGACTTCGGCACAACTCCCCCTCACACAAGGCAGCTGGAGACAGCTCAGCTGTTAATCAGTCGCAATTTACAAGGTCAGCCGTCACAGAGACTTCTGGTAGTCCCGAACTGGCGACCTGCAGATCTTCAGCTCTTATCTTCAGGCAAACGGAGGCATTAACCCTCTCGACTAAATCTTCTGCCCATGTCCGAAGTAGTAAAGTCCATTTGATCACTTCAGCATTCTCCCACCACACCCCTCCTTCATTTATTTATTTTAAAGTGTATATACCCTTCCATGCTTCTAAGATTCAAGTGGCTTACAATATAAACAATTGAATCATGAAACTCACAAATAGTGATAGAAATTAAAAGGAGAAACAAAAATCTGTGAGGGACAACAGCATATCAGATCTGTCAAATATCAGGAAGCCACAAAGGCATGCCACAAATGACGGGCCTTCACTGACAGCCAACAGATTGGCAATGAGGGCACCTACCACACCTCCTAGGACAGGGAAATCCATAGGCTTGGGGACACTGAAGGTAGGCCTCTTGAGGCCAGTCACCAGCCTCCTCACAGAACCAGAGAGACCTGTGTTTGCTTCCTGCATATTGCATCTGTGCTCCACTGGCTAGCCATAGTTTGTGAGGCACAATTCAGAGTGCTAGCATTGACCATAAATCATGGCTTGAGTCCATGACATCAGGTCTTTTCCCATTGGACTTTGCTATTGTCTGTTGAAAATGTCTCCTGGTTGTACTATCCAGGGGAGGGGGGGAGAGAAATAGTGGCTGAACTCATAATATGAATCCCTGCTAACTGGGCACGAGGCACTTTTCCAAGTGGTGCGCCTCTTTTATTTAGCAGGGGGAGAGCAATTGTCCCTCTTCACCCCAGCACAGGGTCTTTTCTAGTGGCTGTTACTGGTGGTGTTCTGCATTTTTTAGATTGGGAACCCTTTGGGGACAGGGAGCCATTTAACTTTATTTTTTGCCTGTAAACTGCTTTGTGAACTTCTTGTGGAAAAGCAGTATATAAATACTCATTGATTGATTGATTGATTGATTGATTGATTGATTGATTGATTGATTGATTGATTGAT
>JAJKFI010000043.1:5405034-5447197 GCA_029204185.1 Lerista edwardsae | reverse complement strand
GATTGATTGATTGATTGATTGATTGATTGATTGATTGATTGATTGATCTCCATTCTTCCTGAGACTCCCCAAAGTTAAACAAATAATGATTGGGTGTGGGAAGCAGATAACACAGAGCTAGTTGAAAGATCATTTTTGAGCAGTTTGGAATAGTTTAATATTACTAAAATCTGAATGAGATTCCTCTGTTCCTGCTGTTCAGTTGTTTTAAAACAACATATCATCCACCTTCACATCTAGCTGGCCTGACCATTACCGTTGTAGACATGGGGTCTCTATTTGGTCTTCCACCCAAATACTTATCAGGCAATAACTTGCCTAGATTCAGAAACAGAACCATAGCAAGCACTTACAGAGTCCAATCCTATCCAGCTTTCCAGTGCAAATGTAGCTATGCCACTAGGATGTGTGCTGCATCCTGCGATGGAGAGTGTATTGGAAAAGACAGGAGATACTCCAAGGAGATAGGGAATGGTATCAGCAATGGCCCCTTGTCCCAGATAAGCCGGGGATGATAGGGTTAACCCCCAAGGTCTTTGCAAGGGGCCTGGCTAGAAGAAGGTTAGCACAGGTGCAGGTGGGTGTGGCTGATGAATTAAAGCCTGCCCACTGATTGGCTGGCCTCAGTATAAAGCTGGAGGCAGGAGCTGGAGAAAAGGAGCTGGATAGGTGCTGGAGGATGGTACCTGGGAGGGTGCTGAATGGATGGATCGATTGCTGGCTGGACTGCCTGCCTGAAGGACTGTGGGATGGACTGGCTGAAAGGAGACTGGATAAAGGAAGGTAAGGTTATTGTGGGGAATAACTGTGGGGAACAGTTGTAGGTCTGCCATGCCCCTGGAGCCACTAAGTGGAGGAGGCAGTTATGGCTTGGGCAAGCTGACTGCCTATTGTTTGTTGGTGGGGTTTGTTGGTGTTAAACTTAGGATAGTTTGGAGCTAAGCTGGTGATGAGGGCAGTATGGAGGAGGCTGGCCAGCCGGTGATCTCAAACAAAGCTGCTGGAAGAGAGGAGAACTAGTGGGTGAAGGAACCCTCTCCCTCTTCCCTATCTCTGAGGCTGCTCTGGAGGGGAAACTAGTTAGCCTAGTGGGGCCCTTGGGGAGGCCCAGCAGGGAATTTGGCGGAACAGAGAGACAGTCATGGAAGCCTCCTCAAGGTAAGGGAACACTTGTTACCTCAGAGCTGCATAGCAGCTCTGTGCCAACAGGGCACACTGCATCATGCAGTGTGAGTGGTGGTGGTGGTCACAGAGGCCTCTTCAAGCTAAGGGAATGTTTGGGGCTGTATTGCCGCAGCATTGGTGCTGGAAAGTCAGATAGGATGGGGGCCTCAGTTATTTACTATCCTTAACAAATATTTATTTCAATTCTCTTGGGTATTCATGATCATCCAATGATGATCACACCCATGTCCCTTTATCTCAGACCAGCAGCTTTCTTTCCACTCGTCCATCCGACCCAGCTCTGCTCAATGAGAGGCCACTTTCCATTACACATTTCTTTTCCTCCCATACCCATTCGGTTCTCCCAGGTTCCACCCTCAGTAAAAATTAAAGCAGGCATTTCTCTCTGCAGGCAGATGTGTTTCATAATGCATGTATAGAGCATATTTTATTAATTCTGTTTTTTGTGGTTCCCTGTTTGCATACATTTTATTCTTCCTCCAAGCTCCCTTGCCAGGCAACGTGGCTGCAGGCCAGCGTAGAGGGAAGAAGCATTGCCTGTGACAATGTTTGGGATACGGGGCATGAAAGGCAGAAAGAAGAATCACTTCTCTGTCTTAAGCAGAAACTTTCAAATATTCAAGAGGTTTGGTGTGATGGTTAGCCAAAATGCCACCTCAGCGAGGCAATTCACTATCCCTTGACAGTTTAGCACAGTTCCTATTTTATACCCATACGTTTTCAGGCATTCTTCTTTCCATATAGACACTGGCAAAGATTGGGAAGTGAACTAAGTGTGAGAATTTCATGCTGAGACATTTCTGCTGCAGGCTGCATTCTCAGGAACTTTCCCTGCAATGTTTTTTGGACAGGCATTTAGAAAAGCAACTTTAGAGTCCTGACACAGGAAACATCGGTATGTTCTCAGCAGCGATGGGATTAACAAACGACCTGGGGGAACGCTGGGCGGGACGTATGCGGAACTCCCGCGCGATTGGCTACCCATCAGTTCCGCCCCGCCGCTGTGCGGGCCACCTAGGCCTCGGAGGGGGTGCCTGCTCGCCTGCCCCCCCGGGTGCCTGGGCATGCAGCGGTGGGGCATGCCAACCAGGGGCAGCGGGCCCAGCCCGCGCGGCCGGCAGGGGCGGTGGTGGGGCGGAACAGACGGGTTGCCAATCGCGCAGGCTGCCAATCACGGGCTTCCAATTACGAGTACGTCCCGCCCAGCGTTCCCCCAGGTCGTTTGTTAATCCCATTGCTGGTTCTAAGTAAAAAGTAAAGTAATTCCCTGTGCAAGCACCAAGTCATTACTGACTCATGGGGTGACATCACAGTATGATGTTTGCTAGGCAGACTGAGGGCGCAGTCCTAACCTGGAATTAGGCTGGCACAGTTAGGCCAGCAAAGTTTGGCTGGCACAAGGGAGGATGGTGAATGTCTGTGTGCTGGCTTCTCTGACTCTGAGAGTGGTCCAAACATACTTCATGGTGTCCCTATTTAGCTGGCACAGGCAGGGGTGTAGCTAATGAAAGTGTAGCCCAGTGCAGAGGGCAAAATGTTGCCCTAGAAGTGACATCACAACAGGAAATGACATCACAGTTGTATTTTTGCTTTCTCTGAGTGTTTTGACCATAACTTTTGATAAAGGTATTACACTCTGGTTTGTGTAATTGTATTCTGCGTTAAATTACCTTTCCAATATATATAACATGATGGTATTATTCATACGTACCAAGGTTTTCACAATTTTGGCCACTAATGTCAAGCTCAGCTTGTTGCCCCCCTAAAGCTTGTTGCCCAGTGCAACTGCACCCCCCTGCACTTCTTTAGCTATGCCCTTGGGCATAGGTTCAAGAAGACTCAGGGGGTGGCCCTGGCCCAGGAAGGGGGGGTAGGATCTCAATGTTCCTTGGTGCCACCAAGATCCTCCCCTTCCCACCTTGGAATTGCCTCAGGCCCAGAGTGCTCTCTACCACATTCCACCCCAGTCGTCCCCCATACTGCTCTCATCACCAATCAACATGCTGCATTGGAGGATGGAGAAGGTTCAGTGGGCCAGTGGTGCCCATGTGTGGCCTCCAGCCATTTGCAATGGTGTGCTTGGCTCATGGAACAACAGAGTGAATTTTGTGCGGTCATTCCTAGACTTACTATGGCAGATCATGAGATCTGTCACTGTAAGTCCCTGATTGGGCTGTTCATCAGTATAAATGTTTGAACAGCAATTTGTTAATTTTGATTACTTGGGGGTGTGGATAAATTGTGGTATGACATCAGTCCCGGCTTCTATTAGTTGAGGACTTACATCTTAAATGATAACATCAGTGTTTGTCTGGAATAAAACATTTTAACCTAGGCAAGCTCATTACATTCTTGAAGGTGAACGGACAGATTAAAGGAACTATGAAGGGACTGGTTTTGATTTAAAACTGGAAAAGATTTGCAGTTCTCTCTCTTTTTTAATAGCAGCACTACTTAAAATATTTCCATTTCCAATGAGTTAAGAGAAATATGAGTATAGGCTAAATCCAGAAAGAAAGATCTGTATGAGTGTTGTTCTTGAAAGACAGAACATTTCTGTAAATTGTAAAAACCTTCGGGTTTATGAATAAAAGTCTGCCTATGTAAACCGCCTTGGGTTACAGTCATTAGAGAAATCTAGTGATCTTAAGAAAGGCGGTATATAAATACATGTATTATTGTTGTTGTTGTTGTTGTTGTTGTTGTTGTTGTTGTTGTTGTTGTTATACTGTATGTTAAAATGCTACCTTTCTTTGTTATCGCCTAAAATGAGTCGCATAACAGTTCTAACTCCTAACCCCATACACTTCAGTGCCTAATGAAGTTCCAATTTATATCATTAATAAGCGAAACTGTTACTGTTCCATGACAGTAAATAAGAAGGAAACCCAGGAAGCAGCTCTTTCGTATAATTAACCTGAACTGAGTGAAATGTATCTGTGGTGTTGGAGTGTGCACTTGAGGTGACCCAACATCACAGACATTATAATTAGAGAGTTCCAAGTAGCAAACCTCTGTGTTTATTTAATATAATATAGTTTGCAATCCTGCTGACATATCTATCGTAGTAAATAGCAAGGGATAGCAAATAAACTGAGGGCGCAATCCTAACCTGGAGTTAGGCCAGCACAAGTTAGGCCAGCAAAGTTTGGCTGGCACAAGGGACACCATAAAGCACGTTTGGACTGCTCTCGGGGTCAGGGAGTTATGGCGCATGTCTGCATACTGTCCTTTCTGACTCGGAGAGTGGTCCAAACACACTTTATAGTGGCCCTTGTGCTGGCCAAACCTTGCTGGCTTAACTTGTGTCGGCCTAACTCCAGGTTAGGATTGCACTCTGAAAGTCATAGTCACACATTCTCTTAAGCCCAAACCACATGTACATGTGTGATGGGCATTTTCCCATGAAATAAGGAAATGTTCAGAAGCAACATTCCTTAAGGTTTCTTTGTCCCAGGGTTTCACGCCACAGAATATCCAAGTATATCTTTGCCACATCACCCTCCTAAACCGTGAGCATAGATTTTTTCATGAGGGTTTTTGAACATGTGGTTGCAAATTCGATTCTCCATGATTCTAGATATTCATGACTTGGCAGGTGAGACAGCACCCTCGACAGTCCTCCTGGGGAGCCCTTCTCCACCACACTCCTATTCGCCCTGGTTTGGCTTTACAGTGCAACTGTCTCTGCCCCTGAGCTGATGGTGAGCTGGAAAAGGACTTTGGCCTTCACTATTGCTCTTCACCTTTGGTTTGACTCAAGATAGAGGGAATCTATGTTTCTGGGGCTGAAGCTTCTCCTCTCAGCTGTGGGGCACTTCCTTGCCACCTTAGGAGCTCTTTGTGCACCAAGAAGGAGCTGTGGACCAAGAAGGCGCTGAGGGCATTTTTGTTTGGTAGGACTACACCTGCTAGCTGGGCAAGGAGCACTTTTTCAAGTGGTGCTCCTCTTATGTTTAGCAGGGGGAGAGTAATTGTCCCTCTTCACCCCTGCACAGTCTTTCTAGTCACTGTTGCTGGTGGTCTGCCTTTTTTTTTAGATTGTGAGCCCTTTGGGACAGGGAGCCATTTAACTTTATTATTATTACCATTTGCTTGTAAACCGCTTTGTGAACTTCATGTTGAAAAGCGGTATATAAGTACCTGTTGATTGACTGATAGATGTTATTTCACCCTATCACTAACCTCGAGCTTCTGCTATATTTCACTGGGGATTTTGGTTGGTGGAGGCCTCCTCAGGGTAAGGGAACATTTGTCCTTTTGCCTCAGGGTAAACCCGGTCAAATCAGGTCAACCTGGATCTGTGCCAGTGATATTGGTAGCACAGGTCCATGTTAATCCCTGCAGGTGGATTAGCCCAAGAAGGAAGTTCAGATATGGTTTATGTTGGCACTGCCAATCCTGCCCAATTCTGGGCCAAATCTCCCCATTGCCACACCTTTTCTCCCTCCTCTGCCCTGTTCAACTTCCTTTCTGCTCTCTCTCCCTGTGCTGGACTTACCTGCTTCAGCGGGCATCCCAATGACCACCAGCGCACCTAGGCCTTGCACTGTCATAAAGCACTTTATGGCTAGGGTTACCAGATACAAACTGGTACAGGGTGCCTATACCTTTAACCAGTGCATAGCAGAGGGAATTTTGGCAGCTGCAGCTTTTGAAACCCTTCCATGATGAGCTGCATCTGCCCAAATTCCCTCTTCTATATAATAGTTAAAGGTATTGGCACTCTGTTCCAGATTGTATCTGGTAACCCTAGCCATAAAGTGCTTTATGACAGTGCAAGGCCTAGTTATAGGCACCCTGTCCCAGTTTGAAACTGTTGTTGTTGAAAACTGCTTTTTGGGCATTAACAACCTCCTTTTGGCGGTTAATATATCTGAATTAAAAAACACACCACCTTTTGGTGTTTAAGAGATTTTCCAGAAATTAAAATAGACTCCTTTTCCAATTAGACATAATACTGTGACTGTATCTGCTGACACTATTATCTATCACCTCTATCATCAACCTGGTATACTTTTAAAGCATTTAAAATTAATAAAAATGAGAACTTGGAATGAGAATGTAGAATAAAAACACATAACACCACAATTTGCTTTTTTAATCAATAAATTTTGGGGAAAAAATCACCCAAAACACCCACCCCCAGCATTAGTGGGCACCTGTGGAGCACCTGCACAGACCTTCAATCTGATTGCCCCCCCCTCTAACTTGTTTGGCCTTCTGTAGAACAATTTCAAGTCAATTGCATTTTACAAGTCTTTCAACAGTTGTGCCTGGTCAACGGGGGATGGACTGTGCCTTTCTTCTTTGAAACTGATCTTTAAAGGAAAGAAGGAAGCTATGAAAATTCACTCTGATTATTGCAGCTGATTACAGGATTTTCCACTTAAATTAATTCACTACTTACCTTGATCCTTCATTTATTAATTTAATCAAAACTGCTGGAACCAATCATTAGTTTAGTTGAAGTTAAAATACCCCCTAATCTTTCGGCTTTTAAATACCTACAGACTGCATTTGTGACTGGTTTGAATTCTTGGCTTTTTGTAGTTCAGAGAGGACTGGAATATGCTGAGAAAAAAAGGGGTTGTTCAAAGCTAAATGTCCAGCTCTGCTTTCATTTTCATGATGACTATGTTCCTTTCTTCTCTCTTCTGCATTATAGAAAAGGAACTTTACTCTGAGAAAGACCCAGATCTAAAATTATTTATTCTGAATCGAGAGCCATTAAAAATGGAAAGGTATGCTCAGATGAACCATTTCCCTGCAGTGCTAAATGTTTAATTAATGCCCATGTTTCTATTTGAGTATCTTCCATTCCACATCCTTCTTAGCCTTGATTGCAAAATACCTGAAATATCAATTTCACCTGAGATTGTAGTCTCTGTGGACTTTTGAACTAACAAACATCAGTTAACGTATGAGTCTGCCTCTTATTCAAAGCCAGCGGTTCCCAAACTTTCCGGAAGTTTGGGAAGTGCTCTAAGTGTTTGTACGGGTGGGAAAAGGCAGTGATGCGATTGCCAGGGTTGCATTGCTGCTGGCAACATAATGGGGCTTGGGAAACTTACCGCTGCCTGCCCTGTCAGGGGTTGGGGAGTCCCATGGACCCCTCTGCAGGGCTCCCCGTACATCCAAAAACTTTTTTAAAAAAAGATTGCAACCAGTGGTGTCATTCAAATGATTTAGGAACAGGAACTCACTTTTGACTGGCACTTGTCAGGAACCCGGAACCAGCCACGGAGCCCGTTAGGATCCGGAACGCCCATTCTGGTCCGTTCCCCCTGAATGACATCACTGATTGCAACCCACTTCCAGGTTGCGATTGTGAAACCGGACGTGGGTTCTGAACTTTTTTAAAAAGCTTTTGGATGCATGGGGAGCCCTGCAGAGGAGTCCACTGGGCTCCCCAAGCCCCACGGATGCTAGGGCGAGCAGTGGTAAGCCCCCCAGCCCTGTTACATTGCCAGCAGTGATGCAATCCTGACAATCATGTTGCTGCCATTCCCTGCCCTATCCCTTAAGGAGAAAGACACTGGGCTTTCCAGGCTGGGGCATTGCAATGTCCCAGTTGAAAACCTCTGTTCTACACCATTGCAATTCCATTGCAATTCAGTGGCAGGCTGTTCAAAGTATATTCTATTGTCTTAGATCCCACTATGCACTGAGGGTGCAATCCTAACCAACTTTTCAGCACTGGGTCAGGGCAATGCAGCTCCGAGGTAAGGGAACAAACATTTCCTTACCTGGAGGAGGCCTCCGTGACTACTACTCCACTGCAGGATACAGCACATGCCCCCTTGGCACAGCTATGTCAGTGCTGGAAAGTTGGTTAGGATTGCTCTGAAACTGATTTTGGGAAGTGAAGTCTCAAAAATTTTAAAATTTTGTGGAAGAACCTTACATTTTTAAATGCCCACTTGTCAAAATTTAGCTTTCTGCAGCTTTGTAAAAGATAATTCATAAGATCCCATGAAGGACCATTTCCTAGATTATCCAAATGATTTATTATGTTATGCAATTCAAGACACAATGGTGATGGTGAGAATCTATTTATGTTTATATATTGTTTTCCTCCCCCTGAACTATTCTGTGCAATGCTTTTGAAAAGACAGAATTAAGACGAAAAATGGAAATGTCAAATACTGATAAGTGAGTTTTGCATTCTGGGTAAATTGTCAGTCTTTCAAGCATATTTCCGCTTTTGTGTACCTCAATTTCTCAATTCTGGTAATAAGATATGAGTTTTCAGACCATAGCACTTCTTTTTTGAAAATTTTTTAAAAAAACCTGATGGTCTTATATAACATGTATTGGTAGAAAACCAATTGTGTAATATTTTCAGGGAGAGTTAAAACAGATAAAAGGAAGTACTTTTTTATCCAGCGGGTAGTTAATCTGTGGAACTCTTTGCCACAGGAGGTGGTGAAGGCATCTGGTCTTGATGCCTTCAAGAGGGGATTGGGCAGATTTCTGGAGGAAAGGTCCATCGTGGGCTATAGGCAATGATGGATTGTGTAACCTCCTTACAAAGGTGGAGGGCTACTGGTACCGGGTGCAAGGGAGTGGCAACAGGATGCAAGCATCTTGTTGTCTCATGCCTCCCTGGGGCACCTGGTGGGCCGCTGTGAGATACAGGAAGCTGGACTAGATGGGCCTTTGGCCTGATCCAGCAGGGCTCTTCTTATGTTCTTATGTTTCAGCTTGGATCTTTCAAAGGAGAAGAGCTGTCATAACAAATTGACAGAAGAAATGTGGGAGGGAGAATGAAACATTCAAAATTCAGCTTTGTGTTCAGAAAACACCTGGATCTCCAAATTTGTACTATGCATTTTCGAGAGAACGGCAGTTATTGAACGCCTGCAAAATTCTCTTCCCGCATTTAACATATATTCCGAGCCCTCCAATTCAGACTGCAAGGAGCTCCCAAAGCCTTGTGCCTAGTGTGCAGTTTGACACAACAAATTGTAGCTGCAGTGGTGCCATCATCCTTTTATTTATTTATTTATTTATTTATTTATTTATTTATTTCTGCAGCAGCCAGACAGCCGTTGGAGACCCTGTTATGGATCAAAACGTCCTGCTTATACAAACAATGATGCTTAATCTTGCTTTTTAATCTTGATTTTGACTTTCAATATAAATTACGTAGTCTCGGGTGTCACTTCAAATTGATTTGTTATGCTAAATACCTGCCAAATAAATAATGAACTCTCGAATTAGTCTATATGCAATAAGACAAGGTGTGAGTTATTTCTAACAATTCCTTTTATCAGGTGAGAATTAATTATTTTTACACCGCAGCGCTCAGGGCAGACACCTCTCTGGAAATGTTCTCAAGACATTTAACAATTCAACTTTTCCCAACATGCAGCCTCTGATATTAAATGTCATTGCATGTCAACATTTTATCATGTTACTGTAGCTGCTTAAGCTGGAACAATACAAATCAAGGAAGACACACATAAATCCAGGAATGAATATTAGAGGCACCTGCCAATGCTGCCTTGTGCTTCCATGACACCACGAGGCCAATGAGAGATGTACATATTGCCCTCTCTTATAACTTGAGAAGTTGGGGTCATCCAATGAAATTGATTGGCAGTAGAGTCACGATAGATAAAAGAAAGCACTTGCGACATTTGATGCCACAAGATACAGTGATGCTTTGACTAGAGGGCTTTGAAAGGGGATTAAATAAATTCATTGAGGGCACGTCCATCAATGGCTATTTGTCATGATAGCCACGTGCTACTTCCAGATGCAAAGGCCTTATGCCTTGGGATACCAAGGCTAGGCTGTGTTTATATGTATTGATTGCAGACTTTCTGGAGGCATCTGCTAGGCTCCTGTGAGAAGCAAATTGCTGGCCTGAATGAACTTTTGGTCTGATCCAGCAGGGTCCTTCTTAGGTTGTTTACATTTGCTAATGTGGCACCTCTTCTCTCCAATGAGATTGTAGCCCATTTGCTCACTTCAATTGCTTCCCAATTCTGCCTGAGAATTCTTCCGCTCTTTCTCTTAGGACCACCATAAGCTTCTGCATCTTCATGGAAGACACCCTATGGCACATGGATGGAACCTGGCTGTTATATATTGGATTCCAGGCAATAGAAATGGGCAGTGCAATCCTAAACCCTGCGCAGCATCAGCGCAATTGGGTTGTGCTGACATTGCACCCTTAGTGCCGATGCGGGAGCGCCGATCAGCACCCTGCATTGGCGCTAAGGCAACAGGACTAGTGCTGCAGGCAGCGCTGGCCCTGCTGCACCCACGCTGAGCCTCTCTCGCTCCGACCGAAGCCGATCAGTGCAAGGGAAGCTCCGTGCGGAAGCGGCTCGGGGATTGGTGGGAGGGAGGGAGGCAGGAGCGGGACATGGGCGGGCTTGGGAGGTGGCCATATGGCCACTTCCTAAGCTCATAAGGGAGGCCAAGTGGCCCCAATTCAGGCCACACAGTCTCCTCGGATCTGCGCCTGCTCTTTAGCGGGTGCAGATCCGGGGAGCACACACTCCCTTGCCGCAGGGAGGCTCCAGTCTCCACCTACCCAGCGCTGGATATGGTGCTGGCCGGCCAGTTGTGCTATTCCAGCACTGGGTAGGATTGCGCCTTCAGACACGGCAGGTGCAAATTGAATGTTTATTGCAACAAGCAACAGTTAGAACTGAACTAAACTGAAGGCAACAGCCCAACCCCTGTATATTGTTAACTCCATTGGCAAACCTTTCTAAAGAGCCCTCTCTTCTCATGAGGTGGCCAAGGTATTGGAGCTTCAGCTTCAGGATTTGTCCTTCCAGGGAGCAATCAGGCTTGACTTCCTGGAGGATTGACCAATTGGATCTCCTTGCAGTCCAGGGGACTCTCAAGAGTCTTCTCCAACACCATAATTCAAAAGCGTCTATTCTTTGGCGCTCTGCCTTTCTTATGGTCCAGCTCTCATAGCCATACATGACTACTGGGAAAAGCATAGCTTTGACTATGCGAACCTTTGTTGGCAGGGTGATGTCTCAGCTCTTTATGAAGTTGTCTAGGTTCGCCATAGCTTTCCTCCCAAGAAGTAAACATCTTTTAATTTCATGGCTGCAGTCACCATCTGCGCTGATCTTGGAGCCCAGGAAAATAAAGTCTGTCACTGCTTCCATCACTTCCCCTTCTATTTGCCAGGAAGTGATGGGAGTGGTTGCCATGATCTTAGTTTTTTTAATGTTGACTTTCAAGCCAATTTTTGCACTTTCCTCTTTCCCCCACTCCTGTGGATACCTGAAACCGTGGATACTGGGGAAACTGTGTATACTGTTTTTAAGATAGGGGAACATCAGTGGTTTTACTGCAGCAAGGTAAAAAAAAGAGACTTGTTTAATGTTCCCCTCTCTTTTTAATAGGTGTTCTAATATCCATGGTATCCATGGATAACTGAAACCATGGTTACCAAATCAGTGGATACTGGAACACGCATGTATTTAATTTATTTAAAAGATTTCTATACTGCTGAGACCTTGTGAGCCCAATTCAGCCACCATAATCTGCACTAGCTTCAGCTTCCAAACCATTTTCAAGGGTATCCTCATGTAGAGTGCATTACAGTAGTCTATGCGAAATGCCACTAGGTATGGACCACTGTAGCAAGATCCAATTGATTTAGGTACAGTCTCAGCTACTGCACCAGCTGAAGCTGAGTAAAAGTGACCTTGGCCACAGATGCCACCTGGCCCCCCAGGGACAAGTATGAATCCAGGAGGAATCCCAGGCTGTGGAGCAGCTCTTTCAGAAGGAGTGCAACCCAGGAGTGCAAGTTGTAAATGTAGTACCTGCATCACAGACTTCCAGATAAGGAGGGCTCTGTCTTGTTCTGATTTTATTTGCCCTCAACTAGGTCCCAACTGCTTCCAGGCAGCATCCCAGAACTTTATCAGCAACCTTGAAGATTAGGGGAAAAGAGAGATGGAGCTGGGCATCATTGGCCAGTTGGCAACACCCCAATTCCCCAGATGACCTCCTCCAGAGGCTTCATGCAGATATTAAACTGCATGGGGTATGTGTGTGGAATAGATCTCTGTGTTGCCCCTACAAATCAATGTTCAGGGTGACAAACAGGTACCTCCTAGGTATCTGGGTCCAAAGCACTGTAGAACAGTGCCACCAGGCACCCTCACAGCTACCTGAACCATAAGGCATGGTTGATGGTGTTTAAAGCTGTTGGGAGCTCCAGCAGGACACACTCCCCCTGTTTGGTCCTTGGCTTATTGATAAAGATGACCAAGACCACCTCTGTCCTATAGCCTGGCCTGAAACCGGATTAAATGCGGTTCAGATAATACACTTCTTCCAGGATTTCATGAAGCTGAGATGCCACCACCTGCTCAATCACCTTGCCTAAAAATGGGGGGTTGGACACTGGCTGGAAATTATCTAGGATCATTGGGTCCAAGAAGCGTTTCTTCAGATCAGGATGAACCACCACTATAATGCTTCTGGCAGTACTTCCTCCTTAAATTTGAAATTACTATCCCCCCACCCACCAGGGGTAATAGCCACACTGGGCAAACATCAAGAGTTCAAGAACATTCTGCAATCCTTGTAATTCTCTGTACATTAAGACATCATTAAGATTCTATGAGGCAGATAATATCATCTCTAAATAAAAAGGGCCGTGCCCACTTATCCTTGAAGTTGCTTATTATTTATTGGTATTTTAAGGCTATTAAATGAATCTTATTTAAAGGTCTGCCAGACACCATTACTCTCATTTGTTAAAGTAACACAAGCATTTGCTTTTGTGTGCTAATGTCACCTTGCAGAAGGATGGCACAGCCTTCCACATCTGCTGGAGCTTTCCGCAAATTTGCAGCCACGGTGACTAATGTGACAATCTGTTTAATGCTGCATTATCTTTCTAACATTCCCCAGAATTGCTCCTGCCCTCTTGAATGTCTTCAATGTGAGCTAATGTCTGTGTCATGTAGAATACGGCAGTGCAACTTTCAAACAGGCAAATACATGATGGACAGGGGTTGGCAGTTGGCGTTTCTCCCCAAACGAAAAGAACATTTGATAGTCCTTCTAGCAACTTGGGTATCGGCCAGTGATAGGGAGTGATCATCCCAAATTAATCCCCTCCCTTGCATTGAGATTTTCCAATGATAATGAAATCAGTCCCATTATGTATGTTCCATACAACAAAAAACAAACAAAAGGAATGATGCACTTGCATCGTCAATTACTAATCACCTGGTTAAGCGAGGTTGTCCATGTGACAATTTTTTTTTTTCTGCACAGCATCCAGCACATTGTCTTACATAGGTGTTAATTAGCAGTAGGCGGGCCTGGTCCATCTCTGAGGGCAACTGAAGAGGTCACTGTCAGAGAGGTATGGGCAGCGATGGAATCCGCAAATTGAGAAGGGGAACGCTGGGCAGGGCTTAGGCGGGATTTACACATGATTGGCAGCCCGTCCGCAGCGTTCCGTGGCTGCCCTGGCTTCGGGGGGGGCTCCTGCTCGCCGCAGAGGATGGGTGGGGCACGCGCTGGGTGCCTGGGCAAGCAGCAGTGGGGCACGCCAACCGGGGGCAGCCTCCCCCGAGGCCAGGGCAGCCACGGAACGCTGCAGACGGGCAGCCAATCACGTGGAAGTCCCGCCCAAGTCCCGCCCAGCATTCCCCTTCTCAATTTGCAGATCCCATCGCTGGGCATGGGGTTCTCGTGTGCCTCTTGCATAGTTTTAATGTATTTGCTTCAGAGTCTGGGTTAATTGTGCAGCTGGAGGCCTTAGAGTGGAGGTTACAGGTGTAGGAGGTTTGGTTTGATTTAGGCTCCTGCTGTACGTGACCAAGGCTAAAATTGGTGGTAGTTCACACATGGGGGGAGTGGAACTGCTATAACTGGAGTATGGTCAAAGAGGAAAGACAACAAGACCTTGGCTGAGGCCAGGGAAGGCTTTTGATTCCATTTGAGACATAGCCACGATCCCGAGGCTCTGCAAGTTAGAATTGGAAGAGGCTGTTTTAGTTTCTTGCATGGTTTCCTTTGTATTGTGTGTGCTGATGTGTTATTCTATTCTCTGTGCTCCCTCACCATTTTGAGTGGGAGTAGCAGTGATTTGTACTTTGTGTGAAAATAAATGTTTGTAATTCTGAATTCTTTGTGTGGGAGCTTTCTTGGTCAGAGTTGGGGCAGAGGACAGACCGAGCTGCTGTTTCCTCACAAGCCTGTTTTATGTTGAATTGAGAGGCTGTGAAAGGATTAGAGCCTGGAGATAGCTTTGATCGGTAGTTCAAAGTCCCCCCCTTTGTAAGTATGCTGAAATGGGCATGGGCAGCGGCATCATGCAGCCGGAACGCTGGGCGGGAGGAACGGGTGAGTGGCAGCCCGCCCGTTGCATACCGCTCCATTTTGCCGTCTTCTCCGCCCCCGCGAAACAGAGCGGTACACAACGGGCGGGCTGCCACTCACCCATTCCTCCCGCCCAGCATTCCGGCGGCATGACGCTGCTGGGCATGGGGGATGGAATTGCTAACGGACCCACTTTACAGTCACCTCAGGCAACAGATGATGGAGCCTCCCTTCTCTGTCCGCCTACTTGCCTCCACTGTGCCTCCATCTTCTTCCACAGATTGGAAGAAGAAGAGGAAGTGTGGAGAGGAGGAGAGTGCAGAACATTGGAGAGTGGCATGAATAGAGGCCTGCACATCTTCCACAAAGAGGGGGAAAAGCATTTGGCAAGCTGCCTGAGGTGTTGGGAGGTCTTCGGCCAACCCTGGCAGTGGGAGGGGTAATAATGACCTCAGAGTTGAGACAAATATGGTCACGCCAAGGAAGTCTCTAGAGTTTCCAAACTGGAGTTGTTGTTGTTGTTGTTTAGTCACTAAGTCGTGTCCGACTCTCCGCGACCCTATGGACCACAGCACACCAGGCCTCCCTGTCCTCAACTAGCTTCCTGAGTTCGCCCACTTTCATGTTCATTGCTTCGGTGACACTCTCTAACCATCGCATCCTCTGCCGCCCCCTTCTCCTTTTGCCTTCCATCTTTCCCAGCATGAGGGTCTTTTCTAAATTGTCCTCTCTTCTCATGAGGTGGCCAAAGTACTTGAGCTTCAGCTTCAGGATTTGTCCTTCCAGGGAGCAATCAGGCTTGACTTCCTGTAGGATTGTCCGACTGGATCTCCTTGCAGTCCAGGGGACTCGCAAGAGTCTTCTCCAACATCATAATTCAAAAGCATCTATTCTTCAGCGCTCTGCCTTTCTTACGGTCCAGCTCTCACAGCCATACATTGCTACTGGGAAAACCATTGCTTTGACTATGCAAACCTTTGTTGGCAGGGTGATGTCTCGGCTTTTTATTAAGTTGTCTAGGTTCGCCATAGCTTTTCTCCTAAGAAGTAAATGTCCATGGGGTTTCCAAACTGGAGAGGAGCCTGGAATTGGAAAGGTGAAACAGAAAGATCAGGTTTTTTTTTTTCATAAGCTGCCTTGAAAGGCTGGAGTAGCGCTGTATAAGTAATTTAAATGAATATACCTTTATGATAATCTGAAATTCATCTAAACTAATATTTTTGCAAGTGAGAGTTGTGGGGGACTGGGTGAGAGGGCCAGCTGGCAAAAGAACGGAGTGTAACCTTGAGGACCTGTCCAGGCTTGACTTACGATTGTTTGTTGAAGCTCGATGGCACTCAGCCAGAGGAGAGAACCACACTTCTTCCCTTTAGAGATAATGGCCCAGAAGCACATCAGACTTTGGGGTTCTATGGTATTCCCCATCAACGCAACATGTTATTTACATGTGACAGTGCAACAAAGGAGTTGCTCCATTCCATTGTGAGTGATATAAAGGCCCATGGGGGGGCGTGGCAGGGAGGCCGCCTGTCCAGATTTGTGAATCTCAGTAAAACTTCATGGGGCTCCATGAACCCTACACAAACCCAGCGTGATAAATGGCTGTGGGGTTCTCATCCAAGCAAAGCTCCTGCTCTCAGAGCATTGTGTGTAAAATTGGAAAATTTTGAAAATATATTTGGAAAATGCTTTGTAATATAAGTGTGGGAGGCAGGACTGCACCATCCATGAAGGTGACAAAGAGCCCGCTATCACCGGTGATAGGCTCGTACTGCCGGCTCCAAGTGTCTCAAATGTACCATAAAGCACATTCACAGCACCACCATAGGAATGATGTGCGGAAGGCCTCTTGGTGCTTGTCCAGCACTGGCCAGTGGTAAGGCTTTTCAGGGGTGGGGGAGGCATAGAGTGGGTGCAATGCGGTGGAGGGATGGGAGGATTGGGCCCAGGAGGGTGGTGGAGATAGTGGCAGCTTCTACCGCCAAATCCTCAGCAGGTGGCTGGCGCTCCATTGACGCATGTGGGAAAGTTCCAGCCTTCCTGCTGGTGCTCTGGCAACGCACTCCTTCACATTCCATCAGCACCAGTAGCCCATAGGATAGGGTTGCTAGTCTCATGCCCCTAACAGGGGCAACGAAAAGCCCCTCCCCATCCTGAGCAGTGCTTACTGTTCCGCTGTTTCATTGCTGCAGTCTTCGCCTGATCTGGGGATAGGGATGCTCTGGGCAGTTGTGACTATGGCCAGACATCCCAGCAGACTTTGCACCCGGACATCACCATAGATGCAACTGCCCAGAGAGTCCCTATGCCCAGATTGGGTGAAGACTGCAGCAACAGAGCAGTGGAACAGTAAATGCTGCTCACGGGGGAGGGGGGAATTGGGCAAATTCTGGATCCGACCCTCAGGCCACTAGGCACAACATCAGGCTTTGAGCAAGTGTCCCTGTTGGATCTTGGCCCTGGGCTGATGAGAGTAGAAATACGGAAACAGGACAAACTGTTTCCCAAACTTGAGCAATCCAGGTGCACAAGTCAGTAGTTTTGACAATGTGACGAAAACTGTGCCAGCTTTATTTGGAAGCCCCAAGAACTGTCGAAAAGAAGGACTTTCATGAGACGCACACAGGTGAAGTGGAGAGAATGTTTGTGCTGAAACATTCAGCAAGATTTTATTGCCATACCTTTTGGTCCAAACTTAACTTTCCTTTAACACTTGCCTCTGCTTCCAGTTCCTTGGAAAACTTGGAAATTCAACAAACAGTCCAGAGTCACTCCACATTTTTCCACCAGCACCAAAAGCCCTTTCAAACAAGCTTGTTTTCCCTAAATACAAAATTCATTCAAATTAGTGATGTACAAACCAGTTTGGATAATAAAAAAATTGACCTGATTTTTTAACTAAAACTCAAACAAACTCCAAATATGTCCTGAAGCTTGCTTAAATTGTCTTGCCTTCCTAATGTGAAATGTAATTTTCAAGTTCTGCCATCCTGGGATAAATTATTGAAATGCTCTTTTTTAAAAAAAACAAATAAATCTTGTTTTGGAGGCAAATACCATGTGAGCTTAGGACTTCAACCGAAGGACGGTTTCATGATAATGTCTGCAATTTCATTTACAATCTTACATTTTTTTTAAAACTCTGGAAACACACTTTTTCTAAAGAAAAAATAAAGCACAGACGTTTATGAAATCTGCATGTTGTCACTAGGAAACTCATCCACTTCCATCAAAAATTGTTTCAGGCTAGGTAGGGAATAAATAAAAGAACAAAATCAATGCATAATTTGCATTGAAATGAAACAACACTCAAGTCTGAGAGTGCTTCACATACTGCGCAGAGTAGAACACAATGCAGGAAATATTTATAATATTTGAGATCAGCTTCAGATGTTGTGTGCTGCCACCAGCTTGTTTATCACTAGATGTTATGATTGCATAACTATCATATGAGCACACAGTTCTTGAATGAAGAGAGAGGGGAGACACTATCAGGAGCTCATCACGGGCAGTCTCTTAATAATGTGAACTGAATTTGACATTATAGAATCATAGAGTTGAAAGCAGTGGTGTCATTCTATAATGAAGTGCCGGAACGCAGGCGGGACTTACCCCTTGATTGACAGGGGCCCCGCGACGCGTCGCTGCCTGCTGTTCCACCGCGGAGGGCTTCTTCCGGGTGGCGCGCCCCTCCGCGGCTCTCCGCAGCACCCAGCGCGCCACCCAGGCAAGCGAGCACCCCCTCCGAAGCCAGGGGTGCCCGTGCGGGGCTCAGAACGGTGGCGACGCGTCAGAACCGCGCAGCCAATCACGCGGTAAGTCCCGCCCACCGTTCCGGCACTTCATTATAGAATGACACCACTGGTTGAAAGGGACCCACATCCCTATTGACTGCAACAAAATGCACAAGTGTTGTGCATAGGTTTCGCAATGGACATGAGCAGTGACAAAACACTGACGTCGTTGTAGAACATATAAGCGTATCAGCCTGAGGAGGAGCATGCATATACCAGTGACGTGTGGTGCAGGAGTGAAAGGTGAGGCATAAGTGCCCCACTGGAGTTCACCACTTATGCGGTGGCTGTGATCCCGCAAACACTTCAAACCCACGGGCTCCTGCTGCTCAGAGCCAGTGGGTTGTAATTTTCGGCATGATCACAGTGGTGGTGGCACTTTTCAAAGAACCCTGGTGGAGTGGTTATGGCTTGTCTTCCGCGCCTTCGCAGGAAAACATCACACATGCAAAATCTTGAAGCAATCATATGTACATGATATCTACAGGCGTGGCACTGTATCCACTGATTTAGTATCCACGGTTTCAGTTATCCGCGGATATCATGGATACTGGGACACCTATTAGAAAGATAGGGGAACATTAAACAAATCTCCTTTTTCCACCTTGTTGTAGCACAACCACTGTCTTCGTCCCCAGTAGCCATGATTTCAGGTACGACGGTGAGCTCTGGAACAGAAGAACCCCAGCAGATACTGGGGCATGCCTGTACTAGCTTTTTTTTCAGAATGGTCTCTATATCAATAGAAATTAGTGATGTGGAAAGGAGAGAAGGTGTAAATGAACTGGAGGAACTAACGCCCTGGAGTCAATTTTACAAATTCTCCTGGTCAGACTGGGATTCAGGAAGCATGAAACACAGGACAGCGTTAACCAGAGAAACAATAAAGGAAACGAATGACAAAAATTCTCTCTTCTGCCTTATGCGATGTTTGTGGTTGAATTCACCGTAATGAACTCTTCACATTGGCTTGGAAGCAAGTCTTCAAGCCAGCATGCTGCGAAGGAGTCAGCGATCGAGCGTGACTCATTTTAAAAACCTTATATAATGCAGTAGTGGATTGAACTAAGAGACAAGGAAGGGCCAGAGGCGATGCAACTTGCAAAGACCTCATAGCCTGGGGGCAGGTATCAAGAAGACATATAAAGCCAGTCATAAAACAATTCCTAGTTGTGAGCTATGCCTACTGGGTGAAATGGGATGTGCTCCACAATCTCCCTTGTGCTAACAGGACAAGGTTATACTCTTGCCAATGTAGCAATGGAATGGAGATGGCTGTGTCAGAGACACTTCTATGCCTAACGTAGTGGGGGGGGGAGTGCAGTAAGTACTGCAGGCACCACAATGTGCCATTACATGTAAGCAGCCCCTCCCACACACTGTCGGAGCCATTCCAGGCAGCAGTGGCAACGAGCAGGCAGAGGCATTTCTACAGGGATGGCAAAGCCCTAAGTTTTGCAAGAAGCCTTACCCTGTCATGTAAATCCCTCCTCTCCCTTGCTGCTGTAGCCAGTAAGCAACGCCAAGATTGGCTAAAACGGTGCAGGAGAGGAGTGATTTCCACTGCAAGGTAAGGCTTCTTGCAAAACTTAGAGCTTTGCCATCCCTGTAGAAACGCCACTGCGAGCAGGCACGCCCCAAACACCGGCCATTGCCACCACTGCCTGGAATGGCTCCTATGGCGAGTGGGACGGGTGGCTTACATGGCACATTGCTGCACCTACAGTACTTAGCATGCCTCCCCCTGCTTCAAGGGTGGTGGGAGACTGCCAATGCAGGGCAGAAACAACTACTGGATGAAGGCCAATGGCCCATTGTGCTACTGGGAAGCTTAGAAGTATAGTTTCCAAAAGAACTACCTTACAAGAAGCATTGGCAACTACATTTCCTGTGCTTTGCAGGTTCAACAGATGTGGAAGCACCTCACAGTGCAGTCCTGTGCGTGTCTCCTTCGAAGTAAGTCTCATTGAATTTAATGGGATTTACTCCCAGGAAAGTGTGCCCAGGTATCCGCAGGGGATAGGCTCCTGGGCCCCTTGTGGAAACCTGAAACTGTGGATAAGAGAGAACCTGTGTTAAGTACAGGGTTCTCCCCTGACCCCACCCCTGAGCAAGAAGATTTTTTTGCGACCTAAAGTAAGAATAAAAGAAGGTAAGCCCCCCCCCCCATCCATGGATAATTGAAACCGTGGATTGGGAATCTGCATATACGGGGTCCACATGTATAGCCCATTACGCAGTTAATCAATTTTATAGTTGGTCAGTGAGTGAGGCATCATCATCATCATCATCATCATCATCATCATCTCTCTCTCTCTCTCTCTCTCTCTCTCTCTCTCTCTCTCTCTCTCTCTCTCTCTCTCAGAGCACAATTCTAACCTGAAGTTAGGCTGGCACAGTTAGGCCAGCAAAGTTTGGTCAGCACAAGGGACACTGTAAAGTATGTCTGGACCACTCTCGGAGTCAGAGAGGCCAGCACACAGATGTGCACCATCCTCCCTAACTCCTAGAGTGGTCCAAACACGCTTTATGGTGGCCCTTGTGCCAGCCAAACTTTGCTGGCCTAACTGTGCCAGCCTAACTCCAGGTTAGGATTGTGCCCTCAATCTCTCTCTCCCCCTCCCAATAAATGAATTGTTTGGTCGACTTTGTCATACTGCTTAGCTCCTTAAAATTCTTATTCCTGTGGATTTTTGTGCTGCATCAAGTGCAGACCAACTGCATTAGTTCTTCTGTAGGAACATTATTCGGTCACTACCTAATGCCATGAAATCAAAAGAAGCCAGTAGCAGCTAAATAAATGCTGAAACACAGTTAGAAAGTGTGAGATGCAAATGCTGCTTCAATCTATTTTCATGCTTTACCCTTTAAAAACGAAAAGGATGCCAAGATTCATTAATACCTCAAAGACATCAAGATCTGAAAGGAGTGTCTGTCCAATGTTTCTTCCTTTCTATTAAATGTGCACCCAACAAAAAATGGATTCACAAATTATATGCTGTACAAGGAGGGATGGCCCAATGGAATCTATTGACTGACCCTCCTCCACATGCTTCCCCCCTTCTTGTAAAAATAATCCTGGAAGAAACAACTTTGCTTGTTCCCATATGAATCTTTTCAACAAAACAGAAAGTGTAGTTCTAGCTGGGAGATGTTTTAGTTAAAAAAGACTTCAAGGAAGAATGAGGTGAGGGGGCAGGAAAGCGGATTGCTGCTGCCTGAGACCCCCCAAACCACGTGGGCAGCAGTGATCCATTTTCCTACCCCCTCAGCTAAGTGTAATGGCATCAGCAGTCCACCTCCCTATCCCCAGCCCCAGAGCTTTTCAAACTGGGTTGTCGTGATACCCTAACCAGGAAAGCGGTGCTTCTGTCCCTTTAAGTGGTGGGGAGGGGGAAAGCAGTGACGCAATCCCCAGGAACGTGCCACTGCCTGGGAAGAAGGCAGCTTCCCTTATTTTCTATATTGAAGTGCTGGCCTCTGGGGTGTGCGTGGGCATGTGTGTGCGTGCGTGCAGGCAGCCCTGCGGATTCCCCCAAAGGGGGAAGGCTCCCAAGCCTTAAAAAACATTAAGGCCACAATCACAATTTTGATTTTATTTTAAACTAGCTTTTATGTACCCGGCTTCGCCCGGGTGTTTATAGGTGCCATCCCTGACCCCCCCCCCCCGACTCACCAGGCATACAGATGGCCCGGGTGTTTATATGTCCCATCCCTGCCCCCCCTCACATGTGTGCCCAGGTGTTGATATGTCCCATCCCTGCCCCCCCTCACATGTGTGCCCGGGTGTTGATATGTCCCATCCCTGACTCCACCCCCACTTACATGTGTGCCCCGATGTTGATATGTCCCATTCCTGACCCCACCCCCACACACATGTGTGCCTGGGTCTTGATATGTCCCATCCCTGACCCCACCCCCACTCATATGTGTGCCCGGGTGTTGATATGTCCCATTCCTGACCCCACCCCCCCACACATGTGTGCCTGGGTGTTGATATGTCCCATCCCTGACCCCACCCCCACTCACATGTGTGCCCGGGTCTTTATATGTCCCATCCCTGACCCCACCCCCAATCACATGTGTGCCCGAGTCTTGATATGTCCCATCCCTGACCCCACCCCCACTCACATGTGTGCCCGGGTCTTGATATGTCCCATCCCTGCTGCTGTACTGTTTCTGTTGCTCTAGGTGTAGTAGCCCTCTGTTTCATATCCTGTAGTTGTTTGTGACGCTGCTGTACTGTTTGTGTTGCTCTAGATGTGGCAGCTCTGTGACGTAGCGTTGCAAGTTTTTTTTTTTTTCCCCTCAGGTGTTTCCTGTGTACGCTGTTGTTTCATCTTTGTAGCCTTTGGTTGCACCTGCCCAATTGCCTTACATTACACAGTGAAAGTAAACTTTCAGAGAGAAAGTAAACTTTCAACAGCCACAGCACCTTGTGCCAACTGTCCACTGCCAAGCAGGGACCGCCCACATGTCCACAGAACACATTGTATCGGTTTGCCTGCGTGAAACCTGTCTGCTGCTGTTTGTCTTCAACTGTCAAGAGTTCAGTTGCTGCCTGAAGATTCCGCATGTCATTTGCATCTCATCATGACATCACCAGAGCCTCGGAATGTTCGGTTCAGCCCATAGCCGCCCATAGAGAACCACAAATTCGCTTTTACCCGCGCCCGTGGGGGCCCGATCCGTTCCAAAACCGCGCAGCGATGGTTTCGGGGGGCCAAGGCACCCGCGTGCCGAGTTTGGTGCGAATCGGTCCAGGCGTTGCGGAGCCTATGTGGAACAAACATACACACATACATACACACACACATACGCTCTTCTTTATATATATAGATAAAATACTATGTGCATTGATGGCTACACTACTACTACTACTGCTACTGCTACTGCTACTACTACTACTCCTCATGATGATGATGATGTATTATTGCTAGACCTGTCAGATAATGCTAGAGATTGTTGAAAAACAATGCATGAAGACATATTAGCTGGATTTCTTTCCCTATCTTTTTTTCCTGTTCTCAGATTTTCTCGGTAGTACAGATGCATTTTTGCACAGGCCATCTTTTACGAGAGAAACGCCATCCCGTGAATCAGCTGGAATTCTGCTAATAGCAGGAACCTCTTATTTGTCCAGCTATAAACAACCCATTTCATTCCTGTAAAAGCAGGTCCATTTTCAGCAGGACTCTTATGGATCAATTCCTTTCTCCTAATTAGGTTTTACATTAAGACAGATTTCTGGATTTGATGCCTTCTTGGGCTATAACATTGGTCTTTGGTCACAGAGCACTATTAGATTCTGCTTTCCCATGGGACTGAAATTGCTTCATGTTCAATCATCCACCTCAAATCCTGCCCAATGACTTGAAAACATATAAATAAAATGAATATAAAGAAAGTCGGCAAGGGTTTTGTTTTACATTTCTCTAGTGCCTGGGGAGTGATGGTCTGGACATGCTGGACAGGGTGGCATCAGGGGTTGACCAGCTTAGGCACTAGTACAGGGTCTGCACCCATAAGAAGCCCCACCTGGGAAGGTCATCCCCTGAACTCTTAGGGCTGGTGCCCAAAGTTCCACTGGAGTGAAGGTGCACCATTGGGTACTGGCAAAGATTAGGGGGCCTCTAATTTAGTGACAGCAGTAGTGTCCCTAGAGGGGGTCAGGGTATTAGGTTTTGCAAGGAGACTTACCTTGCAGTGTAAGTCATTCCTCTCTCTTGCCATGGAACCAGTAAGCAATACATTGCTTTTTCTGTGAGGACTGGCTATGAGGGTGAGGCAGAGGAGTGATTTACACAGCAAGGTAAGGTGCCTTGCAAAACATAGTGCCCCACCTGTTATGGAAATTGTGGAAGATTACCCCAAGGAGGTAGGAAATGGTATCAGCAGTGGCCCCTTGTCTGTCAGCCAGCAATACAGGGTTAACCCGAGAGCCTTTGCCTGCAGCTTGTTCACAGCAGCAGCCAATTGGAGATAACAAGGGCCCTGGGGATAAAAGTAGCTCCTGGGAAGAACAGTGTTGTGGGTGTAGAGAGGTGGAAAAGGCTTGTGGAGTGGTTGGAGAGAAGAGCAGACCAGCCGACACTTGGCGATTGCTGTAGGAACTAAGGTTGCTATTGGAGAATTAGAGTGTGGCTGCAATGCCTCTGGAGCCACCAACTGGAGGAGGGCTGGTGTGGCTGAGCAGGCAAGCTGACTGCATTTTGCCTTTGTTTAGTGGTGCCTTGTAAGGTGGTTTTTGGTGATAAAAGGGAAGTTAATGGGCGAAGATTGTTAGAGAGGGCAGAACACCACTCCTCTCTAGGGACACTATTGAGTGGCAGAATAATTTTCTTTGGGGACAGGAATTTTTCTAGGGTGGCATCCCAGTTATGGAACTCCTTTCCCAGAGATATTTATATGGTCTTCATTTAATTTTTTTTCCAGGCCAAGTTGAGATGTTTCTCCTAGGCTTTTAGTGCACTGCATGATTATTTTAATACTGCTGCTTATTTTAATGCTGCTGTTGTTTTGCTGCAGTGCTTCACAGAATGGTGGGCTGCATTTTGCAACTGGTGTAAAGCATAGTGTGCAGCTCAGCTGGAATACAAGTTCCAGAGCTGGAGCAGGCCCACAGGATTGGGCCATAAGACAAACAACCCAGCACAGGCTGCATCTTTGTGCAGTATGCTCCCAGCACCCTTCTTTGCCTACACACTGTTGAGGCTTCCCTTGTGACCTGTCCTAGTCTTTCACTGACCCAAAATTTCATTCCTGGTGATGGATAGCCCCACCAACACATGAACGCTGAATCTTAGCAGATCTTTGCTTCTGCCCCTCTTCTGTTGATGCCACAAGAGCTCCTGTAGGAGGTGGGAATGTTATGGCATCCTTGTGTGCATTTGGAGACACATACAACATCCCATGGCTGGAAGAAGTGCTGACGTCCCTGGGAGAGGGGCTTCCCTCAGCATTGGTTGCTCATTGGCCCTGAACTTGCCCTTGTCCCCTGCTCTGTTCACCCTGGTGGCACTTCTCTAGCTGCTGATTCGAGGCAGGGGAGGCTGCAGTCCTTGTCGAGTTGCTGCTCTCTGAATGATTGGCTGCGCAGGGTTTCCATGGATACTGTCGGCATTGCTTGGAAGGGCTGCACCAGCATTCTGAGGTTGGGTGTTCTGGTGTAGCATTGCTTGGCTAGGCTTTAGGACCACCACGCCGGCATTCCTGTGCTCTCAGTGTGGCATCCACATAGGACTGGTCCGTTAACTTCATCCCATGCCCTAATGAGCACAGTCTAATTAAGAGCGCAATCCTAACCTGGAGTTAGGCTGGCACAGTTAAGGCAGCAAAGGTTGGCTGGCACAAGGACCATCGTAAAGCACATTTGGACCATTCTTGGAGTCAGCACACATGCCTGTGTGCTGGCCTCTCTGACTCCGACAGAGGTCCAAACATACTTTACAGTGTCCCTTGTGCCAGCCAAACTTTGCTGGCCTAACCGTGCTGGCCTAACTCCAGGTTAGGATTGTGCTCTAAGTGTTCTGAAGGCCTGAACACCCATTCTTTACCCAGAAAATTACAGAAGAAAAACAAAGCCAAAAGCCAGCGGCCTGTTTGATGCATCCAGAGGCCAGTTTTGCCAGGCGGTGCCTCATCAAAAGTTCCCACAGTACCAAGAAAGGTTGAAAAATGAGGTTCGCTTTTCTATAGCAGCCACTTCTCCTCCCTATTTCTTCCCATGAGGAAAATGCTCCCTTTTTCAAATGAGGGTCCCTATGCTGAGAAATGGTGTTTTCTTGGCCATTTGTCATTCGGAGCTGCGTGAAGCTCACAGACTCTTCAATTAAGGGATCCATCTCCACATTAATTGTCCCTACAGACAGAGGTGAAGCGTGTTTAATGTCAAGCGACGAAACAAAATGTACCCTGTGGTGACAGAGAGACTGATGTTCAATGAGCATGAGAAACAAGTGTGAACATGTGCCCGACCTCCCCAGGACCAATCGTTCTTCCCGTCACATATCTACACGTGAACACTTTTTCACTCAGGCGGAAGTGGCGTCGGCTTCTCTCCATGTGATCCTCTTCTTCAGGCACATCATGCAAGAGGCCGCATTTATTTGCACGTTCACAGCCCAGTCCAGAACTGCCTAGCACCCGTAGGAGCAGTGCTACCAAAATGGCGACCACCGCATCCCGTGGGAGCCAGACAGCTGCTGTAAGCTCCCCAGCAGAAAGCAACATTTGTCCTCTTCCCTCGCCACCTGCAATGGGGCTCCTTGGCTCACCACCAGCTGTTTTGCCAGCAGTGAATTGAGCAGTGCTGTGTCAGGCTGTCCAAGCCATCGCTGGGGATAAGATCAGTGATGTCATGCAGGGGGAACGCGGGGGAACTCAGTTCCACTAGTTAAAATTAGGACTGACTCCGCCCACTTCACTCTCCCTCCTCCCCCTCCCAATTCCTCTGCAAAGAACTTTTCTTCTTGATTGGCTGGCACTCAGAGAGTTAAAGGGAGCGACTCCAGATTCCTAGGGAGGCGAAGGCAGTGATGTCATTCAGGGGGAACGGACCAGAACGGGCATTCCGGATCCTAACAGGCTCCGTGGCTGGTTCCAGGTTCCCGACAAGTGCCAATCAAAAGTGAGTTCCTGTTCCTAAATCATTTGAATGACACCACTGGATAAGATCTGGCGCTGGAAGCCACGGCCGGGTCCTACCCCCTCGCAGGGCTGCCTCTCTACTCCGCCTGCTTGGTTCCTCCCCCGCCTCACCTTCTCCTCACCCCAAACAGGCTTATTGGTGGCTGGCGCTGCTGGAGGGCTGGCCATCCCATCTGCCCATGTTGGGACCTGGCTGGCCTTCACACACTCCCCGACAACATTCACCTGCAGTCTAATCAGCTCATCAGTGCCTCCATCCTGACAGAGCGGGTACAGCAGCTTGTCACAGCCGGACATTCTGTCTCCCATCCAAAAGCAAGACCACAGATTCTCCTGCTTAGCTTCGTGCCATACTGGCAGCTCAACCATCAGTCTACACCTCCAGTGACATCACTGCTCATATTGTAGGAGGTCCTGGAGCTCTCTTGCCCCTACCCTCAATTTCCACCCTGTTTTTGCACATCCTTACTTAGATTTTTAAAAATCTGGAAGATTGTCTTCTTCAAGACTGCATATTTGCTCAGAAGTAAGGCTCACTGTGTTCAATAGGACTTACTCCCCCCCCCCCAAAAGTGTGCATAGGGTTGCAGCCTTAAAGTATGCTATTGGAATTTAAAACTCCTCACTTTCTTGCCTTCCTTCCTTCTCTCCCTATTTTTTTAAGTGTATGGATGTGTAAACCTGCACACCATTGAAAATTGTCTGATCTGGCTTCTACACCTGCACCGGTGGCCAATACATCAAAAACAATTCTTGGTTTTGTCATGAATGTTTTATAGTTAACCCAGAGTGACAGTGCAGGAGAAAGATTTGTATTCACTGTCCAGACATTCCTTCTGGGGCACTGCTTCTGTTTGCCTGAGGGTTCACGCTAAACAGCACATCTTGTTCCCCGACCTCTTTATTCCCTCAGCCTCTGCTAACCAAATGCCAAACAGGAGAACACGGGCTATTTAATTTTCTGTGAGGGATGGACAGGTCTGCCAAAACCGATCATTTCAAGACAGTGGTCAGCATCACCAAACAAACTTTGCACGCTGACGAGCTGGATTTTGCTGCTCCGAGACGGTCTTGTATGTATTGCGAAATTGGCTAATGACCCTCAGTTGGAGAAACACTGCTGTATGCGATACTTCAATACTGTTATAACAAACTGTAATGAGCAAAATAAAAATAAAAATCTAAATTATATTCCTTAATGCTACATAGAATTATTGGTTGCAGAAATGGATATTTAACTTAAAAGAGGGCTTCTTTATAAAATGTCAGATTATTTTATTTCCTTACTTCCCACTCATTCAACAAACAGTTTTTTTTTTTTTGAACTTTCTGGTTAATGCAAACAAACAAACAAACAAAATTAAACATGCACTCATTTAAGGGATTTTTTTGGGATTAACCAAGAAGAACTAGTACGACGGAGGCTTTGTTCTGTGTCCCAGGACCCTCTGAAACGAGGTTGGTGGGCAGGGGTGGCACAACCTGGAACACTGCCTTATGCAGGCTTGTGTACAAAAAGCACTTTTTAAAACACCCCAAATTGGACTTCCAGGCAAAACCGTCACTTCCAAGTCTCATGGCAGCATGTGAGGAGCATTGGGAGTTGGTAAATGATCTGCTTGGAGCTTCAGCGAGCACAAAGCAGATCATTCTTGGATTGAGGGAAGGAGGCGGCAGCAGTTGGAGGCAGTAGCATATCTACGGGGACAGCATGTTAAGTACTGCAGGCACCACAATGTGTTGTGTACGCGGCCCCTCCCAGAGCCATTCTGGACATTGATGGCAATGCAGAATGGCTCTGACAGTGTGTGTGTGTGTGTGTGTGTGTGTGTGTGTGTGTGTGTGAGAGAGAGAGAGAGAGAGAGAGAGAGAGAGAGAGAGAGAGAACATTTTCATGGAGGTTTGAGGTGCCTGCAATATTTACCATGCCTTCCCAACTTTTGTTACACTGGCGGCTGGAGGTAGGTGGTGGGTTGGAGGTAGATATGCTATACTTTAATTATATATGCTAGTGTTTTATGTTTTGTAAACCACTTCGGGGCCTATTTGATTGAAAAGCAAAGTAGAAAATAAATAAAGGACTCTGAACGAAGTGGATCAAAAGTAAGAGTGACAATGTTCACTGTTCTGGCATTACCTTTGCTGGAAGCTTGTCTGGTCGTTTACCTTTCAACTGGTGGAAAAATGGTGAAGACCATCCCCTTCAGACGGAGCATATTATATATGCTGATTGGGCCCACAATCAGCATATATACAAGGCTTTCAGTCTCACCAGTCCTTATGATTTTGATTGCAATTGATTGATTGCAATTGATTGCATTTTTGCATTCCTATGAACAAGCTGAAACAAGCACATTAAAAATTAGATATAAACCAGGAGTTGGGCCCCATTGTAAAAGCATTTAATTTAATTTTATTTTTTTAAAAAAAAATCTTATCAATGCCATTATTTGCAAGAAAGGTGATAAACAATCACCCAAATACCATCATAATCCCCTTCACTAGAGTGAAATTGCACCTTCTGAACAAATGGTGAGGCCCTCTCTGAACATGGAATGCAGGACAGTGTGAATTTATTTTGCCTGATATATAAGATATATTACATTAGTGTTCAATCAGATCTTCCCACGACGTCTTCTACTGACATGACAGTGACTAGTTAGTTTGGCTTGAAGCAGATAATTAAGTTCCTTGGCAGGCATCTGACAATGATTTTTCAGCATCTTATTTCCCCAAAGCTGCTGGAAGGCCAACACTCTCAAATACAGCATTTTCCGAATGCAGTTTACAAAATGCTCCAGACCTGCACAGACAGAGTGACTGATATTAAACCACATGAATGGGTCAGAGTCAGAGAAGCCAGCACACATATATGCACACAGATCTCCCCTGACTCCGAGTGTGGTCCAAACTCACTTAATGGTGGCTCTTGTGCCAGCCAAACTTTGCTCACCTAACTGTGCCAGCCTAACTCCAGGTTAGGATTGCACCCTCAATTGCATACTTAACCCTATTGTGCTTTTCAGCTTCAAAAAGTACTTTGTGAATCTTTTCTATCCTCAAACCAACCACTTGAGAGGAACTTTCTGAATGCTTCCCAGTGTGTTTTATGGTGAGCTAGTATGCCAAACAACAGCCCTTGTTTGTACTGAGTGCATTCAGTTCTGGTTTAGGCCAGATTCAGTTCTGGTTTAGACCCTTCCTCCTCCTCATCTGTTCCCTCACCTTGGAGCTGCATTGTCACTGGAAAGTTGAATGGGATTGGGCCCTTATTTTCTAGCCTTTTAAATTCAGAGATATATCCAGAGATAGATTATGAAAACTCCATTTACCTATCATGACTAATAGTTAATAGTTCTATCCATGAATGTATCCAATCCCTTTAAAAACCCACCTAAACCAGTAGCTAATATACGTTTCCACATCTTTTCATTGTCTCTCTCTCTCTCTCTCTCTCTCTCTCTCTCTCTCTCTCTCTCTCTCTCTCTGTATGTGTGTGTGTGTGTGTGTGTGTGTGTGTGTGTATGCATCCATGCAGGCATGCATTTACTACATTTTATTCCACCTTTCTCCTCCTTTGTTTCGTTCAGTCGTGTCCGACTCTTCACAACCCCATGGACCACAGCATGCCGGGGCCTCCTCCTTAGGGGACCTAAAGAACTGAATTCTGTAAGTGAGCATTTGAACTTTGTTTTGCTATGTCTGACTCATGGGGCTAGAAAAAGAACACTAATTGGAGTGATAGGGTAAAAATAAGGGATGCAGGTTCATGGAAGGTTTAACCGATCCGGTTTCTTTCAGATGCTTTATCTGAACATTTTGTTTTCCTAAACTTCCATATCAATGATAAGAACATTCTCTCTCCCAGCTGCTTCCTTGCAGCTTTCAAATGTTTACCACCTTGTGCTAATGGGCAAATATAATATGTGTTGAACCAACCGTTCCACCGAGCTTAAAACTGTGGGGAAAACTGCCTTATTAATATGAACTCAGAGTCGACTACGTTTTCCCCTAGATAGCAAAATTATCAATTTTTCTGAGACTGAGCCTGACCGTGAGACTATAAGAAATAGCCCCATGTTCAATGTACAATAATATTCTAGAATTTGAAAGAAAATGGATTATTAAAGTTACAAATCTTCATGATCGTCATATCTTGAATAAAACATGTATCTGTTAATAATGAATACTGTTTCTCCCCTTGCACTTTTGGTGAAAAGAAATGACCACTGGAAAGCTCCTGATAGTTTGTTATCTTTTCCTAGCCAAGACTGACCTGCAAATATGTAAAGAAATAAAACACTGCTACGCTGGTTACTGTTCATCATTTACAAAGCTTTAAAAATTTTAACAGCCCTGCATAAATTGAAGACGGGATGTTTAGCCTTAAAGGCATGCACCAGGAACAAGTAATATGGAGGATTCATGGAGATAAATGTTACAACTTCATAATACTCCACGCACAGAGAATAGAACAGTTTTGCTGGTACAGAACATGACAAGGGCATGCATGCGCACAGCCCCTCATCAATACAGCATTAATCTTTGATGTACATCACACCAGAACACCTCAGGGCAGGTGTACCTTTCATGTTTGTTTGCTGAAGGGATCCTAATGGGAGGAGAATATATTATGAATGGAAGGACAGGCATTTCTAAATGATGGCATTAAAACTGGTGTCAAAATGTTTAAATCGCAGTGGAATTACAGAAGAGATGCACACAAACAACTTTTATTGCTGCAGATGAAAAATGGAGGGAATGAACACTTTACAATGGTCTTCAAAGTACCTCTGATTGCGACGGCGAGTGAGTCAACATTTGTAGCAGACCATCAGCAGGCAACTTGTGTTAATTGGTAGTCTAGACCTGCTTATGCAGACATAAGTAAGTCCTGTTGAGTTCAGTGAGGCTTACTCCCAAGCAAAAGGGTGCATATGATTGCAGCCCTATCAGTCAAACCCACAGCATTCAGCCATAATGTTAGCTGATTTATGGCCCAATTCTATCCAGTTTCACTGAACAGGGAAGCCTGTCCGGTTTGCTCCAGTACCTTTCATGGCAGCTTGATCTGAAACAGGACAGCTTTCGGCAACATAGAGGGACATAATCACTTAATTGTCTAAAAATGCGCAGCCCAGTCCTTTTCAGCATGGGAACAGTGGGGGTGCATAGCCTACACCATAACCAGCACTGAAATTGGGCAGGGTGGAGGTGTCCTCCAGGTAAGGGAAAATTTGTTCCCTTAACCTGCGTTGAGCCCCAGCCTGCCCTATGGGGTTATGTGGATCTGCACCAGCTAAATTGCTGGAACAAGTCATTAGACCTGTGTAGGGCTTTTAGGCCCAAGAAGGGAGGTTAGGATACAGCAGAAAGCTCTACCATCTCTGCCTTCTTCCCAACCCTGAAACTCCCTCTCCCCTCTTTCATTCTGCCCTCCCCCACTCCTGAACCACCAGCAAAGAACTCACTTGCCCCTGGTGGCCATTCTGCTTGATTCAGCACCAGTGGAATGACGCTGGCCATTTTACCAGCGCTCCTTACTCATAAAAAGGTAAAGGTTTCCCCACAACCAAATGGTCTAGTCGTGACCGACTGTAGGGGGCGGTGCTCATCTCCATTTCTAAGCCGAAGAGCCGGCGTTTGTCCAAGGATAAGCTTCCGTAGTCATGTGGCCAGCATGACTATACGCCATAGCGCACGGAACGCCATTACCTCCCCACTGAAGTGATATCTATTTATCTACTTGCATTTTTAGGTGCTTTCGAACTGCTAGGTTGGCAGGAGCTGGGACAAGCAAGGCATAAGTCATCGCAAGTTTGTGATGGTGCTAGCACTGGTGCTAGTCCAGATTAGAAGAGGGCTAATCTGTATATTTATATACAGCCTTTCTTGGTCATTGGATTGCTCCTTTGACTTTAATTCAAGGTAGTTCACCTAGGCAGCATTCCCTTAGAGAAGGCTCCCTTGGAAAAGGACAGCCATGTGAAGCACAGGGATCTCTCCATTGTAAGGGTTCAGGTGGTCCCTGTGGGGCATGTGCCAGCTGGAAGGAGCCCTTTTGCCAGGGAAGGGACTGGGATGAATCCCAAGGGCAGCCTCAATTGCTGTTAGGCAGAGCAGATGCCACCACCATGACATGTGTGGGGGGAAAAAGGCATTAAACTTAAAGCAACAGCGCCTGGATCGCCTTCTCAGTTGCATCCATCAGCAATAATTATCCACAGTAATGGAGGAAATGTGGCAGGACGATGCATAGGAAACCGACAATCCCTTTGAATAAAGGCATCATTTTCTTTTAGAGCAAAGCGGAAGCAGCTCTCTAATCAGGAGTCCCCTCCCAAGCATTTGGAACTAACTGAGATCAAATGTTCACCATAATAAAGCTAAACTCCGGCAACTGCCCTGGCATCCTAGCGAGAGCCAGCTGAGATGTGATTGCATGGCTTGGCCTCCTGCAGCAATAGGATCACCATGACAGCTGGGGAACAGCTTGTGAAAAATTATATATATTTTTTAATACTGTATATTAAGGCTAAAATTATTACCATGCCATCGCACACACTAAAAAGACCGAGGCAGTGAACTAAAGGCAGCGAGAATGGAAGGGGCTGTTTACATCCAAATTGGGTACCAGCTTTATACTTTTCACCAGATGGCTTTTATTTACATACAGCAGTTTCAGTGTCCCTAACCAGTTACATTTTCCCATTTTTTTCAGACCCCAGGGGCTTTGTTCTTGGGACAAAAAATGCTTAATGTATCCTGATCGACCATCTGGGCGATGCACGTGTGTTGCCAATTCCAAAATCAGCTTTGGTCACAAATCCCATATCTGAGACCCACCATATCTCAGGACAGCCAAAGGAGGGTATGGAGCACTTTAATTAACATAGTGTAGTGGTCCTCAAAGCCCTACTTGGATGTTGAGGCAGCTGAAAGTGCTAGCGGAGCAGGGGTTAGGGCTAGGGAGGATCTGGGGCTGCACTGATCGTGGTGCTACGGGCACACAGGGGCTTTTGCCCTTACAGGGGGGTTGCACTGGGAAGGTTGGGGGCTCGCATCCCCCCCTTTGTGGGCCTCCTGATGTGTAAAATAGCTCCGTTTTTCTATCAGAGCCGACTTCCAGTTTTCGCACAAAAACAGAAGTGGGCTGTGATAGACAAATGGAGTTATTTTACACATCGGAGAGCGCTACAGAGGTTTTTGCACAAAAAACGGAAGTAGGCTCCAATAGACAAATGCAGCTATTTTACACATTGGGGAGGCCCACAGAGGGGGTTGAAGCCTCCCCAAACCTCCCAGAGGCCACTGCAACCCCCCCCCCTCCAGTAAGGGCAAAAGCCTCAGAGTACCTACGGCTCCATTGGGCATCCATTGCTGGCCCACTCCCTTTAAGGGGCCATGTCCCATGTAGTACTCCCATCACTTTGAGGAGCACTAACATCGTGCCTTAGAATCAAATGTGCAGCTTTCAAATTTCTTGCTTCATTCCTCTGATCAGAAGTCTGTTTTTTGTTTTTTTGTTTTTAAATCATTATTTGAAAATCTAAGACTTCATTCCGGCATGTCTCTGCATGTCAAGATGGACCCGCGCTCTATAGGCAACAGACACTTGCAATTTCAGTCCTAGCCCACCTCTGACTCAAGAATTCTAGGAAGCAAACTTTATAGAAGACATAAATCAATCTGCTAAATCAATGATTATATTAAAATCGATCAAATTCTCAAGGTACTCTGTTGTGTTAACAAAACTATCACTTAGCAGCACTGCCTGGAATCTATTAGCCCCAAAGATGCCCAGCATGCAAGAATATCTGCATTTTTCCCCTAGCCAGTGCCTTTCCTTTTCTCCAAGGAAGCCAGCATCACCTTGACCTTTGCTTATTGGACAGCACTGCTAGCAAGCCAAAGTACCAGCTCTGTCTCATTCACTGCACTGGCAGGCCAGTTCTCACCTGTCTTTGCCATGGACACAGATGCACGCCTCACCTGCAGTGCTTCCACTTTGCTGGCCTTTGAAAGCACACGTGGCCGTTAATAAGAAGGGCACTTTTATGAGTATGGGAACAAATTAGATATAAGATTGTAAGGTATAAATTTCTGACTCCAACTGTATGGTTCAAAAGAAAGGTTTATTGTCATATTTGCAAATATGGGTGGCAAGCCAATGCCAAACAGAACAAGCTGTGTACCACACCTTGCACAAAATGGGTGCAACAATTTATACTACTGAGGCGGGTCTTACCATCTTCCTTTCATTGGTCTATACTAGGCTTCACCAATCAACCGTACTCAAACCAAATATTGAGACCTCCTACTGCATAGCTCATTACTCCACCTTCTACATATCTTTACATAGGATGTATGTTCAGGCAAAACTCGATTTAATGAGGAAAAAGGCAAGGCCTAATAATTCATGAGTCTCATCACGCAAACTCACTCCGGTTTCTCCCAAGGTTAGACTCTGTATCTGGGTCAGCTTAGGAATGCGCATAGTATAGCCCCCTCCTTTTCTTTCCCTTGTCCATTGTTCTTAACTTTCTCTGGCAACTTATCTTGGTCTCTTCTACTCTATCACATTCCCCCTCCCTTCTCTGCCAGCCAGGCCTTGCCTTGGACTGAAACACCATTAACCACTTCTTTGCTCTAGAGAGAAACAGTAGGCCTTATATTTTAGTGTTGGAGTTCAAAATCACCATGGGTTTGTATTACTATTGATTTATATCTCACAAGATTTACACAAAAATACCAAGTTGGGTTAAACCATTAGAAGTCATGACCAATCCGGAATGGACTGATAGAACCCAAAATAGAAGATACGAAGAGCTTTTAAATGACTATTTGGAAATATGTTCCAAAACAGAATTACTAAGGTAATTGGATTGGATTGGTGGGTTGGATTGGATTGGTGGGTTGAAATGCAGATAAGATCAAGATGGAAAGAAGATTAAAAAATGGGATTTTATACACAATATACAAAAAAATAACTGTTTTTAGTAGATGAGGGCCAATATATAAAGAAGATGTATAGATATTTATTGGATATGAATATGGAAGATGAAGTTGTGAAAGATACTATGATACAATGGGCAAGAACTGTTGATCATAATATCTCATTAGAAAGCTGGGAACAAATTTGGAAAGCAAATATTAAGCTCACGAAGGCAGCATCATTTAAGGAAAATATTTATAAGATGTTTTATAGATGGCATACTATCTCCAGATAAGCTAGCTAAAATGTACCCGGGAACAAATAATAATGGCTGGAAATGTCATGACTCTGCAGGGTACCTTCTTTCATATGCGGTGGACATGCTGTAAAGCAAAAAAGAATTGGGAGAAGGTACATACTATATTACAAGCTATGCTAAATTGTATGATTCCATTTGAGCCTGAATTCTTTCTTTTGAATATTTTTTCATCAGCATTTAGTAAAGAAGTTAAGCATATTATAGTAAATATTAATACTGCAGCTAGCAGGGCCGGCCTTAAGCCAATGTGACCGATGCCATGGCATTGGCCCCGCGCTTCAGGGGGCCTCACCCTAGCGGGCCCCACCCTGTTTCTTCTTGCTGACTCCTTCTGCACCTGGAGTTCAATACACCTTATAAAGTACCAGGTGCTAGTGAGAAATCTTAATAATAAATTCAGGAATAATAGATCATGGGTGTCAGAAGAGATGGCTGCAGGAGTTGGAGAAAAGCTATATTCGTAAGACCTGTAACAGTATTTGGACTGTAACAACATATGATAAGAAACTATTTGGAAAATTTTACTAAAACCACTGGAGTATTGAATATTAGTATTGAACCACTTAAAGTATGAATATTTTAAGTACTGAAACAAGAGAAGAAAAAAATTAAAAGAACTGAGTTTATGCCTTCAAAATGGAGGACGAGAGCTGGCTGGGGAGTCTGGATGGAGGAGAAAGAACGTCCATCTTAATTTCCAGGCTGAGTTTTTTCTTTTCCCCTTTTCTGAGTTTGATTTATGGTCAAAGAGATAAGCATGTCAACTAATTCCAAGTTATATCTAGGCTGGTTTTTAATTTAATTATCTATTTTTGTTAAGAGGTGAGAAACAAGATTCATTTGTTGGTTTATAAATAACTTGAAGCAGACGTCGGAAGGCTGATGAAAAGTCGGTTCTACCCCCTTTTCTATTGGCTCAAAAATAGATGGACCGACAAGATTTGGCAAGGCTAAAAGAATAAAATAAAGCAGTTTGAAGATGGACTAATGCCTTATTTGCCTTCAAAATAAGTCGGTGAGCTGTATGGGGTATTTGGAACGGAGATGAGAGGGGGGGAAGCGTCCATTTTAAATTACAAACTGAGTTTTTTTTTGTTTCTGTTATACAATTTATGACTTAAGAGATAAGCATGTTTTTACTTTTCTTAACGGATGAGAAGCAAGATTTATAAATGACCTAAGAGACTGACCGGTTGGCATTTAAATAACGTGAAGAGGACGGCCGAAGGCGGATAATAAGTGGGCTTAGTTCTACCCCCCTCTTTCTTTCGGCTTGAAAATAGAGGCATTAACAAGACTTTATAAGGCTTGAAGTACAAATTAATACATATTGAAAGTGGATTAAAGTTTAACTAAGTTTAATAATATTTTTTTGTTGTGGTGGTTGTTGTTGACAAGTATGGGTAAATGAATATAACTGATAAGTAGTGGCACTATAAAGAAGTATTGAAAGTATTGAAATTATATAACTTAGACTAGCTTTTTGTTACCCGGCATTGCCCGGGTAAGAAAATGATCCTCCAGAGTTTATGAGGTTGGCACTCGCCCCCCCCCATGCCAACGGGGGCTGAACCCGGACGCCAAGTGCGTCAGGCGTGTCACCGGTCGCTGAGGCGACCCTGGAAACTATGGAGTCGATGCCAGTGTTGCCCGGTTGTGGCCATCTTCACTTCATGCCCCCTGCACCCTCCCTGGGGGCGGGGGGGGCCCTGACCCCCGTAGTATGTGTCATCAGGCCGCAAGGCACGCACGTGCCAGGTTTGGTGCGCATCAGTCCAGGCGTTCCAGCACGGCATGGTGGACATTTTGTTTTGCACCCCTTCTTGCCTCCCGTTGAGGGGGGTCTGAACCCGGACTCCCACTGTGTTGGGAGCGTCGGCGCTCGTCTCGGTGACCCCGGAAACTACGGACTCGACGCCGATTTCGGCTGTTGTTGACCATTTTCATGCGGAGACCCCCGCTCCTCCCTGGGGGCACTAAGGGGGTCTGACCCCCACAGTGTCTGTCGCCAGGTCGGAAGGTGTAGGCGTGCCAGGTCTCGTGTCGATCGGTCGAGGCGTGCCAGCAGGGCATGGCGGATGCTGTGTTTCTCACCCCTTCCCGCCCCTCGGCAAGGGGGGGCGAACCTGAACTCGCCCAGCCTCGGGAGCATCGCAGCTCGCCTCAGCGACCCCAGAATCTATAGAAGCAGTGACAGGGGGCCTGACCCCCAGAGTGTGTGTCGCCAGGCTGGAAGGCACGTGGATGCCAGGTTCGGTGCACGTCGCTCCAGGCGTTCCAGCGGGGCATGGTGGATATTGTGTCTTGTACCCCTTGTCGTACCCCATGCCGAGGGGGGGCAAACCTTAACTCGTACGGCGTCAGGAGCATCGCCGTTCGCTCTGGCAACCCCGGAAACTATGGATTCGACGCTGTGCTTGGCTGTTTTCGACCATTTTCACTTGGGCACTCCCACGTCCCCCCACCCCCGGGGGCAGTAGGGGCCCCCAACCCCCGCAGTGTTTGTCGTCAGGCCACAAGGTGTATGCGTCCCATGTTTCGTGTTGATCGGTCCAGGCGTTCCAGCAGGGCATGGCGGACGGGTTGTTTTGCACCCCTTCCTGCCCCCCACGCCAAGGGGGGGTGAACCTGAACTCGCACAGCATCAGGAGCGTTGCCACACGTCCTGGCGACCTTGGAAACTATGGATTTGACACCGATTGTGGCCAGTTTCGACCATTGTCACATGGGAACCCCCACCCCTGGGGGTGCTAGGGGGGCCCAACCCCCGCAGTATTTGTGGCCAGGCTGCTAGGCTCCCGCATGCCGGGTTTGGCGCCAATCGGCCCAGGCGTTCCAGCAGGGCATGGCGGACGCTGTGTTTCGCACCCCTTCTTGCCCCCCACATCGGGAGGGCTGAACCCGGACTCCAACGGCATTGGGAGGGTCGCCGCTCATCTCGGCGACCCCGAAAACTGTGGATTTGACTCCAAGTTTGGCCGTTTTCGACCGTTTTCACATGAGGACCCCCCGTACCCCCACCCCCGGGGGCTCTAGGGGGGGTCTGACCCCTGCAGTGTTTGTCACCAGGCCGCAAGGTACGTGCGTGCTGAGTTTCGTGCCGATCGGTGAAGGCACTGAGGAGCCTATTCAGAACATACAAACACAAACACACACATAATAAAAAAAAATAATACATGTATTTATATACCGCCTTTCTTAAGATCACTAGATTTCTCTAGTGATTACAACTCAAGGCGGTTTACATAGGCAGACTTTTCATAAACCCGAAGGTTTTTACAATTTACAGAAATGTTCTGTCTTTCAAGAACTACACACATTCAGATCTTCCTTTCTGGATTTAGCCTTCTTTCTTTAGCCACCCGTCTGTCTTCTGCTGGCTGATGCTTCCCTGCTCACACCAGAGACGCAGCTGACCTTCAGCACACTCCTCCTCCCACGAGGCAGCTGAAGCTCAGCTTCTAATCAGCCGCAGCTGCAAGGTCTGCCGCTCTCAGACTTCCTGCAGTCCCGAGCTCACGACCTTGAGATCTTCAGGTGTTATCTTCGGGCAAACGGAGGCATTAACCCTCTCGGCTAAATCTTCCCACATATGTTCATTTTTATATATATAGATGAGAGATTTATGAGGTTGTATTTCAGTGTTTACGCAGCGAGTTAATCCGCTGTTGCTGGGCTTTCAACCGCAAGGTTGGGAGTTCAAGACTGCGCAATGGAGTGAGCTCCCGTCACTCGTCCCAGCTCCTGCCAACCTAGCAGTTCAAAAGCACCTAAATGCAAGCAGATAAATAGGGACCACTTTGGTGGGAAGGTAACGGCGTTCCATGCGCTACGGTGTATAATCATGCCGGCCACATGACCATGGAAGCTTGTCCTCGGACAAAAACGCCGGCTCTACAGGCTTTGAAACGGAGATGAGCAACGCCCCCTACAGTCGGTCACGACTAGACCATTTGGTCGTGGGGAAGCCTTTCCCTTTATTTCGGTGTTTACTTTTGGAAAAATATTGTAGATGTTTAGAACCAAGGAGTGTAACCCTCCACTACCTGTTGTGTGAACCTTTGTCACCTTTAACCTATGTATAAGTACTTTCCTTCCCCGTAACTAAAATTAAATAAAAATTATTTACTCGAAAAAAGGAAGCTATATGGGGTAAGAAAAGATGTAATAATCAGATGTGTAAATTCAATTGTAAAATTGCCGAGACTGACGGATACCTAATGTGTTTTCCATGTAACCTTTTCCTATGTTTTTCCTTTCCCGACTCATAACTAAAATATTATATAATAAAAATGTATTTAAAAAAGAAGACGTGACCGTAAGATAAGCTTTTAAAAAACACTGAGATTTTTAGGAAGCTGAGCTCCATGCACACATCTTATGCTCTTCTGTACAGATGAGTAGGCTCTGGATCATTGCGGCTGCCAAATCTTCGTCAGTTTCCCAGGCTCAATCCGCATTCATGGGTCCATGTGAATTTGGATTGAGCTCTTACAAGTTGAAAATTGTTGCTTTGTCAACCACATAGTGTATCAAATTGTTTATAGCCCAGTCCTACTGAATGCCCTGTGTGGCCATGCAGTGCTAGCAAAACAGCACCCACTGTATCCTGCAGGAGAGCTTCGGCCTCCAAGGCTTCCTCAGTGTAAGGGAACACTTGTTCCTTTGTAAGCACATGGCACCCCACTGGGTCTACTCTGAGCATCTTCAGAATTGTAACATATGAAGATTCCTGCATCACATTTACATGTAGCCCAACAAACTTGACAAACAAAGCATGAATGTGCAGCACAGTAAGAACTTCATTATATAAATTACCATGTTTTAAATTTGTACTTATTTTCTGTCATTATGATACTGCTATAGTTCATGGTTCCAAGCAATGAGGGACTGAGGAAGCCAGCCATTTATGTGGGACGTATAAATAATAATACTTCAGAGGGAGAAGCAAGCAAACAGTATTGTAACTGCTCACTTCAAAGGTTTGCCAGAGCAGCTTATTTCAAATTCATTTTCTCCAGGGAGTTTGGACTTTCTTCTCTGGCAATCAGCTAAAGATGTTGATGTCAAATGTGAATTAAACATTCTATCTACATTTTGCTGAAATTGCCTTAAGTAAGATGCCTCACCCCATCCTCCAGTTTTTGTGAAGCAGCAGAGGGTTTGATAGAACCAGGATGGGGGGAAAAAACCCATAAACCAAAACAGAAATTTCAAATCAAACGTAGGGATGTAGCTTTCTCACAGCTGTCACCCTTGCACCACAGACCCTGGCCAGGCATTTACACATTTCCATATATGGAAAAAGTATTGTGGTAAAGGCTACGGGCTTCTGCAATGGCATAGAGAATGAAGGACATGTGTTAATACATTGGGCCATAATGGAAACTGTTCTGGGCACATAAACACTGAACAGCCCTAATTGTGTATAGTAGAAAGATACGGAAAGATCAAAAAAACAACACAACCCCACTCTAAATTTGTCTTGCATCTCATCCCTCCCTCCCTTGTCTCCAAGCACAATCGTAAACTGGAGTTAGGCCAGCACAGTTAGGCCAGCAAGGTTTGGCCAGGACAAGGGCCGCCGTAAAGCATGTTTGGACCACTCTTGAACGCAGGGAGGATGGTGCACATCTGTGTGCTGGCCTCTCTGACTCCAAGGGTGGTCCAAATATACTTTACGGTGTCCCTTGTGCCAGCCAAACTTTGCTGCCCTAACTGTGCTGGTCTAACTCCAGCTTAAGGTTGCGCTCTCCCTCAAGTGCTTTTCACCCAGCTGGGCTCACCTCCAGTATTGAAATTCAGCTGCAGAAGAGAAGCTACAGGTGTGTGGGTGTGAGGGCAGTCTGGAGGAGGCTGGCTAGCCAGTGAATGAATGAATGAATGAATGAATGAATGAATGAATCAATCAATCAATCAATCAATCAATCAATCAATCAATCAATCAAT